>CM077571.1:47763291-48363291 GCA_039657325.1 Stephania cephalantha
GATATTACCATCATTTTGTATGGTTGATCTTAGGTATCTAATGTGATTCACCTTAGGAATTTCTACTTCCCTAATTTTACCAACTCCATCATCTTGATGTCTTTAAGTGTTTCTAAACTCGCATTTTTATGTATTCGGTCTTAGATCTACTCGACTTAAAGCCTTTAGATTCTAATGTATTCCTCGAGAGTTTTAATTTTCTATTCACTCCATCTTTTGTTTAATCCACTAAGACAATATCATACGCAAATAACATATACCATGGTATATCCTCTTGAATATGCCATAGATTTAGTTCATCCATAACTAAAGTAAATATATACGGGCTTAAAACGACGATCCTTGATGTAGTCCATATTGTAATGAAAAATTCTTTTGTAGCTCCTCCAAATGTCTTTATACTAGATTACTACTCCATCATATATATCCTTAATAGTGTCGATGTATCTAGTATGCACTCCTTTTCTTTCTAGAACCCACCAAAGAACATTTCTAGGAACCCTATCATATGCTTTTTCTCAATCTACGAATACCATATGAAGATTTTTTTGTTTTTCTCAATATTTTTTATAGATCGTGTGAGGAAAATATTCTCCATAGTTGAACTCTCATGCATGAAGCCAAATTGGTTATTTGATATTGTTGTTTCTCTCCTTAGCCTATTGTCAATTATCCTCTCCCTAAAGTTTCATAGTGTGGCGCACTAAGTTTAATTCCGGTTGTTTGAGCAGCCTTTGAATGTCTCATATGTTTTTGAAGATTGGCACAAGCTTACTTCTTCTCCAATCCATTGGCATCGGTTTAGATTTTAGAATTTTATTGAAAAGTTTTGTTAAGCAAGTCAATCCAATTTCTCCTAAGCATTTCCAAACTTCTATGGGTATTTCATCTGGGCTACACGCTTTCCTTATATCATTCTTTCAATGCCTCTTTAACTTCTATAATTCTAATATTGCTTGTATAGTTTACATTTCTTTCTTGGTGTGAGTTTTCTGTCTATTATAGTATCAACTTGACCATCATTAAATAAACTATCGAACTTCTCCATCTCTCTTTAATATCATCCTCGCGCGTTAAAACATTTTGATTTTCGTCCTTAATACATCTTACATTACTTAGGTCTTGTTTATTTATATCTCTTAATTTGGCTAGCTTATATTTATATATATATTTTTTTTTTTTCGCCATCTCTATTACCTAACTTTGTATATAGATCTTCCATGAAATTTGTTTTAACTTGACTAACTACTTTTTTAGCTTGTTTTCTAGCTTCTCTATATTGATTGTACGCATCTTCATCTTAACACTTAGGATATTTTCCTATACATCTCTCTTTTAGTCTTAATTGCTCGTTGAGCATCTTCGTTCCACCACCATGTTTCTTTCTTTGGTGGTCCCAAGCCTTTAGATATACCTAATACGTTTGATCCCCTACTTTCTCCTTATGCAACTACTCAATTCTATCTAACATTATATTAACATTTAAGTCAAGATTCCAAACATTTTCCTTTAATAGTTTTTCTCTAAACTCTACTTGTTTTACTATTTTTTAGGTTTCACCACTTCCAATGCAGGGTTGCCGACTCTTTTATTCCTATTAAGTCGTTGTTTTAGCATAATATCAAGTACTACTAACTTATGTTGGGCAGTTAGCGCTTCACAAGGTATTACTTTGTAGTCTCTATATATTTTTCTATCTATTTTTCTTGTTAAAAGAAAATAGATTTGACCTCTTGTTATGATACTACTAAAAGTATTCTTGTGGAACTCCTTTTCTTAAAACTAGTATTTGTTAAGACAAGATCGTATGTTGAAGCAAATTCTAAGGTGATTTTCCTTCTTCATTTCTATTATAAGTAACCAAAACCTCCATGAACTCTCTCAAACTCATCATTACTTGCCCAGGCATGCCCATTTCAATCTCCTCCAATAAAAACCTTTTCTTTCATCTAATGGTATACTTTGCACAAATGTCCATTCATATCGTCCCAAAAATTTGTATTTGGCGGCTCGCTTAATCCTACTTGTGGTGCATAGGCGCTAAGTATGTTAATATTTTTCGTCTCCAATAATTAATTTAACTAGAATCAATCTATCTCTCATTCTCTTAACCTCTACACGACCTTATCCTTATAATCATTATCCACCAAAATTCTTACTCCATTGCATTTTCTATTTATACCCGTGTATCACAATTTAAACCTTGTGCTTCCTATTTCTCTACTCTTTTCTCCTACCTATTGTCTCTTGGAGGCAAACAATATTGACTCTCATTCTCATTATAGTATCTACTAGTTCTATTGACTTTCACAGCAAGTGTTCTTATGTTCCAATATTCATAAACGAATTTTTTGTCCCACTTTGTGTTTGTTTTCCTTTTCTATTTCTATTTTGTCTAAAAGATCTAGTATACGTATCTATGATTTTGTTTTTGTTTTCGTGTTTGTTCGAACTAGTTTATTCACCCATACCCGTCCTTTGTGTGGGAATCCAATAAAAAAAGAACAAGTGTTTAATTGCACAATTAAATGTTTAGTGGTAAAGTGACCTATTTAGGCTTAGGAAAAAATGTTTTGGGGTAAAATGGGTATAGTGCTACAAAAGTTCTTTAGAATACCTAAGACGACTTGTATTTTGACAAAGTGTTTTTGTAGAATGACTTACTAAAAATAGCCGTGGGAACGTCTATATATGTGCCGTTATCCTTCTAGGCCTCGTTTGGTTTGTTTTTGCTAACTTACGGTGTTAGTTGGGTATTTCCTTGAAGTTAATATTTTCATGTTTGGTTAAAATTTAAACTTGTAGGAAGTTTTAAATTTTTAAACAATAAAAAATATGAATTGATATAAATAGCCTTCAAACAAGAGAGATGAGTGATAAATGAGTCATTAATGAGGGTAATTGTATCCACAACTTACGAGAGATAGCGCACTTGGGGGTGGGGATATATCTCACACCACTATGGCACATTTGGTTCACATTTTAGTGAATCTAACATATGGGATTAATTAGTGATGGGACTAACACATAGGTTTAGATAGTTTAGTCTCATTGTGTATCTTGTTTTGGTTGGGAGTATTAAGGTTGGGTTAAATGGGGTTGTACATGTACATTTAATGCCAAAAATACCCTTAAATAAACTAACTGCCAAAAATCCCCATTTCACCCACATTTCTTCATTCGATTTGAGTCTTCCCATCTCTCTCAGATCTCCCACGTTCTCTCTCGATCAACCTCTCACAACTCTTATCTACTTTCTTCATCTTCTTCATCTCACGGTTTCACCATCTCTTTTTTTGCCACCTGCCTTTATTTTTTTCTTCGATTTCATGTCAAACCACTTCATCTCCTCATCTCTTCGTCTCCCCTTCAATCCCACGATCAAACCAACCATACCTAAATCCTTTTTCCTCAGCCAGAACCATTAAAAACCAGTCCCAATTCCTTCAAATTTACGGTAAAAAAAATTTAAAATTTCATTACCTTGCCTTCTAACTTCAAGACCCACACCATGCGACGGCTCCTCTTCAAACAAAACTATAAAGAAGAGAGACTCGAGGCCGAGTGAGAGAGGCAAAGAGAGAGATAGCAACAGAAAGCGGTGAGAAGCAGAAACGAAGAAGAGAGACGATGATGATGAAACAATGGGTTTAACCTCAATTTCAATTCAGATTGTTATATTGAAGAGGTATTAAAGTCATTAATCCTCCTCTTTCACTTACAATGGATTATTCAATCCCACCAAAAATGGTGGTGATTGTTTAATCCACTCTCGTACCTCTTAACTAATCCTTGGCCTAGTTAATCCTCCAACCAAACGGCGGATTAACTAGTCGATTAGCCTAATCCGGGCTAATCCCACAGTCCAAACAGGCCATTAGGTGTAAGTTGGAGATAACTTGCAGGCAAGTTGTGCAATCAAACAAGATTAGTTTCCAACTCTGTAAGTTATCTCCCGAGAGATAACTCCACCCCTAACAAACAAAGCCTTGTTTATAATTGCAATTCCTATATTTTTGTCTGAAGCAAAGTCTTCTTACTTTCATCAATTATCCGCTAAAATCTTTTAAAGATTCACTTAAGTTTACAGCATAGTCGCATCCGTCTGTCTTACGCCCTATGGCTGGTTTTTCATACTCGACACATGATAGTTGATAATGTTTCCAATTTCTTGCAGGTTGTTGCAGGTGCCATTCTGGGAGTGTTTGTATCTTTCCTCATGTAGCATATCTCATTAACAAACAACAGATATGAACTGGGACGTGATCTCCTCACTGCATAATTCTTATACTAATGGCGTATCGCATTATGTCACTTGCTCAGCGAAATGGTCAAGAATGAAGAAGAAGATGAATAGATGAGGAAGAAATTTAATGTAGGTCTGCAAATTGATCATCAAACATTTCTCAATTCTTACTTATTCAGTTATTCTGTAAAGGTCAAAGGCAAAAGTTTAACTGTATTTGGTATGATGTGTTGGTTCTTGATCTGAAAATAAAGGTATTTTGTTGTGATTTACATTGTAATAAAGCTTTAAGTATCATGAATGTATGTTCCATGATGGTTCGGATCGAGATATGACTTTTGATCGATGCGGAAATTCCATAAATCGAATAGTTGAGAAACTAATCGAGAATCATGAAGACATGAATGGTGGTTCGGATTGATATATTAATTTTAAAGAAACCATAGTTATTCTACGAATGAACTATTCGTGTGATTCGCATGAACATTATTCATGTGATTCGCATGGACATTCATAATGCGCTAGTCGTGTGATCCATTTGGACGTCTATGTCACATGAATCCGGTATTCGTGTAATTTTAAAGAAACCATCTCTAATGCGAATGCGCTATGTGTGATTAAAGCATGGACAGTCATAATGCGCTATTCATGTGATTTATGTGGACATCTATGTCACACACGAATCGTCAAATCAATGTTTTTTTTTACAGATTTATGCATTTTTAAAAGGAAGAATACATTAATTAACGAATAAAAAAAAAACTCATTGTATTTTGCAATTTCAAAGTAAATCAATAGTTTAATATGGATTTAGATGTAATTTTCCCAGTTGAATAGTATGATTTTGAAACAATAATTGCTTGTATTATACTCTTAATGTTGTGAAATATACGATGATTTTTAAAAAAATAGGTGAGCGTGGATCACGCGACCTTCCAGATGGTCTGACAGCTCTCCCAACTGAGCTATCCTCGCTATTTATTCATTTTCATTAAGTCTTGAATTTAATTATAATTCATCAATGCGATTATGACAACATGATTTGTATTAGTAGTACCACTTTTAGATTATGTATAGGCCATGTTAGTGATACAATTGCATTAGTTTGTGGCCAAAAGGTGCTACTGTGCTCATGTGCCTGAACAGCATTTCCTATTAGGACAGTGCCAATACAAAAATTATGGTAGTAGGCAATATGGACCACTCGCACTATTTTTTTATTTTTATATTTTTATAATTTTGTAAATCACCTCCCTGTAGGCCAATGCATCTGACTCCTTCATCTACACACACCACTCAACACAAAATTGTAAAAAAAATTAAAAAATCAAGGTGCGTGCTCGTGGCAGTATTCGCGTGATGATCGCGCTAACATTATCCTTTTTTATTTTATGTACCCATCTTGTAATATTGAACTCCAACGAGGAAACACTCAAATTTATAAACAAGTATATATTTATATAAATTTGAGAATGAACAACAATTTTAGTCATCATCATATAATGCAGAAATGAAGATATTGAGTTGTTTCCCATTATCTTCATTAACCATAAGCTATATATCAACAGTCGTGATCACAAAGAATAAATGTGGAGACATTTGGATAAACTTTGGACATTCAACCTAACTCGTCAAGGCCCTCTTAAGCAACTTTTGGAGATGTTTGAAAGGTATATTTATCCATCACATATTTTGAACAAGAGCACTCCATTGCTTTTTCTCTTTTTCTGTAACGTCTCAGAGGTGCACTTTTCTCTCTTTAAGTTTTTATTTCATTTTTTATTTTATTTTCATATGATTAGAGGTGACGTTTGGACACGCAAAAGATCATGAACATATTTCTCTTTGTTGTATTTTTTTTTTTTGGTTTAAGCTGCATAGCGGTATTGAATTTATCCATGTTCACTTAGGGTTTCTGCGGCTTGAGTTCTGTACTGCATATAAATTAGGGGAGCTCCCAACCGCGTAGCGTTTCCATTAAAACTTCATAAATGATAAGTGCTGATGTTCTTAGTGCTGACAAGTTGAGAGAAATGCAACACTTGCAAACAAGGGAGTGCTACACAATCAAGTCGATCAGGAGCTAGGGGGCCAATTTAAAACCTTACAGGGGCATCATCAATTATATAAGGATACTATTAAAGGGTGATGGAGGCTAAGTAGGAATTTAGCAAAAATTTGGGTTTTACGCAATTCGGGTCTATGAACAACTCCTACTATAAATAAGTAATATATGCATTGTGTGGTCACATTTTGAATTTAGACAACAACTGTCAGGATTTAGCTCAAAATTAGAGTTGTCCAAGTATTAAGGGTTTATCAAAATCTTCGAAACTAACTTTTTATACTAATAAAGCTGCTTTGCAATTAAATGTCAAAATATTATATACACCTATATAATATAATAAAGCCTTTGTTATCTTAGCTATTTGTAACTAAACATTTAGTATAAAAAACATTAAAATATAAAAAATAAAGTTTAATTCATTATATGTGTATTTAGTATATTGATTTCTACGTGTATTAATGTTTTTTAATATAATAATTAAGTGCTAATTGTCCGCTAATTTTTTTTAATCTAAGGATTATTAAAATTTTTGGCCATGTCTAGGCACGAAGTGCGTTATAGTTTGTAAGATCTTGTCAGATTCCACCCTTAGATTTTAAAATTAGGAGAAGAGCTCTTTGTGTCAGAAATCGGTTTGATTTTATTAAAATATTAATCTGGATCATTTTTATTATGGTAAGACGATTTGGACAATAAATTGCCCGGTCGCTAAACCCGAGGGTGCCGACTCCTCCTTATAAACTACATTGTTGCCTGAAGTTTTTTTTTTTTTTTTTTTAAGATAAGAAGGAGACTCTTAATCATGAACTTTTTTTTTGGTATTATTGCTTTGGCTAACGGACCCTAACTTTTCTGATAAGAAAAAAAGAATCTTAATCATTAGCAAAAAAATCAATTACATGACTACCCAAATCAATGAGCATGCAATCGAGACCATAAAAGGCTGAAGTACACTTACACTCGAGGCACATAGTATAATCACATCGTGATCACATTGCAACTATAATCAAGCTAACCATAAGAGTTTGTTAAATTTTCCGGCCGCACAGCAGCGAATTTGGCTTGTGGATTTAAAGCCATTACAGATATTGTCTAATTGACTTGTACTAGGATCCAATCTACACCACTTATATATCACACCAACTTTTATTATATTTATGATGTGGGATTATATATACTCAATGACAACTCCTACCGGGTATAGGCTGGGCTTAGACCGGTTGTCACTTGCCAAGCTTCTGAGACCTACTTTTAGAGCTCCTTACAAACATGTTTAGGCATATTCTTAGAGGATATAAGTTCACGGAAATGGAGTCTAGACTCCCTTGCTAGCCCGACCCCGGATCTTCAAATATGAGCCTGGTGATCATCCTGCTCGATACCTTATAAAATTCTCCTCCAGTAGCACCGCCTGTGACGTGCGCGAGCCCAAAGTAAGTCTTCGTTAAAACCTATATTGTCCCCAACTTAAAAACTTTCAACTGCTTGGTGTAGGGTTTTATCTAAAAGGTTTCGGTGCTATTATGAGGGAGATAATCATTTATATACTTCTTTATGAAGTCTTATTTAATCGATGTGGGAGTTAACTTTTGATCCATACTATACTGAATTGTCAAATGTGAACAATTCTTCTAAACATAGATTCAAAGAACATAATTCCTTATCTCGGCATTAAGAAGAAGAAGAAAAAGAAAACGAGAAAAGGAAAATGTTCAGTTGCTTCTCTAGATCTTTTATTTCTCTCGACTAATTAATAATACATTGTAGAATGATATTTATTCTAACATACTTTCGGGTAGTCTATTAGGCTAATAGACTGATTATGATCTTAACATAACTACACTTTACAACTTACTTAACCGGGAGTCGACAACAGTCTATGATCAAGTACTCAACATTCCCCCTCAAAGTGGACCTTAATGAAGACAAAAGGTTCAATTTGCTAGACAACAATGAGAATAGAGAAACAAAGATAGGCTTGGTGAGCAAATCGACCATTTGATGATGAGTTAGATCATAAAGCAACTCAAATACCACGCATAAGCCAACTTTTCATGGACAAAATGTGCATCGATTTTAATATGTTTAGTTCGAGCATGAAAGGCTGTAGGTTTGAAGTTAGAGCTTGACACCGGTGCTATCGAGTCCAAAGTAGACGCCGAGAAGAACATCTAGACCAATCTCAGCGAAGAGAGAGCGCGATCGAGAGAATATCGAAACACCTGACGGCTAAAGCTCTATATTCGATTTGATGCCTAGATAAAGCAACTTGACGGATTGTTTCTTCGAAGACCATGAGATCATATTACCACCAAAAACACACACATCCAGTTGGTAGACCATCGATTATCAAGATCACCACCCCGATCGGCATCATTGAAAACCTCGATAGACAAAGATGGAGAAGGTCGAAACATAAGCCCAGAATCCATTGTTCCACTTGAGAAATCGAAGAACGCGTTTACATGCTAACCAATGCACATCACTAGGAGCTAAGGTGTAACGACCAATTTTATTAATGTCGTTAATTATCTCAAATTCTGACGACGTGGACGCCTTGAGCTCGGATCTACGTGGACAGCCGTGGTAGAGCTGAGACGCGGGGACCTAAGTACGATAGTTTATTGTGTGTTGGATGCTTATTTGCGGTGCAATTTATTGAAATACATCGCATGTGTGCATGTTGCATAACAATACGTGCGAGATTGTGTGAATTGTATTCGCCTCGATATGCGTGTCGACGGGTATCGGGTAGTTGACGGGACCAAATATTAGGTCGGGGGAAACTAAAACACGCAAATTAAATAAAAATTGGCCAAGTAACTAATATGGAATGGGTATTAGGTGGCTAGCGACGAGGCGGTACGCGTATATCGCGGTTCGGACGTGAAATCGGCGTCAACGCCCAAAAAATGACATTTTGTGCTTAAAACACGGGCGAGTGTCCCCAAACGTGTCACGATTCGGAGTCAAGGAAGTGTTAGGTTGGAGTAAATGGAGGGTTAAAGATGCATAAAGATGCACATGTGAGTGGAGATGTGCCTATAAGTCAACAAGCCTTATCCACCACCTTTTCTCTCACATCTCACTTAGCCTTGCGCTTTACAATAGAATCGGGATGAAGAAAAAAAATGGAGTATTTATTTCGCTTTGTATTTTCATTCGGTTCCGGTATTCCTTGTAGTCTTTATTACATCTATATTTTGTCATTGTTTGGACGGTTGGTTGAGTTACTCCCAGCTCGATTTTTAGTTTGTGTGTACATGCATTCTAGACCATAACATGTGTATCGGGAGTTCTCGGTGGATAACGACCCAGGAGCTAATGAAAAGCTTGCTACATGTGTCGGTGCGTCGTGGTCATGACCACCAGGGACGGGTGATAGCTAGTTGGGTGCGGCCACTAGTGGGATCTGGAAGGTATTCAGAAGTGTGGTTTAGTCTGATTGGAGCACGCATACATTTGCACTTTATTGTTATCTGTAAATGCGATGCTCTAATTACGAGGTTGTCTATTTACATTAAGCATGTTTATTTAACAATATTTATTGACTTCCACTTGTTTATTGGAATTCTTAGAGGAGTTCCTTAGGATTTTACTTAACTGGATTCGTCATCCATTTTCTTTTGTGATGATTGAGTGCGGATCAGGAGTACAAGTAAAAGCAAGGGATCTTAGGCGACAACCTGCATTGCACTTTGTCGAGGGACTATTTGTACGTGTGTTTGTTTTTGATATTTTGATTTCTTTTGAGAATTGGGAGTATCATGACCTTGTACATGGCTATACCTTATATGGTACGGTTGTCTACCTCTATACGAGTACTTTTCGAGGGTTTTCCTGATAGGATTTGTTAAATTGATTATTAATATTTCTTGCATTTAAGTACGACTTAATTGAATATGTCATTTATACTGTTGTACACACAAGTTGATACGAATTTGAGACATAAAAGGACGGGCGAGAGTGCGTACACGTGTAGTTGGGCGGTGGCAAGGAGTACATGGAGACACGTCACCGGGGCGGCGAGGGCCGCCACATAAGAAATTGACTTAACTTGTTTACAATAAAGATGATGTCTAGCCTTAAGTAGGTGAGATACTCAAGAGCCCCACTAGTGCTTTTATAGAGATACGATCAGAGAAGGGATGACCATCCATTAAAGAAATCTTCTAACCGAGGAAATATAAGGAGAAGATATGGGTTTAAAGTCTTGCAACTGAGACTTTGATTAAAAGATCGATAATGCATTTGTGTTGTGTGAGGTAGATGCTTGAGATGTCCACTAAAGACCTCAAAACCCCAAATCAACATCATCCATGTTTTTCAAAACAAGCGAGAATCAATCTAAATGATAAGATGAGAAATTCGATTTGCATTAGAGCCGATGTCAGAATGTCATCCACATAGACAATAACTAGAAGAAGAGACCCATCGAGTCCTTTGATAGAAGAGAGAAACATCAAAAGTTGAGTTAGATAATCCTCGCTTAAGAAGCACATCTACGAGTGTAGAAAATTAAGCTATTGGAGCTTATTTAAGACCATAGAGAACCTTGTTCAAACTTACACGCATAATGAGGAAACTTTTGATGAACAAAACCTACGGTTGACACATAAAGATCTCCTTTTGAAGAGTACCATTTAAAAAGGCATTGTTAACATCCACACGATGAATTTTCCAATTAAAAGTATTGCTAAAGTAAACATAATAAGCGAGAGAGGAGGGCTTGCAGCGGGAGAAAAAATATCAACAAAATTAAGACCTGGTGTTTGATGAAACCCTTTGGCCACCAATCTTGTTTTATAACATTGAGTATCACCAATAGGAGTTCTCTTAACTTTGGAAACCCATTTATTTGTGGCGCCCTCGCGCCCGAGGATGCCAAGCGAGTACACTGCAGCGGGTCCCATGAGCACCTGTAGATATCAATGCCACGTTAGTGATCCTCGATAGTCGTGCTAACTCGTTAATCAGCGATAATATCAATCAAATATTCAATTATTAGTTAGCATTTCATTTATCATTTAAAGAGTTACAAGTAGAAAATCATAAATTTAGAGCGAAGTCTTAACATAACGTAACCATAGATTTTAATACTTTCATGTTATATTTAAAACATCGGTCCTACTATGGAAAACTCGAAATAAAGTACCTTTGTATATCAAGCGACAACATCTTGTGTTAAGTAGAAATATACATGTACAACGTCTATCAAGTCTCCCAAGAAACCCCAGAAAGTAATAAAATATCAAAATGAACACATACTAGTAAGTCTCGGACTTTAGGCAATCGAGAGATAGTCGCCTAAAACCTCATTGCCCTTGCTTGGTACTAGGATTTGCACTTAGTCATCACAATAAAGCAGGATGACGAGTCTAGTAAGTAAGATCTCAAAAGAAAAACATAGTGCATTCAATAATAGAGAAGCAAGAATAATTTTAAATAAACATGCGGAAATAGACATGCAATTTGTAAGATAATCGCATCCATAACTAACACTAATAGAAACCAAATAATTGTGTCACGCGTAGCAAACTAGACCATACTTCGTCAATCAGAGATGATCTTAGCGGCCGTACTACGCTAGCTCACAGTCTACGAACTACTAGTGGAGGATCGCTTCGTATCATAATCCACCGAACACGTGCCTCAGATGAGGGTCGGCGGCTTGGGTTGCCATTCACCGAAAGCGCAATATAGTCCGGCGTACTAGAGCTCGTACAACATAACATTCGAGATAAACCCGAGCGGCGAACAAAACTACGAAACCAGTTATACCAAATCAAAGCAATGATAGAACATGGATAATGAACAACAAAGAATACAAGATAGCACAATTGAAACAATTTAATACTCGAGATGTGTTTCTTAAGGGATTTACGCACCTCAAGTAAGCCTCAGAAGCCTCGAAAACACCTCGGTCAGACCTCGTTACGCTCTTGACTACCATACCATAGCCCCCAAGTCCCCGAGATCCATTTCCAATATTTTAGAGTGACTTAAGGTGTTTAAATTAGGTTTAGAGTCCTATTTCCCAATACTGACCCCTTAAAGACTAAATAAAGTTTCAACTTTCAATTTGGGATCACATGTTGCACCGTAGTTTTAGGCGTGAACTTGTCCAAATCTCTAAATCTTACCTTGGTGAAAGTTTTTGGTCTATATCTTAGCTTTCAAAAGAGGGTTGGGTTTGCAAAATTCAGTTTAAAACGAAAGAGATATCACAATTTTACCAAAAAGAGCTCAAATTGGAACCTAATCAGACCAATAGACTTAGAAAATCTATTTATCCAAATCTATAGTTTCAAAAATCGTGGTTTTTTATCACAAGGTAGCTGACATATCCAATAATAATATACTAAAAGATCGGCTCTTTTGGATAAGTAATTAGGGAGTTATGCCTTTTAAGAACTTACTTTCAAAAATCTCGTAATGCATTTAATCACCTATTTGTAGAGCACTTTTGGACATGAAAACATTCTATTTACAAAATTTTTAGTAGGAGAAAGTTATTCCCCTTTGAGTTAGCTTTCAAATATCACCAGATTGGATCCATTTTGATTTAAAATGAAGAAGTTGTGACTAAATTACATAAAATTTGGTTCATAATACAACATGCATAATTTCAATTTTTGGTCTTACAACTTCAAAAATTCATATCTTTTATTTCAAAACCAAATTAAGAACTTCATAATAGTTAGATTATCAGCTTGAAATGAGGAACCCGAATATATAAACCAATTTCAAAGACTCAATCATATGCCCTCTAAAAATGACCAAAAATCAAAACTAGTTTCAAACTTGAAATAGAAAAATGTGTACTTAAGGTTAATGACACTTTGATTTGAGCTCTAATCTCCTTGATCTCCCTGAATATTCCCTCCTTAATTAAATTGATTTTTCATCTCAAATGTATACGTTGAGCTCCTCCATTAATTATAGGCCTTATATACTTATATTAGTAAGTGGATTAATTAGCCAAATCTTTGATTTACTATTAATTAATTGCTAGGACATGTGTCCTCCTCGATGCTACTTGTCCCACATGAAACCACTTGTCCCCACGTGAACCCACTTGTCCCACATGAAAGCCACTCATCTTGCCTTGTTATATGTATTCTAGGATTATCACTAGGTTGATCAAATGTTCAATTAATTCCTATCCAACTATAGGACTTTATTTTATCTTAAATCAAATTAACTCACTAGACACATAATTACATATAGTTAGTGTGTTTAGTCATATATTTAATATATTTGCGGTCACACTAACCCTCGATTACCCTGACTTTGGTGCCTCGCATCTTGACACACATCTCGAGGCATGCCAATCCTTGATGTACCCGATTATTTTGACTTAGCCTAACGTTTTATTCTCCATTTTATGTCATATTCACCTTGAGTCTTGGTCATTTTATTCAATTTAGTATTATAAAACTTAGTGTACTCGTACTACGCCTATCAGATACCGCATCGATATGCTTTACGAGGTGTTTACTCGTCGCACTGTCTCATACGGTATGACAATAAAAATACACATATGCGATGAGTTATGAAATAAATAATAATTAACATCGCAATTATGCAACAATAGATACAAATAACGATTTAAGCGCATTCGAGATGTGTTCTAGCCTATACGAGGCGTCCACGTAGGTTTTAGCGGCGTCAGAATAAGAAAATAAACTCATTAACGATGTCAATAAATATTGGGTCGTTACATTATTGCCTATTATGCTCACATTAGGTGATGGAGGAACCAATGTCCATGTATTGTTACTCTCCAAGGCCTTTATTTCGTCAAGCATTGCTTTTTGCCAGTTAGGATCAACTAAAGCAACTTTTACACCTAAGATCAGTGACAGAAGACAACAAAGCAAGAGATGTCATAACAAGAGTATTTGGCTTTACAATACCATTTTTAGCTCTAGTTTGCATAGGATGCACATTCGCAACTGACTTTGGGACCATAATGTGGTGATATATGAGGAGTAGAGGGAACATTTATAGAAAGGGGAGGAGGGACATGGTGAGGGGGAAGCTTGTAGTACAAGGCATATGAGGAACATAAGGAAAAAAAGAGAAAGAGACAACTCAATATATGAAGTTGAAGAAAAAGGAAGATATTGAAAAATAGATAAAGTTAATGCATTAGATGAAAAGCAGATAAACCGGAAGAAATAGATTGAGAGGGAAATAATTGTGTAAAGGGGAACTCAAACTCATTGAACACAACATCGCGAGAAAAATAAATTTTTCAGAGATGGATGTAAACATCTATAGCCATGGTGACGAGGGCTATAGCCAATGAAGACACATTTAGCATAACAAAAAGCTAAATTTATGCTTATTATAGGAAGTTAAACTTGAAAAGCATGAACAACCAAAAGTCTTGAAATAAGAGTAATTAGGGAGTTTGTGAAAACACAATTCATATGGAGTCTTGAAGTTAATAGTTGAAGAAGGTAAACTATAAATCAACAAGACGGCTATCATGAAGGCATCTTCCCAAAATTTGAGTGATAAAGCTGGAATGAGCAAGGAGACTCGATCCATCTGATGATGGTTCTATGTTTGCGTTCGGGAACCCATTTTGATGGTGTGTAGGGACATAAAAAATGATGAACAATACCATTTTGAGCACAATAAGAAGCAATAGGATTGAATTCAAGTCCCATATCGTAGAAAAACCTTAAATTTTGTTCCCAATTGCGGTTTAGCTTGCTTAATGAAATGAAAAAAATGCGGCAAAAGCATCGAACTTTAATTTCATTGGATAAAACCAAGAAAATCAAGCTTGAATGTATCAACAAACACTATGAAATCACGTGATCCTTGAGTAGATAAAATGGGAGAGGGACCTCGAGATCAAAGTACGAAGGCATGTAACGACCTGTTACCTTAAGCTGGTGATTAGTGTTAATTCAAATCTTAATTACCTCGAGCTAGACTTGTGGTTAACTCCGATGTACCTTGATTAACATGTGCATGTGATTATATGATGTTTTGTGTTTGTTTGGGATGTTAAATGAATTTTATAGGTTGTGGGATTAATAGGAAATTAATAGACACCTATAATTGGAAAAATATGTAAATAAACAAAAAGTGGCCGGTACACCAAGTGAGACGAGAGGGTCGTGAAATGAATGTGCACTCTTGCTTAGAAAATACTCGTATGCATGTCAGGTGAATTTATTAGCGAGAAAATAGACAAAGTATATATATTTATATATAGTTGATATATATATATATATATATTAAACTATAAAGTTTGGTTAAAACTATATGGATCATTTGATCAGTCTCGAGATGAGTGTAAGTGCTTAATGGTGTCAAAATGTGTGTCACTTTAGAGAGTGTCATTTTAACAAATCAATCGTTAGATCAGTCTCGAGATAGTGCGATCGTATCTCGAGAAAAATTTATATACATAAATCAAAATTCTCATTGTTATACGATCGAGATCATTCGAGAAGCTTGATGAGGGTTTAGGTTTAATTCGTGTCGAGACTCCACCTAATTAGGGCATCGGCCAGGCTAGATTACCTTAATTCCCAGATAATCTAGCGACCTTAACCTCTATAATAAATAATTAAAATTCTATCGAGTAATTATCAAATATGATTATAAATCAATAAGTAAAGGGATTCTAAAATGAATCTTATACCTCAAAATCAGTAAAGATTAATTATATAATCCTTAAATATTAAGTAAAATTTTTTGCCGACATCTCCTCTATTTCTAAGCCTATACGAAAATCTCGGCCTTCATAAATCTTCAACAAAGCTGCTAAGCTTGGTCGAAATGTTAGAAGGACTCACAATCCACCCCGAAACAAAATATATAGCATTAATAATGATTATTTATTCATTTTAATCTATCTCGAACTTTCAACATTATTAAATCATTAATACCTTAAATTCTCGACATTCCAATCCATCTTAAAACCATTAAAACAATTTCGGTCCTTCTCAAAACCATTTCAACATTTTCAAAAGATATCTTAATCTCACATGAACCAAAAACCTATTTATACATTATTTTATATTCGAAAGTAATACAAACATAGAGAGAAAGAAAGCGAGAGAGTTACCAATAATCGGAAAGCTTTCTCTTTCCTTTGTCATCACCGCTAAAACTGTCATTATCCAATTATAAAAATCCGATAATGTCGAGATAAGTAAATCACACATTATCTAGTACACACTGTAGTAATCAAATGCATAATAATCCAAGGAATTTAAACGAACAATATAATCAATGAATTTAAATATTCTTGTGAATCTATCCAGTTTCTATTATCAGGCCACAATCAGACGACCGAGTCTCGAAAGTGGTAAGTAAAAGTAATAAGGACTCATGCGCTGGGAAAATAACCAAAGCGAGATTGTTCCTCTAGACTATGGGAGTATGATCGATTCAACGTGATCTCATGATAACCACGTGATGCAAAGTATCGGTGACTCCAGCCCCTCGAAGCATAATATAGTGTTCAATAAACTAGATATAGACACTATAAGGAGACTTGTAACGCCTTACCCTCCCAAATAGTGTATGCATGTACTTCAAAAAATACAATTCAAGGATCAATGCAATTTATACGAAATATAATCATAAAATGTAAAGGTTACCATGAGATTTACTTAACCTTACAAACATCCAACTTCAAGCTTAATTTTCGAGGTTCCGGGTGTTGGATCACCTTGAAAATGGTTCCAATAGCTCCCTGCATACCCAATGATATTATGAGTCAAGCTTCAAGTGAAACGATGCCACGAAACCCTTAATGAAAACCGCGATCAAAGTACGCTTGAGAACAATTTCAAAAATATTAATTGATATAACTATTTCAACTAGTTTTCAACTTGCCAACTTGGGGTAACTTTTTAACCTTGAAAACTTCAATATTTGTCATGATGACCTTAAAGGAACTTGTAGTACTCATTTCCTACTTTCCATAGACTCTAAGAACACCTAAATCGGATCATCGACGGAGAAGTTATGAATTTCCCATATGGGTTGTCAACTTGGTAACTTTATATATTTTGAACTAAAAAAAACTTCTCCAATTAATATTTTTCGCAATTAAATCCTCAAAACTCGGCAATAAACCCCACAAAATCACCCGATACCAACACCAAAATATTTTTGCAGCACGTGGAGTCAAATTGGATTAAAACTAATAATCAATATCAACTATTAAAACATCTCCAAAATAGTTATCAACTAATTGCATTTGTTCACCTCATCAAAACCTTAACCCACGTCGATTGGAATTTATCCCAAATTGATGTTAATCAATCCAATATACCAACTAACAACAATTCCAACCAATTTCTATCAAAACTCTGCCAAAGAAGTCGAAAAATCGCAATAATTCAAATTGAATTGAGGAAAAATGTATGTTACTAAGAATTTACCAAACTGCAGGTCGAATACCTCGTTTCTCTTTGCGAAACTTAGCTTCAAGCATTGTCTCACAATGCTCTACGTTTTTGCGAAAAAAGCAGAAGCGAAAATCGAATGTCGGGAGCTCGCGGAGTGAAAGATCGAATTAAGAGGGTTATGAGAAAACGTTACATTGAATATAAAAGGAATCGATTGATTTTTTTGATTTTTGATTTTTTTCTTTATTTATATATAAACCCTCGGCCTTAATTTCTTCTTATTTATTAATTCGAAATCCCTATTTTGACGTGTTTTGACTTTCGGCGCTTTGTTTTCTATACGAATTTTTGCCAAATTGAATAAAACTACGGACAAAAGCAGTCCATCTTCATGAAATGTCCATAACATTAGTTTTGGTCACACCAAAACCCCAAAAATCTTAATTTTGTCAATGACATACAAAACCACTTATGAACCCGATCCTTTTGTCATACTTATCCAAACTTGCACTAGTTTGGACCAAATCTCAACCTCGACTACTGTCAACTAACACCAAACTCGAAACAAGATCTCACACAACTTTATCTCATTTCACACTACCTCCAATCCCAACTTACACGCAAACAGAGGCAAATCCCCAAGTCAGCTCGTTAAGTCCATTTAAGGTCCGAATTTCGAGTTTTTAATTTAAATTCAATTATTCGTCGCGAAATTCGAAACTAATATTTATGTCAATATTTTGACTATCTCGCCACCTGTCTCGACACGTATCTCGAGACAAAATCCCGCGAATCTCAAATTTACCCAATCACCTAAATTTCGCAAAATAAAATATAATATAATACACAACACTGGGCAAACATCACAAATTAATAAAATTAATTATAAATCTCAAAATTCACCGGTGTTTGATTCCCGACTCGCGACCAAAACCGTAATTAAGCTTCCTTAATCTCGGATTAACCGTAATTATCGATTTAAAAATTTCGAATTTGACAATCTTCCCAACTAACATGAATTTCATCATCGAAATTAAAATTTAACCAAATCTACCTGAACTCAAAGAGATTCAAAAAATGCTCTCTCATACACGCCTCTCATTTTCATGTTAGCTCTTCATACAACACGTTACTCTACAAATCAAATTGATCCCATTCAACTATATGATGCGAATCAGATTCTTTCCACCTGAGCATAAACGCGTGAAATACGTAATCCATTTTGGCTTGCTTGGCGATACTAACAATCCATACACAAACTTCCCAACCCATTTCACAATCTCAAACGACCATATAAATAAAAAAAGAGAGCTTTCCTTTCGGTCAAACTGTAATGGCCTTTTGCGAGGAAAACTTTCGGATACACCCAATTTCTTTCACTATATATCACAAGCCGGTGATAGAGATTGTAATATCTTTTGTGTCTTTTCTAAACCGTTTTCAATCCTAGGCGAATCTGTTTGCACAACCTCGGTGTGATCTCCGACCATCTATGACTCCAACTCCACCCAATCATCCGGTTCAACCCCTTTAGATAGGAGATTGACAAAGTATTTCATACCATACACGAAATTGAGTCATTTCAATACAAAATTAACAACGGTTGTTATAAAAGAACTCACACGAAAGGTATGTATTATTCCCCACTGAACCTCTAAATACCGAGTACCTGAAGCCACGAGCATGTCCTCCAACACATAAATCCACCTTTCAGCATGACCATCCACCAGGGATGAAATACATAACTAAAATAAAATACGGTTGTCGAAATAATTCTTGTATACCACTACCATGACCTCGATGTGTGCCGTGCATCATGATAAGAAAATATCATCGAGCGACACTTCAAACAAGAGAGCCACCTCTCGCTTACACAATAAGTTCGGTTGTGTAAAGGTTTTCGAAATGTACATAGAAAAAACATGAGCGGACTTTGCCAATCCATCAACGATAATTCACACCACATCATGTTTCTCCCCGACGAGATGAATAACAAATTCTATCATGATATATTCCCATTTTCATTACAATATGAGAAGTAGCTACGATGTATCTCTAGGTTTCGCCTATCGGCCTTAACTTTGTCGACAAATCTCACATTCCTTCTGAGAATCACTCACGTCACTTTTCATCCACGACCACCAATACAATCGCCCCATATCATAACATACTCAGGTTACTGCGGGATGAATGCTAAATCTAAGCCAGATGAGATTACGTCAATATCTCATCCAGAATCCGACCATAGATAGAATCCATGATCTGCCTTTAAACCTCAAACTTTAATCCACAAACTCAACTCAATCTGGATTATTACTATTATCAGCAAACCCCTTAAACTTTTCATAATCTACATCACTTTGCTGACACTCTATCATTTCTTGAATAAAGACAAGTTGTACTCTAAACTGAGCACAAGTTGGTTCATCATCAACCTCAAGAACTTCTGACAAAATCATGACAATGAATTTTTTGAACAACTCATACACGTAAGTCAATCGACTAGTTGCACGCAATGTTTCAGCACTCCTCATGCTCAATGCGTCAGCAAAAATATTAACTTCACCCGAATGGTATTTAAGACTAAAATTAAAGTCTTTCTAACGTTCAACTATTATTATTGTCTCACATTCAATTTTGTTTGAGAGAACAAATAATTCAAACTCTTATGATTTGAAAATAGCGTAAAACTTCCCCCATAACTCCACAGCTTCAAAATAAACATAATCGTAATAGCTAATTTCAAATCATAAACATAATAATTCTTCTTGTGAATATTTAATTGACAAGAAGCTTAAACAATCACCCTTCCATTTTGCATGAACACACAACTTAAACCCACATTCGATGCATCGAGTCTATAATGTAAGTTTTTCTCGCTTAAGGCAATACAAAGCTGGTGCTAAAGTTAAACGCTTCTTCAATTTCTCAAAATACAATATTGCATTCGTTTGACCAAACAATTGGAATATTTTTACGGGTTAATTTAGTAGCTTGGCGCAACTATCTTGGAAAATCTTTCATAAATCGACAATATTCGCCGGCTAAACTTAGAAAACTCGTATCTCAGTCACTTTGATAGGTTAGACTAACCAATGATAGCCTCATTCTTGGATGTATCCACCAAAATTCATTTTATACAAACCACATCACCCATAAACTTCACCTCGAGACAACAAAACTCGCATTGGCTAAACTTAGCATACGCTTTTTTATTTCTCAAATTTTAGAAACTAACTCTAAAATATTATTCATGATCCTCATGAGTCTTAAAGTATATCTCGATATCATCGATGAATATTATCACAAAGTGACCCAAATAAAACCTCGACACTCTCTGCATCAAATCTACTGACCATTCTTTGGAACATCGATCACCCCAAATGACATAACGATAAATTCAAAGTAACCATATACGATACTAACGCAATTTTCTTTAAATCATCTTCCCAAAATCTCGACTAATAGTAACCTTAAAGAAAATAAATTTTTGAAAAGAGTTTTGATCTATTCGATTGATCAAACAAATCATTAATTCGAGGAAATAGATATTTATTAGAACAGTTAATATGTTTCACTATTTATAATCAATGTAGAGACTAGAATTACCATTCTTTTTTTCACTAAAAGGACTATTGCACCACGCGACTTACCTCGATGAATAAACTCCTTCATCCATCAACTCCTCTAGCCGATCTTGCAACTCTGCAATTCCTTGAGAGAGATATCTATAGGATGACATAGTTATTGGTCTAGTTCCAAAACCAAATCAATCACAAAATTAATCTCTATTAGAGATGGAAATCCGATTAATTCATCAAAACACATGTCCATGAATCCCCACTACAAGAATATCCTCAGATTTAATTTTAAATCTTGCCTATATCTTGTAGTTTCGGTAAAATTTCAATTTCTTCCTAATGACTAGTTATTCCATTATCAACAACACCTCAAACTTCAATAACTATAACACATAAAATCAATACACATCCGTGTTCGGATATCTCTACAACATATTTCTCATACATTAAGTAAGGATCACCCTATCCTAATTCTTGTGTTAAGTACAAGATGAATAGGGACTACTTGCTTTGAGTTAACTCAACTTTCAATTACCACACGACCATAAACTAAAATCGAACCTTCAATAAGATTACGATTTGTACTTGAATCACGTTCGGTCACCCACTGAACACATTTCACTGATATGTTGTTGAGTACGTGATACCAAAATGATGCTCTTAAAGTTATGGACATGTCTCTTGTAATGTCTTTTCTTTCTATACCCAAAACACGTAATCACACTCAGATTAGAAAATAGTCTCGGCTAATGTACCCTCTTTTTCATACCTAAAACATGTCTTTGTAGGTTTAATACTTACAAAAATTCTGAATAGGTGTAGATCTACGATCAGGCCTACCCCATGAGATCCTCGATCGTTACCTTCATTCCTCTTCAACTAAGGTATACCTTTTCGACTGAAAGGCGAAAAGTATGTTTGTGTTATCTCAACTAATCCTTGAATCTTTCATTTTCTCTCGAGAACTTAGGGTCGAAACTGAAAGGAAAATTTTTTTCTTACCCATAAAATTTGATTCTTGTCGACTCTGTGACGCCTAATATCATCGTGATTTATCTTTGAAAACTTGTATAATCACATAGGTATTAGCCCTATCTCGAACCTCTCATGCGAGAATGTTCAATTTAATCCCTAATATAATAGTACCAAACTCTTCCTACTTTTCCTCCCGCGACATTCCACTATCAACAAATGTATCGATCGAGCAGAAAACTACAACAACCGTTCAACTCTCGAAAAAACTACAATGGTAGTCGCCCTTCTGACGGCGAAGTGGCATTAGGAACTTCTAGGGTCACAAAACCACAAATATTTAGGTTGGTCGCTTAGGTATTTATCGACTCTAACATCTTTCTGACCAAATTCTCAAACTTGTTTGAATCCACGCATTGTGGATCCTTATTAACCAATCGGATCCACTAATCCAACAATTGCTATCCACTAATAATTTTTAAGTAATAAAAATTGCAAGAAAAAAGGTTCAACAAGCCCATATCCATCGATATTTCGATAATATAAAACACACATAACACAATCATAACGTTTTTAACTTTTTTAAGCTGTTAAATCACGTTACTTCCTAACTAATCACTCGTTAAGCCTCGATCAACAAGATTGTTTTAGAATCCTAGGCTCACGATACCAACATTGTATGGACCCCCGCTAATTAGGGCATCGTAGGCTAGATTACCTAAATTCAATGATAATCTAACAACCATAACCTCTCCTTTAATAAATAATTAAAAATCTATCAAAGTAATTATCAAATATGATTAAATCAACCATAAAGGGATTTATAAAGCGAATCTTGTACCTCAAAATCGGTAAATATTAATTATATAATCCTTAAATATTCGTAAAAGATTTTGCCGGCATACGTAGCATCCTCTAACTTTGTTTAGGGCGATACGACTGAAACCTAATTAAGCCTAGATTACCATTACCGGACTTAATTAAAGCCGGCGACCTTACTACACTTCACACGATAAGTACTATTGTCTATCAATTATCGATTAAAACTAATACGATGCACGCGGCGGAAATTTAAAACCTTTTTCGATAAGCAAACTAAGGTATCTGATAGCTAAACTAAAATCGGAATACCCATCGGTTATATTAAAATCACCCATCCCATATGATATTACAAATAAGTAATTCAATACAATATATTAGACAATGGAGACTCACACATAGAAGAAACGTTCAAGACTATTAAAACTTCTCCATCCCGTAGTCATAGCGCTCGTGGCTCTACTCGTAATTGTTAATTGGGGTGAGCGCTCAACTTGCTCGATAAGTATGGATTCACATAACCATCGACATTCCATATAATATTCAAAGAAACATGCAATAACAACATGAATAATAATATCTAACAAGAATATGGAAAACATATAGTTCAATACATAAACGGATGCAAAGAAAATGTTTTTGGATTAGTATCTTATTATCCCCATTATCTTATGAAAACTAGGGCCGATTACCCGAGCGCCATTAGTGCGATTGCTAGACCAACACATTGCGCATATGTGCTTTCTAGCCCATCCACGAATGCCCGATGGTTCTATCCTAAGCCCCTAGTGTGTAGGTAATCCATACAACCTATCGAATTAAGCATGAGTTATATATAGTAGGGAAGGGAACCCATCTCCTATAAACCTATTCTCGAAAACCATGAGTTATAGCATGGTCACATTACACACCATTTTTTGTTTATTTAAAACCACCACGGTGTACATAATCCCCCATTCTATTCCAAAAACTACATGAGTTATATATACTAAATAGTCGGACAATATTGATAAATAAGCGAATCCGCACTTACCTCGGGTTAAGTCCACATTACCCAACTCTAACTTTTCTGTCCTCTCTCATTTCCTCGATGTTCCTCGACCTATCATCAACCATTTGGGATCAAAATAGGTCCTTTATAATCTATTAGGAACTCTTAAATCGAGTCCTCGGCCCTCGGTCAAATTTCATGAAACTACAACACTATTCTTTCTTACGGCCCGGGATTAGCGCATTAATAGGCAAGATTAGCGCGCTAATCACACTGCTGCACACCTTGTTAAATCTGCCAAGCATAATTAGCGCGCTAATTGCAGATTTGTAGCGCTAATCGCCTTTAGACCAGCAATAGCGCACGTTACTGCTCATTCCAAATTTCTCGAAAACAACTCTAAATCGATCAAACCACAAACTTATTTCCGGTAGCTTGAAACATCGAATATGGGTTGAAGGAATAAATTATATCAACAAAACAACTCAAACAACAACGATCCCAGCATCACCTACGATTCCAAATTTGATAAACACCCAATCAAAACATACATATGTGATGCTCTTGGTAGTTCTCTTGATTAAGCTCTAAACTTAGCTCGAATCCTCGTCGTGCCAAAACCGATCGAACCTTCGAACATTCGTTTGATCGAATGAATTGATAACTATTGATTTTATTAAATATATATTTCCTCGAGATACGTGTCATGTCATGTCGAGATTGATCGAATCGTTGATGTGTTAAAGTGACACGCGCTATCTCTAGTGACACGAAATTTGACACATCTGTGACTTCCGCTACGTTCGAGACGATCAAATGATATATATAATTTCTATTTTCTTAATTTTCCTATAAATATATATTCATATATCCTTATATATATAAATATATATTTCATGTTTATCTCTTGCGATAAAACCACCGGATACGCCTACATGTAGCCACGGGCGTGTACATCCTTGCCACGTCTCCCTCGTTGCTCACTGTGTACAGGTATTTCATATTTCTCGTATATTTTGTCATGTATAGGCTTGTATATACCACATTATATACACAACCTATTTATAGTTTAATTTCGCAAACCAAACAAACACCATACATCATGCAAACGCACGCACACGCTAATCGAGTCACGCATAGGCTTTTCACGAGCCTAACTCGGATTAATTAGGATTTGGATTACCATTAATCACCGGCTTAAAGTAACGGGTCGTTACGGTCTCCCCAAATTTAAAAATAATTTTGTCCTCGAAATTAAAGTAACTCGGAAATTACTTATAGTTTCGAAAAGAAATGAAAGCTGTTCCTCGTACTTGGTTCTCGGGTTAATTCCTCATCTTTGTGAAATCAACATTTCACTTTAACAAAAAGAATATCTTTGGTTAAGTGCTTTATGAATATTACAATCAAGTAACCTACTTGTTTGCACTTCATAAGATAAGTCTTCTGAAGTTGACATTTATTTCAACCAAACCTTGGAATGGTGAGTCTTTGTTCTACTAACTATTGACTTATGGAAGACATTATGAACTTCGATTTAGCTGAGGATGCAACTTTAATCTGTAAGTAATAGGATCAACCCTTTTCCTGTACTCTGAACGACTTAACATACCTTAAAGCTAGTTTACCTAAAAAGCCAAACCTATGCCATTCCTTTCATAGGTTAGACTTTCAACAAAACCTTATTGTCCTTTGAAAGCTCCAACCACCTATGATCTTTTTCGGCGTATCTCTTTTGCTTAAATTGTGTTGTAGTTAAATGCTGGAGAATCTGCTACATCTCCTCTGTGTAGTTCTAAATCAATTAGTCTCGATAAACTTGCATCTCAACCCATTTTGTCCAAACACTCAGGTGAATGACATGGTCGGCCATACATAGTTTTAAAGGAGCATTCCATTACTGACTTAACAACAATTTTCATAAACAAACTCACGAGAGAAATGTATCTCTTCCGGTTATTAAACTTCAAGATCTGAGCTCAAAGTATATCTATTGCATTAAAATCAATTACTTCGATCACCCGTTAGTCTGTGATGATATGTCATCTTTGAAGTTAGGAACAGTTCTACAGCTGTCACAACAATTCACTCCATTCTCTGGACGTGAATCTCAGATCCCAATCTGGAAATAATTGACACTGAAGCACCCTGAACTCTAATACCTCATATATGTATATAATACATAACCAGTCAAGAGGATTTCACATCAAAATTGGCAAGAAATACACAAATTCCATCAACATGTTAACTACAATCCTTTACCATATTGTGCTTACGCTAACCCAGAGATAAACTGGAAACAAAATTCATTGATCTATGTTCCCATTTCCATTCAGGAATAGGCAGTGAATACAGTAAACCTCCAGGTTTCTGTGCTCAGCCCTAACTTGCTAACATATCTCATAGCTCTTTATTATCTCCACATCATCATTTTGCATCCCAGATTAACAATAAATAATGGCACCTCATTTCATGATATTCCTTACTGCACTATGGATGAATGCAGTAAAGAGATTTATGAGATTTCCATAGTACTTTTGCCTCACCTAATCCTGAGCTGGAATCTATAATCTATCCACGATTTGTAATACATCATTATAAATTTGCCCTAATCGGGATATTCTATACCAACTATTCACCTCTAACATTCTATACAATCTGATTAGCTTCTTGATAACCAATCACCCTTGAATCCTCCCGAGTTCTTGAGCTCAAAGATCAGATTAATAGCTCTGCAATTAGCTTTCTCGATTGATGACGTGTCATTAAACTTAGCACAAATCATCATCATCATCACTTCCTCATGAAGTCTAAAAGTGAGAAGCTCATCGATAGCCACCTTTTCCCCATCTATCGAAATTGCAATTGTATCTTGACAGTTTAATAATCCTTTACTGTGTAGTTCTTATATTAATCGAGGCTCAAACTAATTTGTATTTCAACTTCTTGTCCTCACATGGCTAATGACTGATGAAGTAAAGCATACAAATTTTCAAGGTAAATACCTTAACATTACATATATAACTGCTAAACTTAACCCATAGAACTCACTTGTACGATCATTTTTTCTCCGGTAACTCATATTTTCCAAGTCACAAGCTCGGAACTTTACGATCTCACGGAAACTAAACCAGACGTAGACATATTGTATGAAGATTGAGTCTTCCGGCTATTATACATCTATTCCACTCTGAAAAGCGAGACTTTCAATTCCTTACTAAAATAATAATACTCGTCCTCTCTAACTCTCAACTCTTCCACACCCGTATATCTAGCTTATTTTCTCCACGAGAATTTAAATCACCATCACGACAAGAAATTTCAAATTATGTTAGTTCTACAATTCCATTATCACTAACCTTGAGTTGTCACCACAACTTTCCATCATGAATTATTGAGCATGACATGTCATTCATATGGGCAAGAACAATACACCGCTTCGGGTTAATATTTTTCGAACTTCTACACTGTTGATCTATCTCATGTTTCTTTATATGATCTATCACAATGAATGTTGGACTTCACCTGAATACATCTCTAAAGAAATCAATAAGATTCTCACTATATTCTTGTTTCACTCTTTGTTTCAAAATTCTGAAAACTTCCTTTACTTGCTCAATGTTTTGATCTGAGATTATCCTTTCCAACATCAAACCTAGCGATCCTCTTGACCTACTAGATAATCTCAATCAATCTCCTCAATTCAATTCTTTCAATCATTGATCCCTCAATTGATATTTATTGGCTCGACCCCAATACTCCAATATGAGCTTCAAAGAACAAACTTATAGTTAATGATTCGGACAACTCAGCTGATGATGATGTAGTGCCTGGGTAGGACTTCTACTTGGTCATCAGTAAACATCTCTCTTAAGAGATATTACGGAGCAGCCTTTATCATAATTATAGCCATTGTCATTTTCTTTATTCAATGCATTATCAACATGAGCACCTTGATAATTGACTTCTCAGAGTGAATTCCTAACTCTTAGGAATTGTCAAGGTAACTTTCTTACCTTTTAGCTCTATCACTCTGATTTTTTTCCACTTTTCAAACTATCACAGTTTGAAATTTACTATTTACTCATACACCAGTCCACTGGTGTTACATTTTCAAGTTGCCTATTAATGATTCTTCTGAGATCCTCCTTAATCTCAAAGAATAATGAAAGAATTCTCCTGACCTTTCTTTTACTTCATTAGTGATGCCTTGGTGTATTTGGTACAACAACCAAATAGCTTCCTCGGGATTATCAATCTCCGGTAGTTCTCCTCTCAACTAAAGGACTATAAATATATATATAGTTGGAAGTATGAGCTATAATTTTGCTTTACGGTATCATCACCCATTCGTACCTGAATCAGAAGTCTTAGGACAAACCTCTAACTTCTTCCACAATTTAGGTATCGTCGAGCAAACATTGTAGTCAGGCTATACTTCTATTTTCCAAGGCATCCTTGCATTTCATCTCAAATTTTAACAATTTCATACTTGAGATAATTGAATAAATTACACAACGATGCTCTGAGATCCCGGGATCAATCATTTGTAATATTCAATTTTTTCAATCTTCTTTTCTTTTTCCGCTTTAGTCGAGTTAACTCGAAGTTCATTTCTTTTTACCTTTATGTTGAATATGGGACAACCTCATATTGTCTCAATCATGATCTAATCCCACTGATTCTTGTTAATATTCAACCTCTTTACCATTAATTAAGCTTTGCAACTTAGCACTAGCACTTGCAAAATCTGGTCTAAACCAATTCTACCGTTACAAATCCGCGATTCTATACGGTAATTACTCGTGCATTCTCTAAGTCTTCAAAGATGTCTGTCATTATTGATAACACAATAATAACTTCATTACTATAGGGTTTTTTTGGCTTAACGGTCTTACTTTATGAAAATAGCATAAGTTCTAGTAAGTTCGAGTGGTTTCCACCATCCACTTAAAATGATCGATACTCATACGCGATCAACTTATAACTATAACCTTAACTCACGATCTATCTTGTGACAATCAGATTTCAATTACCTTTTGAGAACCATTTGGTTTCACTTCTTTTCCAAAATGAGTTGTCAATTACGAGTAATGAATACTCATTCCCACTACAATACATTTATCCTTGGATTCTTCAAATCCTTAGATTAGATTGACCACTCATTCTCCCACTAATTTTGACTATACCCATCTAATTGATCAGAATATGATTTCTTACCAACTTCTTGCTATATTCTCGATTACAACTTTCTTTTATTATCGATAACCACTTATTATTCCAATATGGACTACCATAAGCTTGGAATATTAACTTCATAACCCCTTATGAAGTATAAGTACATTAGTGGTTTCCTACTCTTCTTAGGCTTTTATCATTTACCACTAATTCTTTCTTTGAATGACTTCCATTACCACTTACTAGTCTCGATACTAGTATTAATCACCTCTCAAAGTGGTCAGCCACCTTTGAGTTGCAACTTGAAAGTCATTGAGGTATTTCATAATTTCATGATTTCCATTTTCCTAATACACATCTCAAGGTCTTGACCCAGCATAACTACTTCTTCACTTGACTATTATTATCTAATAATATCGGTAAGAATCTGAGCCATTGAAGATGTTACTTGGACAAGAGTTCTATTTCATCTTTGTAAGTTTTCATTATGTCTTTCCTTGTTATTTCTCTAAGGTTAAGACTCTGCAGAGCCTCTTACCTCAAACTCCTTCTCATATCATAAGAAATAGATGGACTTCAACCATCTTATTATCTTTCGAGAAAAGACATAGCTCTTATATATATCTGTAGATATAGTATACCTGATAACTAACATATCTCGGTCTTTTATCTTTGGTTTACCCCCAGATTACGACGAAAATCGTTTATCAATCTAAGCTTATCCATGACTCGAGACAACTCTCGAGTCGATAAACTTAGGTTCTATTATTAGGGTAATCGAGAATACTTTAAACTTTACGGCATGTTGTTATTCACTTGAACACCATCAAAAGTGAACGTAAAGTCAAAGCATTGTCCATGATACCCTCTTTGTATCACTATTACAGCTTCATCTCATCAATGATAACCTTAAAATCGAACCTTGTTGTAAACCAAACTTACGGACTTAGGTAGTAACTTAGGCTAAACTAGGCTAACCTTCATGCTTTACAACCATAATCTAGGCTCGAAACCAATGGCTCACGAACTTAAAGCGTATCGGAGAGCTATTCCTTGATTCTAATAAATCTCAGAATAATGAAACCAAGCTTTATAACCTTAGCTTTGATACCAAGCTGTAGCATCCCCAACTTTCTTAGGGGCGATACACGACTTTGAAACCTAATTAAGCCCAGATTACCTTACGGACTTAATTAAAGCCAACAACCTTACTACCTTCACACGATAAGTACTATTGTGTATCAATTATCGATTAAAACCAATATAGTACGCAATGGAAATTTAAAACCTTTTTCAATATCCAAACCAAGGTATACTGATAGCTAAAACAAAGCTAGGAATACCATCGGTTGTATTAAAATCACCCATCCCATATGATATTACAAATAAGTAATTCAATACAATACATTAGACAATGGAAACTCTTACATAGAAGAGAAATTCAAGACTCCTAAAACTTCTCCATCCAGTAGTTGTAGTGCTCGTCGGCTCAAACATGTAATTGTTAATTAGGGTGAGCGCTCCAACTTGCTCGGTAAGTATAGATTCACATAACCATCAACATTCCATATAATATTCAAAGGAAACATGCAATAACAACATGAATAATAATATCTAACAAGAATATGGAAAACATATAGCTCGATAATACATAAACGGATGCAAAGCAATTGTTTTTTGATTAGTCTTGTGATCCCCATTATTTTATCAAAACTAGGGTCGATTACCCACCGGCGCCATTAGTGTGATTGCTAGACCAACACATTGCGCATATGTGCTCTTTAGCCCATCCGCGAATGCTTGATGGTTCTATTCTAAGCCCCTAGTGTGTATGTAATACATACTGACCTATCAAATTGAGCGGGAGCTATATATAAGGTGGGAAGGGAACCAATCTCCTATAAACCTATTCTCGAAAACCGGGAGGTATAGCATGGTCTCATTACACATTGTTTTTCGTTTATTGAAAACCACCACGAGTGTACATAATCCTCCATTCTATTCCAACAACTACATAAGTTATATATACTAAATAGCCAGGCAATATTGATAAATAAGCGAATCGTACTTAACTCGGGTTAAGTCCATATTACTGAACTCTAACTTTTCGGTCCTCTCTCGTTTCCTCGATGTTCCTCAACCTATCATCGACCATTTGGGACCAAAATAGGTCCATTATAATCTATTAGGAACTCTTAAATTAGTCCTTAAGCCCCTCGGGCAAATTTCATGAAACTCTGACACTATTGTTGTTTACGGCCCCGGGATTAAGCGCGCTAATAGGCAAGATTAGCACTCTAATCCCTGCCTGCACACACTATTCGTCTACCAAGCACAATTAGCGCGCTAATTGCAGATCTAGCGCGCTAATCACATTAGACCAGCAATAGCAGCACGTTCTGCTTATTCCAAATTTCTTCAAAACACATCTAAATTGATCCAAACCACCACAAACATATTTCCAATAGCTTAGAAACATCAAATATGAGTTGAGGGATGAAATTAGATCAACAAAATAGCTCAAACAACAACGATCCTAGCATCACCTACGATTCCAACTTTGATAAACACTCATTCAAAACATACCCATATGATGCTCTCGAGTCGTTCTACTGACTTAGCTCCTTAGCAGCTCGAATCGGCTCCAGGAACGACCTCCGTCATGCCAAACCCCAATAGAACCTTCTAGAACATTCTCGTTTGATCGAATGAATTGATAACTATTGATTTTATTTTATATATATATATTTCATCAAGATATGTGTCGCGTCATGTTGAGATTAATCGAATCATTGATGTGTTAAAGTAACACACGCTATTGTGACACGAGATTTGACACGTCTGTGACTTCCGTTTCGTTCGAAACGATCAAATGATATATATAATTTCTATTTTCTTAATTTTTCAATAAATATATATTCATTTATATCCTTATATATATAAATATATATTTGATGTTTATCTCTTGCCATAAAATCACCGGACACGCCTACGTGTAGCCCTGACGTGCACATCCTTGCCACGTCTCCCTCGTAAACACTATGTATCGGTATTTCATATTTCTCGTGTATTTTGTCCGTATAGGCTTGTATATACCACATTATATACACTGACCTATTTTGTCCAAGACATACGGAACCACTTATGGACCGATCCTCTTGCCATACTTATCCAGCTTGCACCGGTTTGGACCAAATCTCGGCCTCGACTCTACTGTCAGCCGACACCAAGCTGGAAACAAGACCTCGCACAACTTTATCTCATTTCACACTACCTCAATCCAGACTTACACGCAAACCAAGGCAAACCCCCATGTCAGTTCATTAAGTCAATTTAAGGTCCAAATTTTGAATTTAAATTCAATTATTCATCTCGAAATTAGAAACTAATATTTATGTCAATATTTTGACTATCTCGGCACCCGTCTCGACCTGTATCTCGAGACAAAACCCCTCGAATCTCAAATTTACTCAATCACCCAAATTTTACAAAATAAAATATTATATAATACGAGAACACTAGGCAAACATCGCATATTAATAAAACTAATTATAAATCTCAAATTCTTTGGTGTTTAATTCTCGTCTCGCGGCCAAAACCATAATTAAGCTTCCTTAATCCCAGTTACCGTAATTACCAATATAAAAATTTCGTGATTTGACAATTCCGATCAAAGGAGGCGAATCGGGGGAAATTTGAATCAACGTGAATTGAGAAGCTTAAACGAGATCAAAAGCTAGAGATCATCACTTTAGTATGATTTGTTTTTGTTTTAATTGAAGTTCAATTCAATGGTGATGATTAAATCTTTATCAATTATGGTTGTCTATGATTGGAAATGGTTTGTAGCCTTATTAGAGGTCATCCACGATGATTTGGGAGAGTATTTGAGGTAATTTTGGAGATTTGGTAGTGAAATCGTGGTTGTTGCCTTGCCCATTTGTCGAGACAATGCGGGGGTGGAACACGCTCCATCAAGCATAAGAGCGCGCCCCCCCCTTGCTTAGGGGAGCGCGCTCCCGCCCCTTAAAACAGCAATAGTGTTGTATTTTATGTAAAATTTTCTAAAGTCTTAGGGACTGACTTAGGGGTTCTAAACATAGGTTAATAGACCTATTTTGATTATAAATGATTGGTGATAGGTTGAGGAACAAAGGGAAAGCGCGAGATAATCAAAAAGTTGGGGAATTTGGTAACGAGAAAATTAACCGAGGTAAGTACGGATTAGCTTATTTATCAATGTCGCCTAGTTATCTTAGTATATTTAGTTCATGTAGTTATGAATTTGTAATGGGGGACTATGTACATTGTGATGGTTTTCAATAAATGGAAAACTTTGTGTAATGTAACCACGACTATAACTCATGGTTTTGAGAATAGGTTTATAGGAGATTGGTTCCCTTCCCGACCTATATATAACTCATGCTCAATTCGATAGGTTGCGATGATTACATATTCACTAGAGGGTTTCAGATAGAACCATATATTTGACATTAATGAATTGGCTAGACAACACATATGCGCAATGTGTTGGTCTAGCAATAGCATTAATGACTTTAGTAGGTAATCGACCCTAGTTTTATAAATAGAATAAGGATCACAGTGTAATAGTCATTGAAAATTTGCTATGCATCTGTTATTTATTGAATTATATGTTTTCCATATTCTTGTTAGTTAACATTGGTGCATATTGTTATTACATAATGTTCTTGATTATTATATGGAATGTTGATGGCTATGTGAGTCCCTACTTATTGAGCAAGTTGGAGCGCTTACCCCAAATAACTTTTCAGGAATGCTGACGAGCTCTACAACTACGAAATAGAGAAGATATAAGAGTCTTGATCTTCTCTTCGATGTAATAGTCTACCACTTGTCTTATATATTTGTATTGAATAACGAGTTTTTGTAATATCACGAGGGATGGAGAATTTATATAGCAGAGGTTGATTCGATTTGATTCGATATTGTATATCGTATTTTTAATTATCAAAAAGTTTTAAAGTTTCCTTTGCGTTTATCATTTGCTTTATATCAATATTCGATATAGTGGTGTTCACCAGGTGTAATAGGAGAGGCTGCTTGCTCTGGTTAAGTCTAGCGAGTTAATGGGGCTTAATTAAGGTTTCAGGCCGAGTATCACCTTAATCGGGTTAAGGGATGTTACAGCTTTGTATCAGAGCCTAAGGTTTATCACTTTGGAGTTAAGTGTTAATGTTGATACAGTTTGATATCACGGACAAGGCTCTGATTTTGTTTTCACTTTCGGATTATTTTTGAAGTGACAACATATTCCTTTATACCGGAACCTTAGTTTATTGACTTTGAGAGTTGTCTCGAGTTACAAATAAGCTAAGGGTTTGATAAACAGTTTTTATCTTGATTTTAGGGGGTAGCTAAAAGATAAAAGAGTGAGATATGTTATTTGTTGTATTATATTATATCTACGCGGTAGATATAAGAGTTATGTATTTCCTTAATGATAATAAGATGGTTGAAATCCATCTATTTATCATGATATGAGAAGGTTTTAAAGGTAAGAGCTCGAAAGAGTCTTAACCTCGAGAAGATTAAAAAGGAAAGACATAAGGAAAATTTACAAAATTGAAATTAAATTCTTCTCCTATTAAGCTTGTTTTCAATGGTTTTTGTTCTCTTGATATTATTAGACAAATAATAGTTAGTAGAGAAGTACCTAATGAAGCAAGACCTTGAGATGTGTATTAGGAGAGTGGAAACTGTGAAACAAAGGAATATTGAATGATTTTGGGGGAAACTCAAAGATGGTGGACCACTTTGAGATAAGATTTAATACTAGTATTGAAATTTGTTTGGGAAATAATAAAAGTTACTCGGTAAATAAATTAGTGGTTGATGGTAAAAGCCTAATAGAGATTAAGAAACCACTAATATATTCTTACTCCATAAGTTGTTATGAAGTAGACATTCTAGTTATTGTGTGAGTCCATATTGGAATGAAAAGCAATTTGTAAAATTGATGATTTAAATTTGGTAAAACTAAAATATGACTAAATCCGGTATATAGCAGTGAGTTGGTAAGATATCTTAATATGATCTATTAGATTGACATAGCTTAAATTGGGGAGAAGGAGTGGTCAATGAATCGAGGATTTGAAGAATCTTAAGAATAATGTATAGTAGTGGGAATGAGTATTTATTGCCGGTATTGACAACTCATTTTGATAATAAGGAGAAATCGAGTTGCTAAAAATTAGTTGAGATCTGGTTGTCATTTTGGTATGATTAGAGCTAAAGATAAATATATATATAAAGATGATTGCGGGTGATTGTTGGATCATTTTATGTGGATGGTGGAAACCACTAGAACTAACTACAACTCATGATATGTTCGTAAATGAATAGTGTTGAGTTTTAAAACCCTATTTTACATAAGTTGTTATTGTGTGATCAATAATAATGAGAGTGGAATCTTTGAAGACTTAGAGAATGCACGAGCAATTACAGTACATAATTGTAAATTGGTAGCGGTAAATTGATTCGGACAGATTTTCCAAAGTGCCGGTGCTAAGTTTGAAAGGTTAATTAATTATATGAATGTTGAATATTAACAACAAATCGGGGGATTTGAATGTGATTATGAAAGTTTAGAATTGTTATATATTCAACACAAAGGTAAAAAGAGGAAAGTAAGCTTAAAATAATTGAATATTACAAATGATTGATCCGGGGATCTCTAGTATCATTGTGTAATTTATTGATTAGCTCAAGTATGAGAATTGTTGTAAATTGAGAGTATGTCGGCACCGTCTAAGTGACCCAATGAGTCGGAGCCCAAACCATATCTCCTTGGGTTTACGGTCACCTGATTGGCCCCCAAAAGACATTTCGGACCCATTTTATCGGTCTTTTACCATTAATTTAAATTCAAGTGTGTGCGAGAATTAGGTGAACATATAAATAAATACTAGAAAGTAAACGGGAACCTAAGTGGGAAAACACTGTCATATCATCAATATTGTAAATTCAAGTAGAGGAACATGTCTAAAAGTATCTCATAAGCCATACGTAAACAAAATATAAGTTTGATATATAAAAAGAAATATATACATAAAAGAAATCATCCTTTAGTGAAGATCAGGGCAGTCTGAAGTCGTCGTCTCCTTTGGTGCACCTTGCCCTTCCCTCGATCTTGAAAGATGGATCTAGGTTCCCAAAAGGCCCCCAGTAAGTGAACAACGGGGTTTTATAAAAGTTACAACATAATGTGATTCGACAAGGAATAATATAAGGAGATTTGCAGGAATTTAAACATGATTCAATCCTTCTCTAGTATGAACAGGCGGTTCCCATGAACCCTAAATGCAAGGACCTAGCCTAAATCCCGTCGGCCTGACGACGTTCAACATCGATGATCGGGGATGTCTGTTACGCGAGTCGTGAACCGGCGGCAGGCGTAGCTACTAACTCCGTCGTCAAAAAGGATGAAGGCGTAAACCTCCTCCATTGCCATACGAGTGGAGGGTAGAAGATCGTTGTATAGTCGAACCTTGAAGGTGCCATTGGCCAGGAGGGGAGACTCTTCGCCATCGAAGGTTTGCCCCGTCTAATTCTCGGAGACGGCTTCTATAAGTCCTTATGTCTATATGCATGGCCCATAAATCATGATGCGATGTAATCAAAACTTATGCGGTCATAATAGGATGCGTAATAAAGTTTATAAATTCCCGGTGTTCCTGAACCTTGAGTGTGGCGTGCGGCTCGGCCGCGCGTCTCGTACCTCGTGGTGTGTGTCGATGTCCTCGCAAGTCATCGTCGAGCCCTAGCCACGGATATCGGCATTAGTCGCGAATTGAGGTCTCAAAACCCTCGAAATCTGTGCACGTATCTCGAAAACCACGATTGAATTTATACTTTAAACTTCATACCTGATACCTTTGCCTTGATCGCTTAATTTGATGATCAAAATTTTATAATTTTGCAAGTACATATACACAAGGATCTACTTCTTATAATTCCTAAAAGGTATGGTGTGCACAATTAGATTAAAAATGAGGGAGTTATCAAAGTTTTACGAACAACTTTGCGCCCATTTGAATTTCATTTCGACCAGCAAGGTTACAAATTCGATTTCTCTTAGTGTATAGCTCCAAGTACCATAAACTTTTATCATAATGTTTTTAACATATCAACTAACAACATATCTAAAGTTTGCTTTAATTGGAGTTAAATTGAATGAGTTATGCTCATCGCAATGTCGAGTCTAATTCTTGATGTTTGAACATGGTTATTTTATTCATTTTGGGCTGATTCATCTTGTTTCGAGTTGGGGTCTCCATGGGGACCCATTGGGTGTTATTTGGATTCCATTTACACCAGCTTATATCAAGAATTCCACAATTTAACAACCTATAGTCAATTTCACCATTAAAAGGCCTTAAAAGCTTAAATTGTTCAACTTTTTGAACATACATTTGATCCACCTTAATTTTCAATCAAATTGGGCATAAAGTGAGTTGAAATAGAGTCTTAAACCATTTCATATCATTCCATGAAAACTGAATTTCAAAATCATAGTTAAATCTCCTAATTCAAGTCAAAAAATCAAATTTGAAGTCATGCAAAGTTTGAATTCTTGATTCTAATTTCATGCTTGTTTAGAGACATCAAATTTGAGTTCGAATCTAAGCACATGAATGCTTATTCCATTAAAATCCATAAAATTGAAAGGGAAAAGAGAGAGGTTACCTTATGATTATCAGGGATCTAATGTTTCTCCTTTTCAAGACTTAATTGCACTTAAATTGCCCTTTGATCCTCAATCTCCAGCAAATCATGTTCTTCCTCTCCATCTTTTTTGGTTTTTTTCATTTGCAACATTAATAACTAGTGTTCCTTATATACCTTGTATCAACTTAAAATAATAGCCTTTAGATGTGCCTCGAGATACGAGTTTTGTGGCACATCAGGGTCCAAAATGGATCCTTCACTTAATCATTAGCAACATAATTAGTTTAAGTTGAGTATTTAATTAAGCCTCCAAATCAAGTTACTTAGTTGTTAATTTGGAGACATGAATTACTTTATATTGACAAGTGTTGCTTGTAAGTGACAAGTGTTCCATATTGCATGATTATGTCTCCAAACTAAAACTAGATCTAGATCTTGGCCTTTCATTTAGATATATTTTTGAATCTCAAGATCTATCCCATGTATAACATAAAGTCCATGCCATAGTAATTCCTTATTTGATTGTTAATTGACACATGTGTTACATTTTTCATAGGCTATGATTTTTAATTTAAAGCATAGGCTATAAGTTGAATTTATTATATTCCTACCATAGGCATATCAATCAATTTTTAATACACCACTTAGGCTAAATTAAATTAAGTTAGTAATAGGTCATGATACTAACCTAAGTAACATATTTCTCATCCAAGCGCGTATCCGGCGAAACCCAAGCCTCGTCTTGCCTTGTGTCACGTGTGTATTTATAATTATTTAATTATTTATTAAATATTACACGCACACAAAAAAAATTATTTTATTATTTACGGTACACTTATCGTCCGGCACGGGCGTGCCACCGGAGTCGAGCAGAAGTCGGGCCTCCGTCTGGTCGGATCGGTGAGTCCGTTGGTCGGTGACGGGATGTCACAATCTTCCCAACTTAGGGGATTTCGTCCTCGAAATTTAAATTATACTGAATTAAACAACTCGATAAAGTGCTCTCGCATGTATGTCTCGTGACTCCCGCGTGAACTCTGGTCATTTGTGGGCGCCACGACGCCATGAGAGGAATCTCTCATGTCTCGGGGTTACGCACCTTTCGGTCAACAATCTTAATCGGCCGCTCCTCGTAAGTCTTATGCAGTCGACCAGCTAATATGTCCCAGGACCATTTATATCTCGTGTCGTACCCTCGCATCTCCTCGACATAGAAACGTGAAATCTTGGTGTACCCACGACATCTGCGGCGGTAGTGCTAATCGGTAGAAACCTTCCCAGTCTCTATGTGATCTCAAATGGTCCGTCTACAAGCGGTGCGAAACTTCCCCCTTGAATTCAAATCTCTAGTGTCTCTTCATTGGCGACACCTTTCTTCTCGAACTCATTTGCCAGAGCATTTCGGATTGGCGTATTTCTCTTATCGATCTTATCTTGCCGTAATCTCGACGAGTAAGCCTCGCTTTCTCTGTGTTATCTTGTACAACCTCGGTCCCAATTGCCCTTGTATCGGCCACCTCTTGCCCAACACTGACGGTGTCTGCACGGCTTTGTCGTATAAAGCCTCAACGGCGCCATCTTAATGCTCGACTGATAAATATTATTGTAAGAAAAATCACACAGGTGTAAATATTCCTCTCAGTGACCCTCGAACTCGAGTACACAAGCCCGTAGCATGTCTTCCAGAACCTAGATCAGCCTCTGTCACTGTTCGTCTGTTTATAGGCGATAAGCCGTACTGAGGTGAATACGAGTGCCTAGCATATCCTGCATACCCTGCCATAACCTTGACGTATAACGAGGATCCCTATCGAAGCTATGCTCCTTGGTGGTGCCCCATGTAACGACTATCTCTCCATTCTTAAATCGGTTCAAGCTAGTGAATGAGTCGGAGAGTCGAATCGGTAGGAAGTGCGATGCCTTCGTCAATACGTCGACGATGACCTATACTTTATCGTGGATCCTCGGGGTAGTCGGTAATCCTTTCCACGATATCCATCGTAATGTGCTCCACTTCAGCTTTGAGGAATGGGTAATGGCTAGAGTAGTCACTTTGGGTCTACGATATTCGGCCTTAACCCCCTAAAATATCTCGCATCTCTGATATACTGGCTATATGCGCCTTCATGCCGACCACTAGTACAATCGTCGTACATCTGGTACATCTTGGTGACACTTGGGCGAATGCTATAGCGCGATCGGTGCGACTCCCAAAGAATGTCCTCTCTTAACTCACAGAATTCTGGCTTGGAATCTATACTCTGCACTGGAAATCTCGAACTCTAATCATTGCCATTTGTCCGATCTACGAAACCTGGATCGTCGACAAGCTGTGATATCGGTCATAGCTCGAATCGACCTCTGTCCATCAACAATCACACAGACCAGGCATCGGGCTGTGACCCTGACTATGTACAAATTCTCGTGTACGTCGGAATCTCTAAAACACACATCACAAGTGCGAGCTTCTAACAACCGAACTCAGTCGAATTTGCGACCCTAAGCTTGTCTCCAACTCGAGGCATACGCAACGACGTTCGCACTTTCCCGGGGTGGTACTCGATTGTGAAGTCGTAGTCTTGACAACTCGAGCCACGTCCATTTTCTCATATTCGACTCGGTCAGTGAACAAATACTTGAGACTACAGTGATCGTAAAGAACGTAAACTTCTCTCGTAAAGATAGTGTCGCCACAACCGGTGCAAAAACTACCACCTTGACTCGAGGTCGTGAGAGCGGGGTAGTTCTTCTCATGCACCTTCGGTTGGCAGAGAGGTATATGCCAGCTACCTTACCCTCTGCATCAACAACTTGCTCCCGGCCAGTCACTGAAGCATCTATGTAGGCTATCAACTTCTTGCCATGCTCGAGATAGTACCATCACTAGCGTCGTAGTCATATCTCCTTCGGCTCTCTTAAATCATCCTCACCTTTGCTCGGTCCAATCGAACCTTATGTCCTTCCTAGTCGAAGCGGTCATTAGCGCGACTATCTTAGAGAAATTACGAACGAACCTCTGCGTAGCCGCCTTGATCAATGAAGCTCGGACCTTTATCGATGTAGTAGGCATAGGTCGATCAATAATCGTTGTGACCTTCTCGGGATCTACTTAGATCCCAAGCCGCGACTACGTGCCCCAAAAATCGACTCGGTACATCAGAAACTCGCACTTGCTAAACTTTGCATATAGTCTATGTTCGCGTAAAGTTTGCAAGGTAATCTAAAGTGACGTTCATGGTCCTCGGTTGTACGTGAGTAGATGAGTATATCGTCGATGAACACTATCATAAACGAGATCTAAGTAGTTTACGAACACGGTGCATCAAGTCCATAAAAGTAGTCGGCGCGTTCGTGACCGAACGACATCCTTGTGAGCTGGAAAGACCGTATCTCATGCGGGAACGCAATCTTCTCAATGTCCTCATCACGACACGCAATTGATGGTAACTTAGATCTCGAGTCAATATTCGAAGTGTCGAGCGCAACTCAGTTGATCGAACAAGTCATCAATCCAGAGGTAGCGGGTACTTGTTCCAAATTGTGATCTTGTTTCGGTTCCACTATAGTCAATGCAAAGCCTCGAAGATCCGTCCTTCTTCTTCATGAATAAAGCTGGAGCGCCAGGCGAAATACTCGACGATATAAATTCGATGTCGGATAACTCCTTGAGTTGCTTCTTCGACTCGATCGGCTCGATCTTGCCATCATGTAGGGAGCCTTCAAAGTGGCTTCGTTCCTACTTCACTTCTATAATGAAGTCGATCTCGCGGTATGGAGGTAACTCGAGGAAATCGTGCGGAAACACGTCGGAAAAGTCACGTATGATCGCGATGTCCTCGATCCTCTTCTCGAATTCCAAGGCTCAAGTAAATTTTTCGTGTGATCCTCGATCTCTCATACATCGCGACTCGGCCTTTGTTACTACTCCCATTTGTCGATGCACCTTGAACTCAAACTCATGCAAGTCCCGTAATATGGAAGGTCACTACCTTTCGGTGGCGTCTACTTGGGCTTGGTATCGCCAACCAGTTCATACCTAAGAATGTGTCAAAATCGAGGAACTCGAGTACCAGAAAGGTCGATAGGTAAATCATAACCCTCAGTGAGTCTGATGCACCCTCTGAGATAAGGTTAGGGTGAAATCTATCTCTGCCATTTGTACTAAGTATGAGATATCTAACTACTCTCATTGGTGATAACCACAACGTGTCTACCATGCCTCTAATATTAATGAGATAATGGACTTGAATCTATGAGTGTGTGCATGCTCAGTCCACAAATAGAAATAATAGGTGAGATTAACTCTTTGGTGGCTTTGACTATACGGGTGTCGCCGCCATAGCAAGCACTGCTTAGTCGACTCGCTTCATTTTGCGCACAAATACACGCGTGTCGAGGCACTCATTTCGGAAGTGTCTGCACCCGACCTGACCCCGTAAGTAATGTCTGAATTGCTCTACAGAACCTCGACCTGGACTATGTTGGTGCACAGTGCGAGTGCGCCTCGGCCTCTGTCGCGGCCTCATTCGGCGCACGCACTAATCGAACCTTGGTACTTGTGTTCTACTCTGCCTCGGTGCGGACGTGATGAGCGAAGCGTCCGTGTTGGACGAGATCGACTGTCATCACGGGACCTCTTAGGGTATTCTCGTCTCTTGTCTCCACAGCCCTTTGGACCTCTTCTTGAGTCTCTACTCGAGAATCCTCCTAATCGGTGTGTTGCCACGATGTCCCCATCTGGAACTCCTCTGTCGACTTTCAAAAGCAATAGCTCGGTCTACGAGATCCTTAAACATAGTCACGCCCGATGCACTTACATTACGGCTAATCTTACATCTCAAACACATAACAAATCGCTACAAATAGTCATCGGTGTCAACGGATCTCCTACCTTAGATGATAGTCGGAGTGCGCGTCAGCAAACTCGGATACGGGCATGTCTCCACTACCTCTTCCTCTCCTCATTATCGAGTAAAGAAGTTCCCGAAGAACGATCGACGAAAAGTCACCCCGATCCTCAGTGGGCCCTCTACGCAGCACATCGACTGCCACCACTCATCGGCGGCTCCTACAAGTGCATGGTTGATAACGCGATGCCACGATCCTCGTCGCACTTTAAATCGAACGGTGAATCTTCTCGATTGCGGACCCATTTGCTCCTCTCTTCCCCATCATATCTCTGTAGAACTTTAGAGTCTTACATACGTCGAAACTCTTTCGGAAAAATCGAGCTGGCCAGCCTTACTCTCGGTCGCGGTCGGTTGTCCTCTTGGAGTCACCGCTTGGTGTGGTTAGAAGAGGTACTACTATTACGGGCTATTTGGACTGTATGTGTCACTATTCACACTAGCACCAGCTTGGAGCTGTCTTTGGTGTGCTGCGATGAAATCTCTGTCGTCTTTGTAAGTGGTCTGAGACACCTGCTCTGCTTGTAGTTAATCATCTCGTATCGGTGGAGTTGGCCTAACTCTAACGCTCGAGAGTCTCAAATTATTGCCAGACGGCCTCACGAAGGACGTCTGGCGGCTACGATCACCTCGCGCATCTCATGTATGATATCTTGGTGGTTGTAGAAGAGGAAGAAGGCATCGTGTCTCGTGGAGTGACAAATATCGCCCGACTCAAATCCATGATACATAATGTATCATAGCGCATGTAGATAACAATCAGAGTGTCACGACATTATGTTTTTTCGTTATGTATAATATACGTTCAAAATTAACATAATACGTTATATAATCAATCGATTACAATTCCCCGATTCTTCCTAACTTAGTCATCGATTCGTGTTTCCCACTTTTCTAAGTTCTCGTGAGTCAAATTATTCAAGTTTTCCAGTTTTCCATTGAGCCACTAGGCTTTTTAGTCACCTAGGCTCTAATACCAAAATTTTCGACACCGTCTAGTGACCGGTGGTCTCAATGGATGAACCTTCTCCTAAGGCTTACGGTCACCGTCGGCCCTGACAGAGATGTTTGGACTGTTCATCCATTCTTTTTTCCATTAAGTTAAATTCAAGTGTGTACGGAATTCGGTGAACATATAAATAAATATTGGAAAGTAAATGGGAACCTAAGTGGGGAAAACTCATGTTATATCATCAATATTGTAAATCAGAGTCGAGGAACATGTCCAAAAGTACCCATAATCCATACGTAAATAAAATATAAGTTCGGTATATAAAAATAAATATATATACACAAAAGAAATCATCCTACAGTGAAGATCAGGGCAGTCTGAAGTCTTCATCTCACCGGTGTTCCTTGCCCTTCCCTCAATCACTGGAAGAAGGATATGGGTTCCAAAAGACCCCTAAGTAAGTGAACAACAGGGTTTTATAAAAGTTACAGTATAATGTAATTCGACAAGGAATAATATAAGGGAATTTGAAGGAATTTAAACATGATTCAATCCTTATCTAGTATGAACAGGCGGTTCCCATGAATCCCAAATCCAAGGACCTAGCTTGTATCCCATCGGCTCGGTGGCGTTCGGCATCGGACGATCGGGGGATGTCCGTCATGCGAATTCGTGAACCGAAGCGGACCGGCGTACTCTAACTTCATCGTACGAAAGGCCGGAGGGCGAAACCTCCTCAGCGCCATACGGTGGAGGGTAGAAGATCTTCGTATAGTCATCCCTCGAAGGTGCTCGACTAGCAGGAGGGGAGACTCTTTACCATCGAAGGCGCCTATCTAATTCTCAGATACGGCTCCTATAAGTCCTTATGTCTATATGCATGGCCACATAAATCATGATACGATGCAAACTAAAACTTATGCGGTCATAATAGGATGCGTAATAAAGTTTATAAATTCTCGATGTTCACATGAACCTTGTGTGTGGCGTCTTTGAAACTCGATTGTGCGTCTCATACCTCATAATGTGTGTCGATGCCCCCACCCAAGTCGTTGTCGAGCCCTAGCCACATACGTCGGCGTTAGTGCATGAATCGAGGTCCCAAAACCCCAGAAATCCCGTGCACGTATCTCAAGAAAACCCCAAATTATGTAATTCTTTGAATTTATCAATATAATTTAAATTTCATACACAATGCCTTGCCTTGATTGCTTAATTTGATTATCAAAATCTTATAATTTGGCAAGTACATGTACACAAGAATTTAGGTCTACTTCTTATATTTCCAAAAAGGTATGTTGTACGCAATTAGATTAAAAACGAGGGAGTTATCAAAGTTTTACGAACAACTTGCGCCCATTTGAATTTCATTTCGACCGACAACGTTACAAATTCGATTTCTCTTAGTGTATTGCTCCAAATACCATAAACTTTTATCACAATGTTTTTAACATATCAAATAACAACATATCTAAAGTTTGCTTTAATTGGAGTTAAATTGAATGAGTTATGCTCGTCGCAATGTCGAGTCTAATTTTTAATGTTTGAACATGGTTGTTTTATTCATTTTGGGTTGATTCGTCTTGTTTCGACTTGGGGTCTCCATGGGGACCTATTGGGTGTTATTTGAGTTCCATTTACACCAGCTTATAACAAGAATTTCACAATTTAACAATCTATAGCCAATTTCACCATTAAAGGACCTTAAAAGCTTAAATTGTTCAACTTTTGAACATACTTTTGATCCACCTAAATTTTCAATCAAATTGGGCATAAAGTGAGTTGAAATTGAGTCTTAAACTATTTCATATCAGTCCATGAAATCTAAATTTTGAAATCATAGTTAAATCTCTCAATTCAAGTCAAAAAATCAAATTTCAAAGTAATGAAAGTTTGAATTCTTAATTCTTAGTTCATGCTTGTTTAGAAACATCAAATTTGAGTTCAAATCTAAGCACATGCATGGTCTCATTTTCATTAAACCACATCAGCCCACATTTAGCTTATTCCATCAAAATTCATGAAATTGAAAGGGAAAAGAGAGAGGTTACCTTAGGATTGTTAGGGATCTAATGTTTCTCCTCTTCAAGACTTTAATTGCTCTTAAATTGCTACTTGATCCTCAATCTCCAACAACTCATGTTCTTCCTCTCAATTTTTTTGGTGTTTTTTCATTTGCAACATCAATAACTAAGTATTCCTTACATACCTTGTATCAACTTAAAACAATGGCCTTTAGATGTGCCTCGAGATACGAGTTTTGTGGCACATCTAAAGGTCTAAAATGGATCCTACACTTTATCATTAGCAACATTAGTTTAAGTTGAGTACTTAATTAAGCCTCCAAATCCAGTTACTTAGTTGTTAATTTGGAGGCATGAATTGATTTATATTGACAAGCGTTGCTTGTAAGTGACAAGTGTTCCATATTGCATGATTATGTCTCCAAACTAGATCTAGATCTTGGCCCTTCATCTAGATGTATTTCTAAATCTCGAGATCAATCCCATGTATAACAAAGTCCATGCACCATAATTTCTTATTTGATTATTAATTGACACATGTGTTACATTTTTCATAGACTATGATTTTTAATTTAAAGCATAGGCTATAAGTTGAGATTTATTATATTCCTACCATAGGCATATCAATCAATTTTGAATACACCACTTAGGCTAAATTAAATTAAGTTAGTAATAGGTCATGATACTAGCCTAAGTAACGTATTTCACGTCATAGCGTATCCGTGAAACCCATGCCTCGTCATGCTTTGTGTCATGTGTGTATTTATAATTATTTAATTATTAAATATTACACGTACACTAAAAATATAATTTGATTATTTACGATACGCTATCGTTGAGCACGGCTGCGCCACCCCCGATCGAACCGAGTTCGGGCCTCTGATCCAATCGGATCGGGCTGAGTCCGATTTGGTCGATGACGGGATGTCACAGATTAAATACAAGGATGGCCTTGAAAAAAGTGGAAGTAAAATTTGACTACAATGTTTGCTTGATAATACCTAAATTGTGGAAGAAGTTAGAGGTTCATCTTAAGACTTCTTCTGAGGTAATAATGTGTGTCGACACAATAAAGTAAAAATTGTAGCTTATAGTTCTATCTAAAATATATAGTTCAAGAGTTGTGAGAAGAACTATTGGAGATTGATAATCTCGAGATAGCTATTTTGGTAGTTGTATCAAATATGGAAAGGCATCAGTTATAATTAAGAGAAAAGGGTTGTTGAGAGTCTTTTAATCGTTCTTAGAGATTAATGAGAATCTTAGAAGAATCATTAAAAGACAACCTGTAAGTATAAATTCAGTGGAGTGGTGTATGGTTAAAGAATTGAACTTCAAACTATGAAAGTTTGAAATGTGTAATTGTCAGAGTGATAATAATGGAAGCTAAGATTAATACCTTGAATTTCTTAAATGTTAGGAATTCACTGTGAAACATCACTAATCAAAGTGATTGTGTTGACAATGCCTCGAATAGAAAAGGACAGGGGCTATAGTTATGATAAATGCTACTCGGTAATATCTCTTAAGTGAGATGTATATTGGTGACCAATTGAAGTCATGCGCAGGCATATCATCAGCTGAGTTATATGGATTGATTACTATAAGTCTGTTCTTTGGAGCTCAGATTGGAGTTGGGCTAATGATGATTGAGTAAGTGATGCATTATTGAAGAAATTAATTGAGATTATCTAGTATGTCAAGGTTTGACTACTAGTCATGAAATTTTGAATGGATAATCCCAAATCAAAATATAGAGCATGTAAGGAAGGTTTTTGAAGCTTAAATAAAAAGTATGACAAGAATGTTGTGAGAATCTCATGAATTTTTATTAAAATATTCATTCAGGCGAAATCTAAAGCCATTATGATGAGAATGAATAGTTAGTGACTTAAGGATGAAAATTGACGTTGTCAATTTTATAAAAAAATATGAGATATGTCAGCAGGTGGAAGCTGAGTGTTATTAACCTGGAGGATTATATTATTCTTGCCTTATAAGAATGAAATTTCATGCTCAGAAATTTATGATGGTTTAACCTAAGTTTTGATGACAAATAAATGATTGTTGATAATGTAATTGTAAGACTTATAGAGTCGAGAATTTCTTACCAGTATTGTGGTTTAAATTCTCGTGGAAGAGTAAGTGAGATATATGTATGTAGAAAGAGTTAAGAATTATGGAGAACTATGATTATTACTTCGGTGAGGAACTGAAAGTTTACTTCCCAGATGGGAAGAGATGTTTAATAGCTGGGAGGGACCTTTCTCAATCTTAAAACAATATATCTGCAGCTGATCTTAATTCCACATAATGTAATTTTTGAGGTTGTGACTTGGAAGATTTTAGTTACTGGAAGAGATATTTTACTGTGTGAGTTCTCTGCTACTGATATTATCAGGCTAAATATGAAGTTGAGTTGTTTACCTTAAAAATTTGTATGCTTTACTTTGTCGTCGATCAGTGTGGGAAAAGAAGTAATGATACAAATTAATTGGAGCCTGAGTAATTTAGAACTACACAAAAAGGTATTAACAGACTATCAGTATGCAATTACAACTCAGATATGGAGAAATTGTAGCTATTACTATAGCTTCTCAGTTTTAACTTCTTGAGGAAGTATCTGTAATGATGATTTTTGTAAGTTTAGGTGACAAATCATCAACTGAGAGAGATAATTTTTAGCTACTAATATAATCCTCTATGTTCAGAATAAGACTGAATTATAGATGATTTAGTGGTGATTGGTTATCAGAAAGCTAATCAGGATTATATAGTGCGTTAGAGGTTAGCGGCTCGTGTAGATTATCCTGATGAATGTGCGTTACCGTTCACGGATAAATTGTAGATTCCAGCTCAGGATCAGTTAAGATTGGAATTACTTTGGGAATCTCATAAATCTTTTTACTATATTCATTCAGGTAACAATAAAATATATTGTGATATGAGACGTGTTTAATGGTGGCCTGAGATGAAGATTGATGTTCTTTGAGTTTGTAAAGAGATGTGAGATATGTCAGCAAGTTAAGGCAGAGTATAAAAGACCTGAAGGGTAATTACATTCGATGTCTATTCCTTAGTGGAAATGGGTACATATATCTATGGATTTTGTTTCCAATCTACCTCTAAGTCAGCGTAAGCATAGTGTTATACGGGTTGTAGTTGACAGATTGACGAAGTCTGCACAATTCTTGCTAGTTTCCATGCAAGATCCTCTTGACCGATTATGTAAGGTGTACATACATGAGGTGTGAGATTTCATGGAGTTCCAGTGTCGATTATTTCAATAGAAATATGAGATTCACGTCCAGACTGTGGAGTGAATTGTAAAGACAACTGGGAACTATTCTTATCCTCAGTATGGTATACTACCGTGAGGTGATGAGTAGCTGAGCGATTAATTTTGGTGCTAGAGGATATGCTTGAGCTTGTGTCTTGGAGTTTGGTGGTAATTGGAAGAAATACATTTCTGTGTGAGTTGATTTAAGACTACACAAAGATAATGTATGTGACCCCTTCCCTAATCTAGGACACGCCTTGCCTTATCTGTAATTAAGCCCAAATCCTAACACATAGGACTTAACTACGTATTAGTCAGCCTTTCTATCCAAATCACATCAACTACTTGTGTTTAAAATAAATAAAATACATGTCACTTTACAATTGAATTTCAGATTTTATTAAAAACTATTAAAAATTATAAAATTTTGCGAAAGTCTTAACAAATTATGTAGAACCAATTATTAAAAATCCTAAATATGTGGAAACCAGGAAACAACGATCACATGCATATATAAAAAAGTGGCGAATATAAACAGTGTGATGTCATCATAAGTCAGGGAACTAAACGCTCAACCAAATATACAACCCCAAAGTGTATCAAAAACATAACTGTATAATACAAAAAATATCAAAACCTACAAAATGTCGATGCGAGAGTGCGTGCGGCTACGAGAGGTAGTCTTTAATCTTCTCCTTGCCCAGTTTGCTCGTCGCGCTCTACACCTCAGTCATAAAAGGACGGTGAGTACAAAAAGTGATAATCCCTAGTTGACAAATTCATTCACAACTTCCAAAATAGACTAAATGGTACTTAAAGCATAAATTCAATAAAGAAAGACTAGTACCATAAACATGTCAAGAAATACCACGGTTAAACAAGTGAAGCGACCTGAGGCTAAATAGTTATGATCTAGATCGGTCGGTAGTGTCGGTGAAGCCTTAACCAGCAAGGACGCGTATGGTGTCGCATAGTCTAATATCACTAGGGACTCTACAACCGGTGTCACGGGGACTCAGCCCAGTGGTCGATCAACTCATAGTGCAATGGATTCTAGATTCTATAACTACTTGATAAATTCAAAAAAATGACTCATTAAGGATTCCAAGAATTGGCTATGCTACAATGCACAAATTCTCAAAAGATTACAAGTCCACAAAGTCATTCACAACTCACAAATCCTAATAGCATGCTATTTATACTATATTTACTGTAAATCAGCAAGAAATGACATATAGTACATGGATGCATTCAAAAGATATCAAGTTATCAAAATATCTTGGAAACCAAGCTCGACAAGTGAGGAATAATAATTAAGTCGATGATATAAGAGTACAAAGCTAGACATAGTCAATATAGACTACAACAAACGAGTTAAAACTGAAAATGAAATGTAAATAAATAATCAACGGGTATACTCACATCAAACAATGTAAAGCCCTAGCTTTATTGGCCTCTCGACACCCCAAATCTCATATTTAAACCCTTGTAATACTCTTCTAGGTTCCTGATATCATATAACATGTTTTTGGATATGTTTAGACCTTTACTTAGGGTATTAGGCTTGTTTATAGTGTTTAGAAAAATTTAGAAAATTGCAGATTTTTATGCCGTCATGGAAATTAGCATGCTAAGTTATTTGATTAGTGCGCTAGTGGCCTCATTAGCGCTAACCATTGTCTCTAGCGCTCTACCCGATGTTAGCGCGCTGATTGTTTTACCTAGTGCGCTATGTGCAGGAAAACCCAGAATTCTGAAATCAGAATTTCGAGTTTTCTCCACACATAGGCTACCCCAAATGCCTTGGAAACCCTCATATACATCTACAGAGCCCCAGACATCAACAATAACATAAAGCAGCCACTAACATGATCTAATTCATGAATTCATCAAATTAAACTAAACAAACTAGTGTAAGTGAATTACCTAGTTAATGTACACTAGCTTGATCAACCACCACACCTTGATTTCACCAAACCAAACTAATTTTCTTCTTCCACCAAGTTTCCTTCCCTCTTAAGTTTGTAAAATGAAAATATGTGGTTTGCATGAATTGATCTCTAACTATATATATGAATTGATATGGTTGAATGATAACTATTGATCTAATTCTACACACTTATCTCGAGACCTATCTAATGGTACACCTCTTAACATATGTCTCACTTACCTCCACTATCTTAATCTAAATAACACAAATTGGTAACTTAATTAGTTTTCTAGATGTGCTAGTACGATTCTCGATGCAAATCACATGGCTATTGTTTAAAAATGCTAACTTAGGTAACATTTAATTAAAAATCAACTATAGCCACATTAAAGCCACTATATAAACCTATATTAAGCTTAAAATAGACTTACCACATCACTTTCTACCCAGCCCCACGTCGGCATGCAACTCGAGGCATGTCCCTACTCACGTCTTGACACCTATAAAAGAGTAAGAGTGACTTAATAGTCTACACATATACTATACACTAGGCATACATCACAACAAAACTAACATATACCTTGGTCATCTCTCCTCGGTCAATGCATATATCACGATTGGTCCCATGTCGCGGGTCGGTAATCCTGATTACGGATAATAAACGAGATTAAAAATTCGGACCGTGACAATGTAGCAGATTCGTCAGCGTTTGACTGCGGCACAACTAAGACATAAGAGATATGTCGATAACTATCATAGGTTGTAGGAGTTTTCAAATAACAATTTTGTTTTGTTGAAACTCTCACCTATGAAAGGAATGGTATGAGTTTGGGTTGTGAGGTAAGCTAGCTTCAAGGTATGTTGAGCCATTCAGAGTACAGGAAAAGATTGGTCTTGTATCTTACAAGTTAGAGTTGCCTCCTTAGCTAGTCGGAGTTCATAATGCCTTCCATGTGTCTATACTTTGCAAAACAGAGACTCAGTTCAATCCAAGAATTCATTTGAATTCATTTGATCTTCGAGAAGACTTATCTTACAAGCAGCCTATTGAGATATTTGATCATAAGATTCAAAAGCTGAGAACCAAAAATATATCTTTGGTTAAAGGTGAAATGTTAATTTCACGGAAGTGAAAAACTAATCTGGGAGCAGGAATTTTATTTAAAGGAACAATATTTATTTATCTTCGAAACTATAAGTAATTAATCTCGATGATGAAGCTTTAAATTGGGGAGACTGTAACGACCTATTACCTAGCTGGTGATTAGTGTTAATCCAAATTTTAATCAACCCGAGTTAGGCTGGTGGTTAAGTTCGGCGTACCTCGATTAGTGTGTGCATGTGATTGTATGATGGTTTGTGTATGTTTGGAATGTTAAATAAATTTTATAGGTTGTGGAATTAATAGGAAATTAATACAAACCTATAATTGGAAAAATATGTAAATAAACAATAAGTGGTCGGTACACCAAATGCGAAGAGGGGGTCATGAAATGAATGTGCACGCCCGAAAATACTCGTAGGCATGTCCAGTGAATTTATTGGCGAGAAAATACAAAAAGTATATGTATTTATATATAGTTGATATATAAATATGTATCTTAAACTATAAAGTTTGGTTAAGATTATATGAATCGTTTGATCAGTCTCGAGACAGCGCGATGCGTATCTCGAGGAAAATCTATATATAAATCAAAATTCTCATCGTTATCTCATCAGATCATTCGAGATACAGTGAGAGTTTGGTTTGATTCCGATCGAGGAGACGAATCAAAGAAATTTGAATCAACGTGAATTGAGGAGCTTAAACGGATAAAAAGCCAGAGATCATCACTTTGATATGCTTTGTTTTTGTGTTAGTTGAAGTTCAATTCATTGGTGATGATTAAATATTTATGAATTAGGGTTGTTTATGATTGGAAATGGTTTGTAGTCTCGCTAGAGGTCATCCCTGATGATTTGGGAGAGTATTTGAGGTGATTTTGGAGATTTGGTAGTGAAATAGTGGTTGCTGCCATGCTCACTGTCGAGACAGTGCAGGGAGCACGCTTTATCAAGCAGAGGAGCGTGCTCCCTTCATCAATTGGGACAAACCCAATTGGTGGAACGCGCCCCACCCACTGAGGGAGCGCGCTCTAACCCCTGAAAACAACAATTGTGCTGTATTTTATGTAGAATTTCCTAATGACTTAGGGATTGACTTAGGGGTTCTAAACATAGGGTAATGGACCTATATTGATTACAAATGATTGGTGATATGTTGAGGAACACCGGGAAAGCGTGAAATAATCGGAAAGTTAGGTAATTTGGTAACGGAGACTTAACACGAGGTAAGTATGAATTCGCTTATTTATCAATGTTGTCTGGTTATCTTAGTACATGTAGTTCATGTAGTTATGGTGAAATGGGGGACTATGTACACTGTGATGGTTTTCAATAAATGGAAAATGGTGTGTAATGTGACCACGACTATAACTCCCGGTTTTGAGAATAGGTTTATAGGAGATGGGTTCCCTTCCCGGCCTATATATAACTCCTGCTTAATTCGATAGGTTGCGTGGATTACATATTCACTAGAGGGTTTCGGATAGAACCATTGGGCATTAATGGATTGGCTAGATAGCACATATATGCAATGTGTTGGTCAAGCAGTCGCATTAATGGCGTCGATGGGTAATCAACCCTAATATTTTAAATAAATGAGGATCACAGTGTAATAGTCATTGACAGTTTGCTATGCATCCGTTATTTATTGAATTATATGTTTTCGATATTCTTGTTAGTTAACATTAGTGAATATTGTTATTGCATAATGTTCTTGATTATTATATGAAATGTTGATGGCTATGTGAATCCCAACTTACTTAGCAAGTTGGAGCGCTCACCTTAAATAACTTTTTAAAAATGTCGACAAGTGCTACGACTACGGATAGAGAAGATATAAGAGTCTTGATCTTCTCTTTGATGTAATGAGTCTACCCTTATCTTATATATTTGTATTGAATTACAGTTTTGTAATATCACAAGGGATGGGGAATTTATATAATTGAGGTTGATTCCAATTTGATTTGATACTATATATCGTATTTTAATTATCAAAAAAGTTTTAAATTTTTCGTTGCGTTTATTATTTATTTTATATATTCGATATACAGTGGTGTTTATCAAGTGTAATAGGAGAGGCCGCTAGCTCTAGTTAAGTCTAGCGGGTTAATGGGGCTTAATTAGGGTTTCACGCCGGGTATCGCCCTAATCTGGTTAAGGGATGCTACACAAGCTCAAGTAGTGAGTTGTTTTTATTGGACAATAAGTAAAAGGAAGTTTGTGCATCTTCCCAATCTTACAGGAATCACAGTAAGAAAAGCACGAAGTAGACAAATCAGAATGTAAACTATGTAAAACATGCTTTAAATTCTGACTAGAAGGATGTCCTAGTCGAGCATGCCAACTATCAGCAGTAGAAGACTTAGCAAGAAAGACATTATTACAATGAACAGTAGTATGTAAAGGAGAATAAGAACAAATTGAAGCAGTAGACAATGGACTAGCAGACTTCGGAGTAGATGCTTAAGGAATTTTGTAGAGACCACCATCAACCACTCCTTGAAGTAAAACTTTCTTCGTTGTTTTGTCCTTAACAAATAATGTATCAGAGGTAAATTCGATAAGCTTGTATTGTTATCAAGATTCAACTTGGAAATGCTTATAAGATTTTTGAAATTTGAGGGATATGAAGAATATTTTAGAAGTGAAGAGCATGAAAATGAGAAGTATTAGAATTCACCACACTATGTCCTATGTGAGCAATAGGTAATTGGTCACCACTTCCAACAGTTACTGATTTCATACCTCTGTATTCAGATCCGTTTATCATTATAGAAGGGTTTCATATGGCTTGATGCACCAGTGTCCATATACCATGATTGATCAGCAACCATTTGAGGAGTTGCAACTAAGCCTTCTGCATAATGAAAATTTTCTTGTTGAGATGCAAACTATTGTTGCTGAGAATTTGGGGAAAACTGATGAACATACCGATTCTTGAACTAATGATTTTGAGAACCATAAAAATCTTGTGAACCTTAAAATCTTTGTAGACCTTGAAATGATTGATCAAATCGATGAAAACAACTTGAAAAATCATATGATCTTGTTTGAGACAAAGTTGACAAAATAACATTTGACCACCTCGGCCTCTATTTAGTCCTCTATTTTTGTTACTATTAAACTTGTTTCCTCCATTATTGCGATTGAAGTTACATTTGTGAAAAGCTGTTATTATTACGATTAGATTTCTTCTCTCCTCCATTGGTTGCAACATTTGCGGTCATGTTTGCGAGATCTACTTGTGACTCTTGGTTCAAATATTCAATTCGTTGCTGCGCAACATTCGAAGATCTTGAGCATCTTGTAAAGATATTGTTTTATGTTGTCATGAGATTAGGACTAACACTAGATCATACTTTTGACCTAATCCACTTAGCACATATTGAATTAGACTTGAGTCAGTGACAACTTGATCAATTGATTGCAATTCAACACCAATATTCTTTATCTTCAAAACATAGCTAGAAATGCTAGACGAATCTTTCTTCATCGAATTGAGTTGCTTCTTTAATTAAAAAGCTCTCGCCATGGATGATTGAGCAAACAAATTTTCAAGAGTATTTCAAATTTCAAATGAACTATTATATTATCTTACCTGGCCAATCACATCAGTATGGATGTTTGTGAAAAGCCAAATCCTCAGAAGATAATCGCATCGAAACCATATCTCATCTTCCATCTCAGATCGACTCACCATATCAAGTGACGAAAGAGATCTTAATGAAGAAATCAAGAAATCAAGACAAAGCGCTCGCATTGCAGACCTTACTCGGACCTTCCATTGTGAGAATTCGTTTCATTACGATTTATTGGTAAACTGAAATTGAGAGCCTTCGCAATATAGGTCACATCGCACGATGAAGGTGATACGAAGTGATGGAGCTTATCGAACTTGTCGTTTACTGCCATTTCGAGCTCTAATACCATGAGCAATTGTCAAATGTGAACAATTCTTATAAACATAGATTCAAGAACAAAATTCTTGATCTCGGCTAAAGAAAGAAGAAGAAGGAGAAGAAAACGAGAAGAGGAAAATGTTCAGGATGCTTCTCTAGATCTTTTATTTCTCTCGACTAACTAATAATACGAGTGTAGAATGGTATTTATAGTAACATACATTCGGGTAGTCTATTAAGCTAACGAGACTCAAGTATGGTTAACATAACTACGTTTTACAACTCACTTAACCGAGGGGTCGACAACAAGCTTATGATCATGTACTCTAACACATACATTTTCAACGATCCTACCTTGGATCAAAAATCATGATCTAAGAGCCTTTTTCTCCGGGTCTCATCAGAACCATAGCTCTTATGTGGGTTTCGCCGATCTAGATATTGTCTCCAACTTAACCACCTTCAACTCATAGATGTGAGATTTTAACTCAAAATGTCTCGGTGCCAGTTGAGGGGAAATCATCACTTATAGAGATCATGTTCAACTAGGGATTTCAAATGAATATTATATATGGAATGCCAAAGCATCTCGTGAGATGATAGATGCATCACTTGCCAAAAGACAAGTTTGGGGTGGTCGTGAGTTCGAATCTCACTTAAGTAAAAAAAAAAAAAAAAAAGGTCCTGAAAAAAGTTTTAAAAAAATGAATATTATTAGGTAAATAAGTATAAGTAACATACAGGGGTAATCTCGTTTTTCTTTTCTTTTTTCTTCAAAAGAAAAATACATGTAGTTTATTTATTTATTTTTTGAAAAAAAAAAAAAACTAACATTATCTACGATGTATGCTGTGATTTTAAGCCCACAAATCATGAAATATATTGAATCAGGACACAAACAGGTCGAATCAACACTTGAAGAAAATTGGCAACAATTAAAGGAGTTTCTAATTTGACCAAATCTCAGGTTCCCATTTAGAAACATGTCAAGCCACCTATCTACCTCATCCTCATGTACTTAACTTTATAGTATATTGATGATGTGTGCCACCCACAACCATGCAATGAAGGACAAATTAATAACGCTGATGTCGTTACTACTCCTCATTAGGATCCCTTCAAAGATATATAAGCATATTCCACCTCATCTTCTTTGTTTCTGTTTTAGCTGGTAACTTTTGGTTTGACCAAATTATTTGAATATATTTTTTCGATCCCTAAAAAAAAAAAATTTAATTCAGCGTCTCACAAATTACATAGTAGACCCTTTAATTAAAATTTAGTGATAATTTGTTTTATTACAAACTTACGATAGCAACTCCCACCCCTTTAAAATGTATTTTGCCCTAATTTACAATGGACAATTTCAATTTTATTGAAGTTAAGTGGTCAGACCTAACTAATTGAGCTTAATTTGGTTCTCTCATGTGGAGAGTTAGATGTCCTTAATTAACCACTGTAACTATTATACGATATTTGAGATTTGTGATAATAAATTAATTGGTATATTACTAGGGTATATAGTAAATTGATACTTAAATTATTTATTTCTTCTTCCATTCTTAAGAAAGTTTAAATAATCTGAAAAAAAAAAAAAAACATTCGTGCAAATGAAAGAAAAAATTATTAACGGTCGCTTGGCACAATTGGAAGCAGGTTTTTATCCTTTAATGGGGATGCAGATGGGAGCAGAAAGTGCAATCCTCATCCGCATCCTCCACCTAACGGGAATCCCCACCCCGTTACTTTTTTTACATAATATCTAAAAAAAATATCAACTACATTATAGATATAAATTTAAAATTATTAAAAGGTATTTTTTCGCAATTGTAAGTCGTTTTTGAAAGATTATGTGAAGTATATAAAAAAAGAAATATAAGATTTAATACATATTGGTGCAATTCCCAACGAAAAAGTCCTCTCAAAATATAATTTTGATGCAATTTTATTTGATATCTCCAGGACAACTAGAGAAACAAAACATAACACACAAATGAAATGGAGTATTTCAGGGATCCATGTGGGGAATCCCCATATGGCGGGGTGGGGAATCCACATGAGGTAGGGAGGGGTAATACCTCCCTGCTCCGCATGGCGGAGATGAAATTGCCCCCATTCATCGCCTCGTGGGGGCTAGTTGGCAGGGAATCCTCATTCCATTGAGGCGAGAATGAGGATTCTCCGCCCCACTAGCATCTCTATTCTTTAACTAGTGACTCGAATTCGAGTTCTTAAAATAAAAAAACTAATATTGAGAGCTTCTCTCACTTATATGGTGCACGACTCGAGACGAATTAAAAATAGTCGAATAGTCCGAGTGATTGAGACCCAAAAAAAAAAACCAAAATTTAAAACACCAACAAGAATAACAGTTGGGTTGTTGGGTAGTGTAAAGGACGGCACAGAGCAAATACATCAGAGAGGACCGCACTTGCACTCATATCCAAGTGGCCGTTAGTTGGGAAAATTCCGTTTTGCTTCTGTTTAATATTGTGTAATAGTGCTACGATGACTACATAATTTTGTCTTGTCAGATGCGCTTCTTATCGTGTGTTACAGGTGATTCGAGGTGCATCTAACAGTATATATGATAGTATGATGTCACATTGTAAGAGAAAGAGAGAGGACGACGAAACAAAGATACTCTATAAGTATGAGTGGACCCCACCAGTCTCAACTTGGTTCAAGTGTTTACATGAACAAAAGTGCATCTCTAAATCTAAATTCAAAACATGAAGAAAGGAAAAGTAGGAGATCTATGAGAAGAATATTTTGCACCGACCTTATCACTATACGCCTAATTGAATTTCTATCTCTTTCTCTCCCATGTTCCCTTGCCTTCACTTTTTTCTCTCAATGTCTCTTTCTATTTCTTTTCATATTACATTGACATCAACTTTGCCTTGTATTTATCATCTTTATCCGCTACTGATTGTCTATTTCTACTGTATAATCAGCAATTAAAACTGATGAAAAAGAAATTTGGAGAAATAATTTTCTGCCTAATCAAAATTTTTTCCATTTTTACATGGATTTGAAGAGGATCGTATGAATGTACTAGAGAATAATTTGGACTGATTAATTAATGTTGCTTTCTCTCAATATATAGTATCAGTCTTATACACTTCCATAACAAATTAATTTGACGATATACAATCTTGGGATGCATTTTTACCAATCAAGTGGGTGACACTATTTAGGGAAAAAAATTAAAGTGGAGTCTTGACCTAATGGTTTGGTATGTAGTGTTGTTACAAGAGGGTGGTAGTTGAATCCCTTGAAAGGCAAGAAAAATTGGTTTATTTCTTATAAAAAAAAAAAAAAAAAAAAGGGTCGAGATGCATTTTTTGCTGGAGAATCTATTTAAAGAGTTATGAAATCACATCATCGACTACATTAAAACGATTTGAATTAAATCGTGCATTCATGCGTCCAAGATCAAACTATTTTTCTTTTTCTTTTTTTCTTTTTTTGAAAGCGATTCAAACGCATTTGAGATTGATGCTTTGTTGTTATTACGGTACGTACAAGGTAAAAAAGAAGACAAGTAATATATAGGTTATTAGGCTATGAAGGGAGAAATACAACTTCTATTATGCAAAAAAGGGCCTACATATGATTTGGTGGAAGAGATTCTAAAATTCATTAAAATGGGCCAATTGATCCGACCCAAAAGAACTCCAACAAATATGAATAAAAAGAGAATAAAAAATTAAAAGAGTGTGTTCAGTTGCATAACCCTTTCTAGCTACTTGGTCTTGAACAGAGAGACTAGTCATCATCATCTCCTTCATCTCTCTGTCTATATATAGACTATAGTAAACGCATTCTCATACCTTACTACTACTACTACTACTGGTACTAGTACCAGAAATTAGTCTAGTTGATTAGTTATAACATATCCAGCTCCCTAGCTTCACCAATTCTTTAAGTGTACTTTTCTAAATTCCCACAACCTCAAAGCCATGGACAAGTCTCAAATTGTTAAGATAGCTTTGATTGCTCTCCTTTTCCTCATCACTCCCCTTTTATCGACGTCGATGAGGACTCCTTATCTTTACTTCCTTCTCAATCTCCTTATCATTGCTTTAAGTGCTGAAGCTGGCCTTCTTTCATTCCTTAACCCTTCATCACATGAGAAGAAGAAGAATACTAGATTACTAGGCAGCTCTGCTGCACCCAAAGCTCCTATAAAAGAGGCTAATGATGGTCATGATGCCGCGGTCGCCAAGAAGGTTGTTGAATCATCATTGCCTAATGATGGAATTGATCATCATCAAAAGAAGCAAACCCCGAAGACGATTGATAAGTCAGTTTCGGAGAAGATTGTTACGGTTAGCGCAACCGTGCTTAAGGTGCGCAAGTGCCCTTCGATGCCAAGTCTCTTCTTCATAGGTGGTGGAGAGGGTGAAGCAGAAGAGGGCAATAAAGACAAGTATTGGGAAGAAGAAGAAGATGATGATGTCGATGATGAGATGATGGAAGGGACTCTAACTGGGCAAGAGCTCTTTGCCAAGGCCGAGACGTTCATCGGGAACTTCTACCGGCAGTTGAAGATACAAAGGGAGGAGTCATGGAACAGGATTCATGGCTTCTATCACAAGGCCTTTTAACTGGTCATTAATCAATCCATTAATTATTTACACATATATAGTATAGGTCCCATGCATGTCAATTAATATATAAATGTTGTTTGGACAATGGACTTATTAGATGATGTGTGTAGCTAGGTTTTATATTGGTTGGTGGTGTAGTTGATGAAAAAAAAAAAAAAAAAAAAAAAAGGTTTGTGGTGTTATATTGATCATGAAGAAGGAAGGCGGTTCTCTGTGTATTTTTAAGTTCATGGTTCTCCTCTTACTTCAAGGGTTTGTATAGATTTTAGGCTATTGATTTGTCTGGTGGTCAAGCTGTTGTAGTGTTAATGCCATTAATTCATTTGTAATTTCAATTAGATGCATAATGTCTCATACTAAGTGCAAATTTACATGTCATTATCCACCAAAAAAATGTCATGTCATTAAGTCTTTAATTTAAAAAATATGCAATATTATTATTATTATTTACTCTCTCCAGATCAAAAATATAAGTCTTTCTAGTAAAAACTTCTTCGTTAAAATTATGAGTGGCTTTTAGAATTCGAGAGTATATTTATTGTTTTATTACCAATTATACCTAATATAATTCAAATATTTATAATTTTTCAATTATTCAATCCATTTAATGTCAAATGGCGTTTATGTAAATTACACTTATAATTAAGGCTGTCTTAATTTTTGTGTCATTTCTTTAAACGAATTATATTTGTAACCGGATGGAGTACATTTCAATGCTCAAAAGATCCTTGTATCGTTCTTCTGTTAGTTTGATATATATGTGGCAAATTTTTAACTAACAATACACTTTGAAGCTCACTACAAATTCCCCTTAAGGTTTGGCATAATTATCATCACCTCCCCCCCTCAATTTTTTAAAAAATATGCCCTTTTTACTTCATGTACGGGGGTTTACTTTTCGTTAATATTATCTGAAAGAGATTAAAAGCACTGCTTATTTTAAAAAATAGAATACTAATCTAATTGCTTTTTTTTTTTTTTTTGTAATAGACTTGAGTCCAAGTCATTGAGAGAGAGTAGGAGTGAGGGCTTTAGTTTGAAAGTGACGGAGTTCTCCAAATTTTATAGGCAAGTTGGAGTCCCCATTCTAAATTTATAAGCCATATTTTATTCTTTTTATTACTAGTCGATGAGAGATTATATCTCTAACGTGGGAACGGCTTAGATACGGTAGCATATTTTAAGTCTTTCAAGTCCTCCCTTGAAATACCTCTATGTGTCCACCTTTAAAGGAACAAAAAAAGCCAGTGCTTTCTCTTTTGATTTTTCCAACTTTGCCCCCATACATTTCAAGCACCACACACATCACATACACAGTTTACACAATGCGCACGACCTACACGAACAAAAAAAGGAAAATCATCTAACTAAAAAACCATTTAAAAAAAAAAACTAAAAACAAAATTATAATTCCTTTTATAAATTTAATTTATAAAAAAATTATAAACTACCTATGTCGCATAATTAAAGAGCAGTAGGAAAGCCACCATCATTTATAGGGCACGATAGTGCCCGAGCGTAAATTACTCGGTGCGATTGATACTAGAATACTAAGTAACAAAACTCAAAAAAGAGTAGAAAATAAATAATATTAAAAAATATTTTTTGTTAATACATATAAAATTTAAAAAATGTTAAAATGACACTCCAAAGTCACATTCGGTAATGTGATGTGCGGGCTCGCGTCCTTGAGAGCTTTTATGCGTGTCTCGGGATACACACATCACTTGTTATGTGCTGAAAACTACATGTGCACACTTATTTTTAAGTATGGGACACACGTCACGTCGTCATCGAGTGTGATTTTGGAGTGTCATTGTAGCATTCGTGTTTAAGGACGGCGTTAGAAAGTCTAGAATGACTCTTTTATAACGCACACTTCACTACCCATATGTCTGTGTCTATATATGAATGTAAGCTTACACATCTCGAAATTAAAAATATGGTTGGATAGGAAGATACGTGTTTCGGTATGTGTTATTGTTATAGGGGGTTTGTGTTTTAACATTTTTTTAAAAAAAGAATAGATAAATTCAAAAAATAATATAAAAAAAATTGTGGGTCGTCTGGTTTGGGAGAATGTGATGCTTGAAGTAGTGTTTTGGAGGGCAAAGTTGGCAAAACAAAAAAGGAAGCACTTCCTTTTTTGTTGCAAAAAAAAATAAAAAATGGACACGATTTGCACGGTAGACTTGAAAGACTTGAAAAAATGCTTACTGAATGTAAGCTGTTCTCCTCTATATAATATAGGTACCTGTCATTTTATTAATGCTTCCAAAAATGGGTATTTGGTTCCATGTAGAGATTTTATACTTGGAAGTTGGAATCTTCCTAACCATGTAGAGATTTTCTGCTTGGATTTTCCTTGCTTTGGAATATATCATCAATATGCTTTCCTTTATTAAAAGTTGAATGCCTTTTTATCTCTTTTCACTATTAATTGGTGGTGCTAAGCTCACCCTTTTTGGGCCTTTATATTTCTTCGCTTATTCTTAATTTGGGTACCCCATATTCCTTCAATTTCAAACAAAGCAAGAACTTATTAAAGAGGCCTTAATTATATATATAATAGCTGCTGCACATTATTTTTTATCCTTGTGAGCCACTCTTCTCGATCTAAATGGCTTTGCTTCCAAATGCTATAGCTAGAACCGTCGTTTAATTTGCTCTTCAAATATTTGTGATTTTATGAGGCATTGGCCAGCTACTGGTTTTGCCTGTGTACCTTAATAAAGGTCACAAATTTGAATCTTATAACTTTCTTATATATCTTTCACGTCGTAAAGCGGGTCACTCATGGTCAAAGGTAATCTTTGTGCAATGGCAAGGATCATGCAACTAGGTTCATTTGAGTTTATATATTAATATATTATATATAGATATGAATCTTCTAAGTTATAACTTATTGAGGCACATCTTTTGCGGGGTTAGGGTGTGCTTAATTATATATGGGGGATAGTAAGCCAATCGTGAACACTGAATATTAAAAAAAACCTTGAAAACTTAAAGTTGACATATACAACCATGCATGCAGTTACCCCTCATTAAAGTACATGTACAATGGTTCGGTATCATAATTGTTAAAGAGAACATCATAGCCATAAATCAAATTGGTTTTGAAGCATTGCCACTGCAATATTTAAACAGTGTAATAATTAATGATTGTTCACTAGAAGAATGACACAAACGCACCATTAGAAGCATAATAACAAATAAAACTTCAATAAACTTAAAACTTTCAAAAAAAAAAAAAAAAAAAAGACAACTTTAAAACTTCCAACAAGAGAAGATAAACATAGACTACCTATAAAATAAAGGAAAATGATAAACTAACATTCTACTAAACATACATTTGCTACACAATGGTGTTGTAAAGCCCCAAATCTTTATATGAAAAAAATTCGTCCTTTTATCAAGGCTAATTTGGTAGATATACATGGTATGCGTGAAATGGGGTGAATAATGTGTGTACTATATATTATTTAGTTGACTTAGGTGGGAATATAAGCTTAAGTAAATAGAAATAAGCCCAAAGGACTTGTAAAAAAATTAAACAAAGAAAAAGGGTAATTTTGGTAATCAAACGCACATAAAGGTATTTGTGTAAAATAAAAGAAAGGATGAACTTAATGTAGACTCTAGGATCATCCTAGTACTTAAGTGCATCAAGATAAGATGTGGGGTTTCGATTTGGTCAACCAAACCCTAACCTCATTAACTAAGCATTTAAACCACAATTAGGGCTTCAAGCCACTTTCAGTTGAAATAACTACGTAGAGATTGAGGAGGAAACCTATAACACTTGTATGGTAGATTTGGTGGAGTAGAGGAAACTCTCATCAAGATCTCACAAAGCAAGGTAAACAACTTCTCCCATCTTCTCTAATTCCTCTATTCGATTCGCATATTTTATTTTTGGAATGAAATCATGGTTTCTCTTAGAGTTTTAAGATGAAAGATGGATTTGGGTCATCTCTATTTCATCTTCTTTGGGTTATTCAAAAAGAATTACAAAATCTATGTTTTAATGGTGGATTCGTGGTTTGGATGGTATTGGAATGATCGTGTGGTTTCAAACGAATTGTTCTTTATTGTTTTGATCAGATTTGGACTCTTGGGGGTCAACGTGAGTTGTTGAGGAATTCAAAATTTGATTTCGAATTTGGAATTTTGAATTCGTAGCTAGCGCCGCATACACTATAAGAACATGGTGGAATAGCATCAAAAAATTGTGACAGACACAATCTGTTACTAAACAAAAACAAATCAGCAACAGTTCTGCATCGGACAGTCCGTTTGACTCGGTTAACCCAAAAGCAATAATTCAGTGACAGATTTGTGACAAAAATTGTGACAAATTGTATGTTGTCACAGATTTGTATCGTGATTTCTCCTTGAGACATTTCCGCCAAGGTTGTGACGGATCTGCTACGGATCGGCGACATAATCAAGTCTGTCATTGATCTACGTAGCAAAATAAAAATAAAAAATGAAATTTGTGAAAGATCTCTCTGAGATCGGCGACAGACTTGATTTTGTATCGGCGATTTGCGACAGATCGACAACAGACAATCAGCGACAGACTTGATCGTCGTTGATCTGTCATGCAACATAAAATTTTATTTTACTCTCTCTCCTATCTAGCGATCACTCCATCTCTATCACGTGCTATCTTTCTCTTTCTCCCTCTCAAACCAATCTCACTATCTTATTCTCTCTCTGCCGAAAATAACTCCTCCGTCTCTCATTTTCTTTTTACTCTCCTCCACCACTCACAACTCTCATCACTCACCCATCTCGGCCTCCTTGCGGCTCCGGCGGCCACCGTCGCCGATGACGCCCCTCCACCACTCTCGGCTCCTCTCTCGGCGACGGTGACCACCCTCGCTCGGGCGACTCTGGGCCAGGGAGGGGGCGAGGAGTCGGCAAGGCGTTGGTGGAGCGGTTTTTGGCGGCGGCGAGGGAGGGGCGGTATTCGGCGACGGCGGTGGTGTTGTCGAAGAGGGGCGGCGGCGGAGGCCGTGGCATAGCGATTTTGGCGCGGCGTATGTGGGGGCTGGTATTCTTACGGGCGTTGACTGTGGTGTTGTCGAAGGGGGCGTTTGGCGGTGCGGCGGTGTTATTGAAGGGCGTTGGCATTGACAGAGGCGTTGGCGTAGTTGCGGGACGATGTAGTGCGGGAGGAGGCTTATCGGTGAGGAGGAGGTTGTGGGTTTGGTCGGGAGTCACGAGGACTCGGTGGTGTAGGGTTTTGTGTAGGAGGTGTCGATTTCATTGTTGAGTCGGCTTCATGGCAATTTTTGGGCTTTTGGGTTTGGTCTTTGGCGGGTTTGGGAGCTCATGCCATCTCTCTCTTCTTCTCTTTCCTTTCGATTAAGGTGGTGTTTTTCGGTTCGTTCGGTGTTGTTTGTTGAGATTTCTTTGTGTGAAATTTTGGGGGTTTTGGATTTTGTGTGTTCTTTATTTCCCCCTTTTTGTTTGGTTTGATTTTGTGGAGTTTGAAATGTTTGTTGTGAATGTGCAGGCATTTGATGCTTTTATTGGAGCTGATTTTCTTGGAAGATTAACAAGGTATGTTCAAAGGGTTTCAATAGATATATATTTTTTTTGGATGGTTTGTCATGAATTCCTAAATTATTGTAGGTTAATTCAACTTTTTGATTTTCTTGTACTTGAATTTACTCATTTTCTAATGCTCGGTTGTACTCTCATTGTGTTGGTTCTATTTGTTTTATATATGTGAAAATGTAATTTTGAAGGTTATCTTAGTTTTATTCATTTTTAATTTATTGTTTTCTTCTTTTTTATTTTTTCCAATTTCTTCTTTTCATATTATCTTAGACTTATGTCCATATTTATGTTGCGACCACGAGTTACCAGTGTGTCAATGCTAAGTTAATTCTTTTATAAGAACTCTGGTTGTTGCCATTAGTTTTGTTTTTACCCATCATTTCAATTTCATTATTTAAAGTTTTAATTTTTTTTCCAGTGAATGTTTTTCTTTTACTCATATTCGAAATTATTTATAAATGTAGGTTGTTTGCATCTTATGATTTGTTTTATGCTTCATTTAAGGATTTCAAACTTAAGTATTATTGATCCAAATTAAACTCTTCAGGTTAGTGAAGCCTAAGGTAGCAGGTTGAGAGACAGATTCCAACTTATTCACCTTAGCCTCATTGTACTAGGTGAGCTCAAGATACATACACTATTTTATTGTGTTCATCTTTTTCTCTAATGTATTTTCGGACCTCGGAAGAAATTGAGAAAAAAATAATCTATTTATTATAGGATCATGAAGATTTTCTTCTCCATATATGTAATGAGATTTCACTTCTATCAACGAGCTAACACATATAAACACCTACTTGTAAGGATTGTTAACGTATGTTAAATAATCTATTGGTCTTACGTTTTTATGCATGTTCCTAATTAACACGGGTTGGCTGCAAAATGTTACCTCTCTTATCACCTTGGCCGCCTCTTCTTTTGCAATCCTTCCTTCCTCACCATCTCCTCGCATCCCTTCACTCTATTTGCTTCCAATCCTACACCCAACTCCACCACCAATCTTGCATTCATTAGCTGATCAATGTGCATAGGACGTAGCTATAATGGGCACCCCAAACAAGGTTCCTCATGTGTGTCTCTACATCTTTAACCAACCTCTTTTCAAGTATATTTGTATATTTTTTATGTTCTATTTCAATGTGTTGGGTTTCATTCAATAATTAATGTCATGAGAAGGACTTGGTCCATTTGTAATAGCCTATGTTCTTTCATTTACCTACCTTTCAATGTCTTCTATTCATGATTTTTCATGCAGTGGTAATTTTTGTGTGTGTGTGTATTGGCTAAGGGCTTGTCATTTACATTTTTTCTTCTAATTGTTCTTTTTTATTGATGTTATGTAGGACTTACGAACAAGGCTCCTCAGGTGTGTCTCTATTTCTCTTACCAATCTCTTTTCAACTACGTACATTTGTATATTTTTTTTATTATTATTAGTGCATAATGTTGCTCATTGAGTTAGTCACTTTAGTTATCTATGACAACGCCTATCGACCTCCATATCACTTCACCATAGTTGTAGTACAAACATGTTAGAATTATTTTTCTTAGATTTGTTAAAAATAGTTTTATATTCTATTTCAATGTGTTGGGTTTCATTATACTTAAATGTCTTACTCATTAGATCATGATTTGAGCATTACATTCTATTTTTTCTTGGATTTGTTAAAAATAGAGGGTATGTGAACGAGTTTTTTTTATTTGTGCGTGAGGTTTTTGTTTGGTTTTGGATTAGCAATATCCTATGTACATCATGGGTTTTTATCTCTATTTCTAATTCTAGAATTATATATATATATATTTATATATATATGTTTTGTTGGTGTGAGATGCTTGGTCTTGTATTATAATTACTCTTAGTAAATTATTCGGCGGCATTGCGCCATGCTACCACTTATTCTATACTTCTATTAACCTATAATTTCTAGCTTGATTAGCTACAGATGAAATGGCACCTGCTGCGAACCTAATATATCGATATGCATGGTCTTTTATTTAGTATGTCATTAGCTTAGCAATTTCTTAAAGTCAATGTTTGTTGATTTTTTATTGATTTTAGTCTTGTATCGAGATAGTGTGCTCTCTTGCTACTTGCTAATATATGAATTTTGCGGTTGCGGAGGGTGAAAAAGAGCGTCTGGATCGAATTTAGGGAGTTGATTTTAGTCTTGTATCGATATAGTAACTCACACCATTAAGTTGGAACTTAATTTTATCTATATGATCGAATCAATTTCGAAATTCATTAGTCAAGTTTGTATATGTTACCCTTCATCCAAATAATGGCTTTCACCTTATTGTTTTTATAAAATAAATATTTGTATCTTTTAAATTGTTTTTGCAAATTTTCTTTCTTGGGACATTTCTTATTTTGACTTTTCTTGTTTTCAGAATTAATTAATTTAAAAATCACTTTTTACTGGATCACAGTCAGCTAAACATCAACAGATTTGTGACAAATACAACAGTGCTGACTGGGCACAATCAGCAACAGACGTTGTCTGTCATTGAAACGACAACGAAAGTTGCGACGAACAGCGTCTTTCTTGACTAGGCAAATCAATGACAGATTAATGTCTGTTGCTAAATAGCCACATATTTGCAACATACACGTCTTTGCTGACTAAACTTCGATCAGCAATAGACGTTTTGTTGTTGTTGGCGACAGAGCGTTTGTCTAAATCTGTCATTTGAGCGACTTGAGAATACCAAATTTGTCGCTGAGTTGCACCAGCAACAAATAGTTTAGTAACAGCTACTATCTGTCGCTGATTTGTTGCAGAATGGTTTAGCAACAGAACCGTACCAATTCAGCATCAGATTAGTTTGTTGTTGATTTGTTTTTTTTTTGTAGTGATAAGCGCCTAGCTCATAGGCGGTACGTCGCTGGCCACTGCGCTGCTTGAGCAATTGAGGAAGTCGACCTAGCGATTCCTCATTGTCGTGACGTGCAACGTATGGCGCTGGCAGATCGCTGAGACTTATTTGTGAGTTTTCGTTTCGAAGCCAACGATTTCGCCCCTACGTCTTGTCGGTAAACCCACGGCACTGGGAGGGCGTTGGACATTTTTCTCGAATTTAAAGTGAATGTTCTGTTTTCGAGATTTATCGAGTTTTATCAAAGTATTTTGTCAGGACAAGGGTCGGGGTAGTGGTAACTAACCTAAAAAATCTTTGCCGTCACGGCGAAAGCGTGACATTGATTCGAAAAGGCTTTTACATCGTTTTCAAGGTATTAATACGAATCGAGTAAACTTACCTCAAATAAAACATATGAATAATACATACATTAACATATACCAATGTTGATACGAGGAGAATTGGATAGGAACTTCCAAGTTAGGATTGGATAGGATAAGCGACTTGAGGTAAGTGGGTTTTGCTTTATCTTCAATTATGTCATGCTATTAGTTATTCTAGGATTCACGGTAGTTAATGGTTGACCTCTTGCTTAGAATCAAATTGAATATATCTTGTTGTTCGCTTTATCTTGTCCTTTTGAGCTCTCTATTTATGAATGCATGTGGGCGATATACTTGGAATGAATATTTGCAAATAGTACCTCGAATTTGCATGAGGTGATGGCCATAGGTCATCTCTTTGCTATTAAATGATACCTTTGAGGGCGATATTGACAAGCATGATCATTATGATGCTTAGAAACCAATTTATGAGGTAGGATCATCTTTGATACCTTTGAATCTAGTTGGTTGTCACATTACGTGAGTTTATATCTGGTTTCCACTTCGTTGACTTTATGACATTCATGTTATTATTGTTATCGTGTTGAGTATCTTGTTCATGTTTTGTTTTGTTGTATCTTGCATTATATATTATGCGTGTTATATTATTCTTTCATGCCGGAATGATAGTAGGATTGGTCAATAACCTTGTTCATGCTAGTTATTACGCATTAGATATTACTTGGATGATTGAGGGTAAAGCGGACTATAACGGCCCATATTTATTAACTAGGATTAATGTTAATCTCGAGGATTAACGAGCGTAATTCGAGCGTTACGTGGACAAATCAGTTGACTCGGATATAGAGCAGAAGACATATGTTGTAACGACCCTAAAATCTTATCCTATGTCACGTGGCATTTCGGGACCGTGACTTGGACTGTCGTGACATGACACACTTGTGCGACACTTGAGGTATTTTATTTTTCGATGATTTATGTATTACCTACCTAAAATAAAAAATGCACGCAATTTAATTATTTTATTTTGATTAGGTTTACAAATAAGGTAACTTCTCGAGTTATGTGCATTCACGGGTATGAGACTATAGTTCGATTAATAAATCAAAAAGTTACCTAAGGTTTAAAGCTGTGTCCAATAGTTTGAGTAAATTAATTAATTAATTGTTGAGGGCAAAATAAATAATTCTTAAATTATACACGTGCCACTTGTCGATGGAGTGAGTGCGGAAGTGAGTGTGGAAAGTGAGAGTAGATAGGGGAGAAATTAGAAATCAATGGGGGTGTACTGTGGGTTGCATTTTTGCTTTGGAGAAGAGAAGAAGAACAAAAGAAATAAAACTCCCTAAGTTAATCTTATCTTCAATCTTTATATTTCTTCAATTCTAAGTAGATATTGTGTATGGATTTGAGACTTTAATGTCTAATAGAGGAGGTCAACTTATTATGATTATTGGTTCTTAAATGGAGAAAAAAAGCAAACAATAAAGAAAACAAGAAAGAAAGCAAGAAGGAATGAACGAATGAATTAAAAAAGGGCAAAGGAAATCATATCTCATTTTCATTCTCTGTGAGAACGAAAAAGAGATGGGGAAGTCTTGCCAAGCACGCACAGCGTGCGTCTTGCGCGCGTACTGAGCCCCCATACGGACTAGGGGTGGCAAAAATACGGGAACGGACGAAAACGGGATTTGGACACCCATTTCGAAAATGTTTAAATTTGGTGTCTGTCCGGTCCCATTTTTAAACGGCCTTTGTTTTTTTGTCGGTCCCGGTCCCCTTTAAAACGGAGCCTTTGTTTTTTGTCCGATCCGTATGTTTGTAAAACATACGGGACCGGTTTTTGCCCATTTTTTTAAAATATGATTAAATATATTATTTATCAATTATCTAAAAAAAAACCCCTCAACTACGAGAGCGGACTCGAGAGAGGAGAGGCAGTGAGAGTCGTGAGGCGTGAGGCGTGAGGCGAGAAGACCATGACCGTGAGCGGAAGCGGTGGCGAGCGTGCGTGGCCGTGGCGTGACCGTGAGCGAAGCGGCGTGCCGCACGGCTTTGTGCGTGAGGGTCGTGAGTTCGTGACCGTGGAGCGAGCAGCGCTGAAAGCGAAGAAACGAAAGCAGCCAGAAGCGAAGAAAGCGAAAGCGATTAGGAGTGAAGCGACATGTGCCAGAGCGAAGAAACGAATCAGCCCAAGCGAAGAAGCGAAGCAGTGGGCATGAAGCGAAGCATTTGTGCGGCTTTGTGCGTGAGGGCCGTGGCCGTGAGCGCGAGCTGTGGGTGAGAAGGCGGACGGAGGGAGATGAGAGTTGAGTGAGGAGATCGGGATTCGGGGACGAGCACGCCGTTAGGGTTTGTTTCTTTGTTTGTTGAGTGAGAGGAGAACGAGATCGAGTCTTGAGGGAGGGAGATGAGTAGATGATGAGAACATAAAAATTAAAAAAAACTTTAAATACATTTATGAAATTACTTATATGCCCTTCAAATTAATCACAAACGAATTTTACCCGTTTTGTTGAAATTCTGCCGAACCGGTCCGTATTTTAAAACGGACAAAAAAAAATGTCCCGATCCGTATGTTTTTTACAAAAATTTTGTCGGTCCGTTTAAAACGGGTCGGACACAACCGGACAAACGGGACCGGCAACTATTGTCGACCTAATACGGGGTAGGGTCTAGGGGTTTAAATATAAAATAAATATAAATATAATATAAATACCAGAAAATTATAAAAAATAAAAAAACTCAAGAAAAATAGGAAAACTAAGAAAAATAGAAAAAGGTTGAAAAAATTATAAAAAAAGTTGGCTTTAAGGATTTCGAGGATTTTTTCCGAAAATTCTTCTCGAAATGCGTGCCACCACCATGATTTCCTTATTACGAACAATTTTAAGATTTAAAAATCTAAACTTTATCAAATAGGCTCAAACACACCTAATTATTGTAAATTGATACGAAAGCTTAGAAGACTAATGTCGGGTATCGGGTGTTAGTTTGGGGGCCGTGTCGAGCCACGAGGGCATGATAGCGTGGATGCGAGGTACGTAAAACCAGCTAGGAAATGCACAGTAGTTCATTTGAGTTTATATTTTATTGTTATTGTGATGTTTCCCTTTCTTGAAATTCTCACCTTTGTATGAGTGCCCGAGTGCCAAGTGAGTCATGAGAGTGTTTCTGATGGAGTGGTTGTCGGCTTGCAGCTGGGGACATGACCTTGAGTCCTTTGTATTGTTTGGTCGGAATGAAACGTGTTTTATCAGGGGCATCGTTGATATCCCTAATTCGCGACGGTCTAGGTACGGCAAGCTTTGCCGCGTCTAGGCAGAAGTGCAGCAGCGTTGTCGCGACTCTATGACCCCGACCACTGTGGCACCCTCACTTGGTGGTCTTGGACTACTTGGGCACCTGTCCATTGTTTCTTTTGACACTCATTTCTCATTGTAATTTCATTTTTACAGTCATATTATCATGCATTCCTTATAGCTTTATTTCTATTCGCATGAATTTTAGGCGTACTTTATTTATTTTGAATTACGGTATAGATCTTATTGGCTTATACTTACTAGACTCGACATTCTTATGTTTGACCGAGCGCAGATCCGCAGCCGAGCAAGGGCAAGACACCGGTACTTTGTGATCTACTCTGAAGATATTGGAGTACCCTTCCCTTACTCATTTTTGTAGGTTTTCGACTTTTTATATTACTTATATATGATGTTTTATCACACGTGGGATACTTGTTTGGATTGAGAGAGACACGTGACTTTTATATCATTTTGTAGACACTCTACATTGTCACAAGATATACATGATTACATATATTTACAGGGTTCCACATCTAGGCTGTGCGATTCTTTTACTTTATTGTTGAGTTATTTAACATATTAATTGCTTATGTTAACTTGTAAAACTTGTGAAATACTAACTACTCAACTTTAAATTTTGAATTCACTTATATTGATGGATAGGAAGGTTGACTAGGCTGCGTTGACTTTGTAGAGGTTGACTCGAGGGTCCACATAGGTTTAGGCGAAGCGGGGCCAAGTTTGTAGGGAACTAGGGTCGTCACATATGTTATTTATGAATGATGTTTGCTTAGTTGCGGTGTTAAAATCATCACTTAGTGTATTGCATCGCGTATGTGTATGTTCTGTTGGGCGAGTTAATGTGACGGGGATTCGTCTCGGAAAGCGTGTCAACGCGTGTATTCGGATAGGCTAAGTACGGGTATACTTAATTAGCCTAGTTGATTTTTAAATTTTCACAAATGAATCCTAAGCTAATGCAATACATATGAATGTAGATATAGCCTAAGTCATGTAACATAATTAAATAAAGGCTATGTCGCATCTCGAGTTAACGCGTAGGCGCGGGACCGAGAGTCGAGTAGTTGAGAGCCTAGTTGGGTATGATACTTTTCTAGGATATAACCCATAAGCTAGGTAATCCTCATAATTTTAATTTGCCATGATAAATACTATAGGCAAAATAAAGAAAAATATTAAACAAAAGTCTATAGTTTGTTTCAAATTAATTAAAGACCTTTTATAGTCCTAGAGGTGATGGAATGGCTAAATCCCTAGGCTAGATAAGTGTCTAATGAGTGTCGAGATGAAGGTTTGCGTGGCTTGGATCAAACAAAAAATTATATATATATATATATGTTGTGGAGTATGGATGACCATGCATGTACATCAACATATTGTGTAATCATATAACTTGTATTTCTCACTTAATAGTACATCCACTTGTCTATGTATTGTCATGTTACTTGTAACCATTTCCAATGTACACCAAGTTGTATGACATGGGGTGTATGTGTTACTTGTATACATTGTATAAAATACATTTATCATCATCACCAAATGACCTATATAAAGGGTGCTAACCTCATTGTAAAAATACACCAAGTTGAATGAAAACATCTCATTCCAACTATCTCATTTCTTCTCTTCTCCTTTGTAGTAGTAGTTTATAGTAGTAAAAGTTCTTAGTCTTCTATTTCTTTCTCTAAGTCTTAGCAAGTTCCAACTCAATTTACAACACGTTATCAGCACGAATTTGCTATAGCATTAAGGAGATCTTGAAGTTCAAGAAGGCTTGTTAAGGAGACAAAGCTAGGAAGACTATGACAAACCTTCAAAAACTTGAATTTATTGCTCTTAATATCACTGGAAATAATTATTTGCAATGGCATTTGGATGTCGAGATACATCTCCAAGCTAAAGACTTAGGAGAAACTATTATAGAAGGAAATGAATCATCAATGCAAGACCGTGCGAAAGCACAACGATATTCCTTTGCCATCATCTCCATAAAGGTATGAAAAGTGAGTATCTCACTATAAAAGATCATCTCACCTTGTGGTTAAGCTTGAAAGAGCGATATGATAACCAAAAGACGGTGATATTTCCAAAAGCTCAAAGCATTTGGTTGAATATTAGGCTACAAGATTTCAAAAGAGTCGGTGAGTATAACTCCACCATGTTTAATATTACCTCTCGTTTGAGGTTGTGTGGAGAAAAATATATCGATGAGGCAATGATGGAAAAAACATTCAGTACTTTTCATGCCTCGAATCTGTTGTTGCAACAGCAATATCGATCGCGTCAATTTTGAAAAGTACTCAGAATTAATTTCTTGTCTCATGGTGGTTGAACAAAATAATGAGCTTCTATTGAAGAACCACAACTCTCGTCCAAGCTGGTTCGCTTCAATTAATGAAGCAAATGCAACATCATATAATGACCATAAAAACGGTTAAGGAAAGAAAAACCACGGACGTAGAAATGGGAAAGGATCAATCAGCAAAGATCATGGCAAGCCCTATTCTAAATTTCGTGGCAATAAGTTTCAAAATAAATGAAATAAGAATGACGTCGTTCAGAATTAGGGGAAAAATATTGTTGAAAATGGGTATGCTTGTAATCGTGACCAACCATGTCACAGGTGTGGTCTAAAAGGCCACTGGGCTCATGTATGCCGCACGCCTAAGCATTTTATTGATCTTTATCAAGCCTCCTTAAAGGAGAAAAGCAAAACAGTTGAGATGAACTTCACTGTCGGAGATGGCTCGTCGGACATCAATTATATGGATGTCCTGAATTTTCATGATGATTCAAACACTAATCTCGATATTTTTAATGATCATATGTAATGATTTTCAATAATTCTATGTACTATTTTTTGTTATGCTTCTTAGTTATATGTACTAGTTTCTTATTATGAATGAAATATGACTTTTTTTCTAATTTGTCAAACATTATTTGTCTAGATGGATCAACAAATCATGTGTTCAAATCATAAATCAAATAAGAGCGATATATGTCTTGCTGATTGTGGTACAACGCACACAATCCTTAAAAACATAGAATATTTCTCCAATTTGAACTTAGCTGAGGCTAATGTTCAAACAATATGACATCTCCAATTTGATTAATGGCTCGGAAGAGCAAATATTATGTCGCACGGGGAACAACAATTCATGTTGACAATGTCTTATACTCTAAAAAATCCATAAGAAATTTACTCGGCTTTAAAGATATTCGACAAAATGGATATCAAATTGAAACCATGAACATTCCCCCATACAACTCATTTTAGGTCAACAACCAAATATTTCACACTTGAAAGTTTTTAGTTGTGCGGTGTATGTTCCTATACCACCTCCCGATAGAACTAAGATGGGTCCACAACGAAAACTTGGGATTTATGTTGGATTTAACTCATCGTCCATTATAAGATACCTTGAGCCCTTAACGGGGGATTTATTTCTTGCACGTTTTCTTGATTGTCACTTTGATGAAGCAATTTTCCCCATTAGGGGGGGGTAAGCCAATTCAAAAGGAATGGCGCGAAATTGCTTGAATGCATCAACTTTATCACATTATGATCCACGCACAAATCAGTGTGAACTTGAAGTTCAAAAGATCATTCATTTGCACCAAATCGCAAATCAATTACGATGCATTCTTGATGCAAAACAAGTGACAAAATCACATATTCCATTTGTAAATGCTCGTAGGCAAGAATTGATGTCTCTGTGCAACAAAATGCACAAGAACCAGCAAGCTTTAAAGCGTGGAAGAGCGATTTGTTCAAAGGATATAATTCCTCGACGAGGAAAAGCAGGAGTAAAAATAAATACAAATCAAAATACTCATGAGAAAGCACAAGAATCATTTGATAAAGATTTGTCAGAACAAGTTGATTCTGACGAGGAACAACTGCCTCTAGAAAAAGAGGAAAAAGATGAAAATAATGAGATCTCAATAAATTATTTAAACTCTGGTAAGATTTGGGATCAAAATAAAATTGTTCCTGATGATATATTTGCTTTCAATATGTCATTTGAAATATGTGAAAATGATGATGATCCAGAACCACGATCAGTAGACGAATGTCGAAAAAGACATGATTGACAAAAATGACAAGAGGCTATCCAAGCAGAGCTAGACTCGTTAAGGAAACGAGAGGTTTTGGACGATTGTTCAAATGCCGGATGGCGTAAAACCTGTTGGATATAAATAGGTATTTGTACGAAAGATAAACGAAAAAAATGAAGTTACAAGGTACAAAGCAAGACTTGTAGCTCAAGGTTTCTCACAAAAACACGACATCGATTATGAGGAAACATATTCTCTGTTATAGATGCAATCACATTTCGGTTCTTGATAAGCCTTGCGGTTTACGAAGGGCTTGATATGCATTTAATGGATGTCGTTACATCATATCTGTACAGATCCCTAGACAGTGATATATATACGAGAATCCCTGAAGGATTTGTAATATCTGAATAAATAAAATCAAAACCTCATAACTTGCATTCTATAAAATTACAAAAGTCTTTATACGGATTGAAACAATCCGGACGAGTGTGGTACAAACATCTTAGTGATTATTTACTTAAAGAATGATATGTAAATAATCCGCTTTGCTCATGTGTCTTCATTAAAAGATCATCAACAGGATTTGTGATTATTGCTGTATATGTTGATGATTTAACTATAGTGGGAAACCACAATGACATCGTTAGAACATCTGAATACTTGAAAAATGAATTCGAGATGAAAGAACTTGGAAAAACAAGATTTTGTCTTGGTTTGCAAATTGAACATTTTTCAAGTGGAGTACTTGTCCATCAATCAAATTATATTGAAAAAACATTAAAAAGATTTTATATGGACAAGGCACATCCATTGAGTTCTCCAATGGTTGTCAGATCACTTGAAGTGGATAAGGATCCATTTCGATCTCATGAAAGTGATGAATAGCTACTTGGTGGGATGTACCATATTTAAGTGCAATTGGTGCACTTATGTATCTTACAAATTGTACAAGACTGATATTGCTTTTCTTTGTCAACCTACTTGCAAGATGCGCTCTTCACCAACTCGAAGACATTGGAATTATGTTAAACATGTTTTAGATATTTTCGAGGAACAAATGACATGAGTTTATTTTACTCGAGAGAGCTAAATTTAAATCTCCAAGGTTATCTTGATCTTTGGATTTTTATCGATCCCATGAGGCCCGTTCTCAAACGGGATATGTATTCACCTGTGGTAATACTGATGTATCATGGAAGTCAGTAAAGCAAATTATGGTTGCTACTTCTTCCAATCATTCTGAAGTACTTGCAATTTATGAAGCAAGTCGTGAATGTGTATGGTTGAGAAACATGATTGAGCATATTCAAGAATCATGTGGATTGCCTTCAATAAAAGATTCTCCAACCATATATTATGAAGATAATGCAGCATGTATCGCACAATTAAGTGAAGGATTCAGAAAAGGGGACAAAACAAAACATATTTCATCAAAATTCTTTTATGCACATGTGCTTCGGAAGAATGGTGAAATTGATGTCAAGCAAATCCGATCGAGTGATAATCTTGCTGACTTATTCACAAAAGCCTTACCAACTACGACATTTAAAAGGCTTACATATGGTGTTGGCTTACGTAAACTTAAGGACATTGCAAGTAAAGAAACTGAACAAGTTTCACCCATGTTCACATGATGAGGAGTTATTGATTAGTGTATTGCACTCTTTTTCTCTTAGCTATGGTTTTATCCCATTGAGTTTTCCTAGCAAGGTTTTTAATGAGGCAATCTTAACAATATTATACCCATCTTAATATTTATGAGAATAGTGTACTCTTTTTCTTTTACTATATTTTTTCCACAGGGTTTTTCTTAGTAGAAGTTTTAACGATGCACAATCTCTAAGCAAGTGTCATCAGGGGAGTGTTATGGAGTATGGATGACCATGCATGTACACCAACATATTGTGTAATCATATAACTTGTATTTCTCACTTAATAGTACCTCTACTTGTCTATGTATTGTCATGTTACTTGTAACCATTTTAGATGTACACAAACTCTTTCATGTATTGTCAAATTACTTGTAATGTGTTGTATGACATGGGGTGTATGTGTTACTTGTACACATTGTATAAAATACATTTATCATCATCACTAAATGACCTATATAAAAGGTGCTAACCTCATTGTAAAAAAATACACCAAGTTGAATGAAAACATCTCATTCAAACTATCTCATTTCTTCTCTTCTCCTTTGTAGTAGTAGTTTATAGTAGTAAAAGTTCTTAGTCTTCTATTTCCTTCTCTAAGTCTTAGCAAGTTCCAACTCAATTTACAACAAATATATATATATATATATATATATATATATATATATATATATATATATATATATTATACACACACACAAGAGTAAGTGGAGAGCTCAAACATGCAAATATATGGTCTGGAGTTTTTGCTCTTGAAGAGAAGAACATTGGAGAGGGCTTGTAGATCTTGAGTTAGAAGGAAAAAAAAAAAAAATCATGAGAGAAATCAAGAGGCCTAAGCTAAGGTATTGATCTTCCATCTCATTTAAGTTAGAAATTATGCAAATATGAGGTTTCAATCCATGCTTTTTTATTCAAGTAGCAAGAATTGTGACTTAAGCCATTGAAATTTATAAGTATTGAAGGCATACACTTGTTTGAGTTGTTTGTTTTAAGTTGGTTCCTTAGATTGGGGGTTTGTACAGAAAAAAAATGGCAAAGCAATTGCTGCCATTAATGGCAGAAACGAGCTGCCATTAATGAAAGCTAAATGCCCATTTTGGGCCGCTATGTTGCTGCCCATTTTTGGTAGCATGTTGCTGCCATTTTGGGCAGCAACATAGCTACCATTTGGGCAGCTCGTGGTGCATGTATTGGGCCATTACCTGCAGTCTAAGTTGGACCGCGAGGAGCGCCCGTGTTTGGGCCTGCATATAGAGAGAGATTGAAATTTTTATGGGACTTTTATTTAGAGTTTTTACGCGATGATTTATGTACAAATTTAATGAAATAACCTAAAATTATAAATAGGGTTGAGGGAACCAGTCGAGGAGCATTTGGAAACAAAAACTCGATCGACGCACGAGGAGCTCACATTAAATGGTAGTCGAAGAGTGTCGACTACGCGTCCCTAGTCGGTTTAGAGACATTTCGAGCGAGTCGCGACGTATGCGAGGTGCGTAAAACCCTTGAAAATGCTTCATAGAATTCATGTTTTTCATGTTTTATCGTTATCATATTGAAGTGTGACTGTTGGCGGGCACACATGGTTTTCACTCCAAAGCTTCAGTTTACGTATGTACACTAGTTGTGGCTAAATCTCTTGCACGAGTTGTTTGTGATAGCGCTCGCGTTGACGACGTTGGATATACTCGCGACCGTCGAGAGGGATCGGGGTAGTCATGATGTGTAACAACGTCGAGAATGGATCATGTCGTTTGAAGTTGAGATTTAATCACTTTGTAAACTTTGTAAGTATATATATATATATATATATATATATATATATATATATATATATATATATATATATATATATATATATGCGTGGTTCTGTCTTATTTTATCGATATCAAATAGGGGTAGGTCGGGTTTTCTTGTGATTATTCGATTGGCTATTTATTTCTTGCTTAAAGTCGAGCTTTGTTTACTTTATTACCACTATGCAAGTATTTTGTGATGTTTTATATTTCTTGTTGTTGTTTTGCATGTTGTATGTTGTAACGACCTGTTACCTTAAGCTGGTGATTAGTGTTAACCCAATTATTAATTAACCAGTGTTAGGCTCAGGGTTAAGATCGGCATATCCCAATTAGTGTGTGTGTGCGTTTGTATGACCTATGATGTTTGTTTAGTTTGCACAACTAAAATATAAAAAGGTTGTGTATATTGATATGGTATATACAAGCCTATACGGGATAAATACACGATAAAACTGTGAGTGACGAGGGAGACATGGCAAGGGTGTGCACGCTCGTGGCTACATGTGGACATGACCGGCGGATTTATCGGAAACGAAAAACGCGAAATATATATATTTATATATAAGGATATATATAAATATATATCTTTGGAAAGTAAGAAACTAGTAATTTTATATATCATTTGATCGTCTCGAACGAAGCGTAAGTTAAGATGTGTCAAATTTAGTGTCACGTGTCATTTTAGCTCATAAACGGTTTGATCGATCCGAGATGACACGACACGTATCTCGAGGAATCTATATATATCAATTTAACAGTTGATATATATATCAAATTCTTTCGATCAAACGAAAAATGGAAGCGAGGGTTTGATTAGACGAGTGACAAGTTGTTCGAGACGACGATTCGAGCCAAGTTGAGGAGCTTCGCTAGTAGAACGCCTCGCGAGGAACGCGTAGGTATGTTTAGTTTTAGTGTTTATCAAAGTTTGAAATTAAGGTGATTGTAGGAAATCATCGTTCATTGAGTTGTTGATCCACTTTAGTCCCTCACCTCATATTTGATGTTTCTAAGCTATTGGGAATGAATTTGTTGATGTTGGTATCGATTTGGAGGTGTTTTGGTGGGATTGGAGTTGCAGCAGTACACTATTGTTGTTGGTCTAGCGCGATTAGCGCGCTAGATCAGAAAATTAGCGCGCTATGTGCGTAGAACTTGAAGTATAGGTAGTACAGGCAGGGATTAGCGCGCTAATCCTGCCTATTAGCGCGCTAATCCATGCCCAGAACAACAACAATGATGTTTTTCTTATGAATCTTGAATGACGAGTTTAGGGAATTATTTAGGAGTTCCTAATAGTTATAATAGACTATATTAGACCTATATTTACTATGACTGGTTTATGATAGGTGTGGATTGACTGGGAGAAAGTTAGGGACCCGAAAAATTAGGAAATTGGGAGTGGACTTAGACAAAGTAAGTACTGATTCGTCGTTGGTGAGTTCCTCCGCGTTGCGTCGCGCCGCGTCGCCGCTGGTTCGTGGCTGCCGATTCGACCCGTTGCCCCGCCGTCGCTACCGGCCAGCCGCCACTGCCGCTACCACGCCGGCGCAGCTGCTCGCCGGGGCCGCTGCTCACCGGCCCCACGACTCGTTGGCGCCGCTACGCCACCGCGCTGCTCGTTCGCGCCGCACCCCTGCAGTGACGCGACCACCACCACCACCGCTGCTCGCTGCTGCTGGCGTCTCCGCTGCTGTTCCAGCCGTCCGCCGCTGCTACGCCGCCGGTGCTGCCGGCCAGCACTAGCTCCGCCGCCGTCCGCGGCTGATCCGCGAGCCGGCACAACTCCATCGCTGCTCACGTCTGCGGCTGCTTTGTCGTCGACATCTCGCCGCCGTGCTGGAGAGTTGCCGGGGAGGTCGTCAGCAGCCGGATCCGCGCCGGGAGCCACCGTCGCCGTCCCTCCGCGAGCTCCTCGCCGGCGTCCCTCTCTCTCTCTCTCTCTTCTCCCGATCTTATCCTCTTTTTTTTCCTCTCCCTTATCACATTTATATATATATATATATATATATATATATATATATATATATATATATATATATATATATATATATATATATACATTTCTTTTTATTTTCTTTTTGATTTCAAATCAAATGTGTCCTCGGAAATCGAGCAGCGCACATCTCGAGGCACCAACCCGCCTCCTTTCAAAATCTCGATACTCGCGCTACACATATCACGAGGCGTATCCAATGTCCACCTTAAAACCACATAAATCGCATTTATAGCCACATTTCGGTCCCCGCGTCGGCACGCGACTCGAGGCGCGTCCCGTTCGTGTTTCGGTTCTCCGCATTCCCCACATATAGTTTTCTCAACAATTAACATTAAAATCTCAAATTGGATATTACACAGTACCTCGGAGTCTCGACCCGAGATTCGGACATACGCATTTCGACGAGTGGATCCCACAAACGACCCTGACCTGACACGTGGCACAAGTCAAATTTTCGGGTCGTTACAGCATCCGTGAATCTATATGCTTTCCATATCCTTGTTAGATATTGTTGGATCATGTTGTTATTGCATGTTTTCCTCAAATATTCTACAAAATATTGATGTATACTATGAATCTGTATTTACTAAGCTCGTTGGAGTGCTAATTCGTTTTACACATTTCAGGTGCGCAACCCGACACTTGGTAAGGGGAAAGAGAAGATTTAGGAGTCTCGAGTCTTCTCTATGATGTAATGACCTATTTGTATCTAAATAACACCGTTGACTTATTTTGATGTATATAAACAGGGTTGGGGTGATTTTATAAATGGCTTGGAAGTTTTGTTAAACTCTGTATTACCTTATATTCAATTATATCGAAAAAAAACAAATTTTATTTCCGCTGCGTATGACTTTGATATTTAAATTCGGTATGAATATACAGGTTGAGTTTATCGGTATGAATGGAGAGGCTGCTGGCTCTAGTTAAGTCTACGAGGTTAGTGGGCTTAATTAGGGTTTCAGGTCTGACATTTTCCCTAATCGGGATAGGGGATGCCACATATGCCGCCTACAGCCATAAGGAATATGATTGTTTGTTGCCACAGGTCATATTCGCATGTCTCGTAGATTTACCAGTTTTATTCATGAATATTGTGGGGACTTCTCTTAGATTTTACTTACTAAACTCATCACTATATTTGTTAGATGAATGAGTGCATATCCTTCGACGAGCAGGGGCAATGAGGTCTTGGGCGATTACCTCCGACATTGATCAACGTCAGCTCGTGTTTGACTCACAGTATGTATATATTTATGTTTTTATTGGATTTTGGGGACTTAAGAACACTTGAACACATGTATATGGATCTTGAATGTACTTTATTCGCCTCAGTTATATACATGGTATCTTTTAGGGGTTTCCACTATCTACGATTGTTTAATATGCATACATTACTCATTTAATGACTTTATTTGTTAAATAACTAATTAATGCTTTAGCTTTGAGAAAAGACTAGAAATAACACTATTAGTTAGACAGGTCGGGAAATTTGTACATGCGTGGGTAAGCACATCGTGACGTGGTAGGGCTTGGTGATGTGTTCGACGACGTGGTTGTGGTCTATGCGCCTTGAAAGTTGGGGCGGTCACATAGGCTTATGCTTTATTGAGCTTGTTGAAAATCGCTCACGTCACTACTTTTCCCTCGGGTACCTTAGTTGTTGTTCAGGATAGAGGAAAGAGCAAGGTCATAATATTGAAACTATTTTCTCATTTGCAAGGTTTTTATTAATATTTTGGTTTTGAGACATTTATGTAATAAATAGGGGATTTATCATGGGTAGACTTTGTGAAACTCATAGCCTAGTTGTTTAACTTTTTAAGACTTTCTATTTTATTTCCTCACATAATAGACTCAGAAGACTTTTATTTCGCACCTATTATATGTCTTAGTTAGAGGAGGGCAGTGGTCTCCGCTTCCAAACCGCATGGTATGGTCTAATTTTTTAAACTAGCGTTTTGGGGGCGATTTAGAAAACTTGAAAACCGCGATTCCGCAGTTTGGTGGTGGTTTTCATTAATAGAAAACCGCGGTTCACCAAACCGCAAAACCACCCCCAAACTTCGAATGAAATGGAATAAAGTTGAAGTCTTTTCATGTTGTTTTAATTTTGAAATGAACTTAGACTTATAGTTTGGATTTGAGTTCATGTATTTCATTATGTTTTTGGTGGATGGTCATGTATGGACATATGATTTGTTAATGGACATGTGTGGACTTGTATGGAATGTGTAACTTTTTTGTTGAAAATGTATCGTAGGAAAATCGCAAAATCAAAACGATCAAACCGATGAAACAGCGATCAGTTTGGTTGTTCTTTTGAGGGTTCACAGTTTGGAAATGGTTTGTAAAATGGCCAAACCACGAACCCGGGTTTAGTGGCGGTTTGATGGTTTTCACTACTAAACCACGGTTTTCCGGTGCTAGTCTTAGTAGTCTATTTATAAATTGTCTTGTTGTAATTACGAGGTTAAGGCTTACTAGATCATCGCCCAACTCGTTGGGTTATCTCGAGAGGTTTAGCGATGATTTAGGCGAGCGACCCTTGTTGTAGGAATTGAGGTCGTTACAAGTGTAGATTTGATTGGGATGTGTGCCACATGAATTCAAAGGGAATCTATATCATAGCCTTAAAATTGGTTTTGAAGTATTTTTTCTAAAATAAAATAATCTAGAAAAGTACTAACCTAGTAATCGTAAACATAAAAACTAAGCACAATTGTTGAGAAGAATACACAAACTTGGAGAAGTAATAATTGCCAATGGTAAATTTAATAACTGCAACACGAATGAGACTAATCATTTTATATCTAAATAAATTTATGATTTATATTTGATAAATTACTGGAAACACTGTCGATTAGAAGAGAGGATTGATAGTGGTTCAAAAGATAGAGTTCAGTGGGTGAATCAAAGAAAATAAAATTGGAAGCCACCGTCTTACTTAATTTCTAATTTCTTGTATAACTCGCAATTGCTAAATAATTATATGAAGTTCTTGATTAAAGTCTTAAATAAAAGTGTTGTGAGGAGCATGTGTGGGTGTGGCTGTGACCATGCTCCTGCAGCCACAAGATGCCCCGATGCTAATTTGTTCCTAAGCAGGAAGAGAAAAAAAAAAAAGGCTGGCTTTATGCACCCCACATTTTCATAAGGGGACCCAAGTTTTAAGTGCACCCCAAATTCAAATTTCAATTTTTGATGGCACCCTAATATTTTTATCAAAATACCCCTTCATCCAAATCAAAGCACCCAACTCCAAAACCTTAATCGAGATATCTATTTTAGGTTCGGTGACATGTGGTCGATACTTATCTTCTAGATTCGGTGTTGTCCAACCGAACCACTTTCTTGAAATTTGATTGACAATTGTCGACCTAAAGATTCAGTGGGTTCCGACTGACTCTCCAATTAAAGACTCAGTAGGCTTTGACCGACTCTTTCCAACTAGAGGTTCGGTGGGCTCTAATGATGTCTTACAAATTACAAGAAGAGATTGCGTGGAATGATGATGGTGGGATGCACAAAACGAGAGAAAAAAGGGTGGCGGGGTGCGCTAATTGCAGTGAAGGACATAAGGGTCATTTTGCAATAGAATTTAATTTCTTTTAAGTTTAACTTTTTCGCCGAGTGACCTTAGTAAACGGGTGGAGTGCATATGGCAGGCTAAAAAAAAATCTTTATGTTTGTCTAGCAGTCTACAGAGCTGAAAATGAAAATGCACTCATTTTAGTGATATAAATAGGGCTTGGGCCCATGAACTCACGGAAGGTGCTCAAAATTGAGCCTAATTTGTAAATGGGCATAAATCGAGCAAGGAAAATACTAAAATGACAACAATGTCACACTTCACAAGAGCCTTAGTGCAACCTCGACCCGTGTGTTATACATCGAAATTTGTGTGTGCCCGCATTCGATGCGCACATGAATGGTTCTTGTGAGTCAATGTGTCTTGTAGTGTGACTTCATGTTGTCATTCTAGCACTTCTCATTGAGCAAACCAACAACAGAGTTACATTTACATAATTCAATTTTGATTTTATAACTCATCAAAGTCGAAATATAAGTAAAAAAATCCGTCAAATTCAATAGCAAAATTGCATTTTTGTGAGTGGAAAATAGATTAGAAACTCCAAGTAGTCAAATAAATTAATAAAGTGATGTTAATTTGGTAGGGGTATATATGTGATGAAAAGGAAAAATATTATTTCTCTTCAAGTGAACAACTTCTCTTGTTAAATTGATTGGCAATCTTAGCTCGCCTTTTAGGAAATGGAGTATACTTCCCCTTGAGAAGAAAAGTAAACTTCCATAAGGCTAAGGCCTTACTCCTTAGATCACAAATATAAGTCATTTAAGGTAAGAGCATAATAATTAAGAGCATAATAATTAAGACAAACTTAATTACAAATATAATTTACATATACACCCTTTGACATTAAAAGAATTGAATAATTGAAGAATCATAATTATTTGAATTCAATTCAAAAATAATATTTGAATTGTACAAGGGTATAATTGGTCAAAAAAAACATAAATACACTCTCGAATTACAAAAATGACTTATAATTTTGGCCGTAGATAAATTTTTGCTAGAAAGATTTAAATTTTTGGCCGGAGGGAGTATTTGATTCATTTTGCCAAATTTCCAAGAAATTTTTCTTTCAAGTTACAGTTTACTACATTGGAAGAAAATTTCGTTAAAAGTTGATTTTTTTTGCCTGGTTAAACTTCTATTTTTTGTGAAGCTTCATAATTTAAAGTTAATGAAGTACGAAATTAACAAAAATATTCAGTAAAGCATAGAGAGAGAGAGAAATGACATAATTGCTTCCTTTCATGTGTCATATATATTTATTCTCTTAACAAGCGTTAACGGTGACCCATTTTGGACACCAAAAATAGAAAATCACATGTTAATACACATCAATTTATTTGCACACAAATATCGATGCTTAAATCAATAAACTCCACCCAAGAAGTGGGTGTCCATGATTGGTCATGAATCATTTTCTTTATATTAATTTAGTTTCTCAAGTGCTACGTACCTACACTGCCTAGTCTCTGATCAAGCACTTTCAAGCTTTTGTGTAATGACCCTTATCCTAATTAAAGAAATCGTTCGGTCTGAAACCCTAATTAAGCCTCGGTACACCGACTAGACTTAACTAGAGCCAACAGTCTCACCTTCAACACCTGATAAACTCAATTGTATATCGAATATCAACAATAAAATAAATTATAAACGCAACGGAAATTAAAAACTTTTCCGCGATATAATACACGATGTACAAAACAGAATCAAAACGGAATAAACCTCGGCTATACAAAACCTCCCAACCCTTTTGATAACTCGAAACTATAATTCTATACAAATATATAGACAAGGGAAGAATCATTACATCCAAGAGAAGATAAAGACTCCTAAACTTTCTCTGTTCAATAGTTGTAGCGCTCGTCGGTATTCCTGAAATGTTAATTGGGGTGAGCGCTCCAACTTGCTCAATAAGTACAAATTCACAGAACTTTCAACAATTCATATATTAATCAACAATGAAATGCAATAACAATATGAACCAATCATATTTAAACATGGTATTAAAATTTATATAAATAATACATAACAGAATGCAAGTCATTTATTTTCATAGCCTGTGTTTATACAAAGATGTAGTAGCTCAATATGGGGGTGGACGATTACCCATTCTAACGAGTCCACTAGTCAATGTCATGGCCATAATAAGACTACAAGCATCTCACTTTATCTTGGTTCTGATCCTAAACCACCAGATGTCGTTTTCATAAACCAGTGACCCGTCTCAATTATGCGCATAGTGAGCTTTTCAGCAATCGCGTGGCCTATTGCAACATAAGCACGATTTCCACGGAGGCTGCATGTTATGCGCACGTAGGATGTGGTGTATTGACACTGCACAATGACCTCGCGACACAAGCACGATAGTAGACAACTACATCACCGAGCATGAAGGTAATGAGTTGGAACACAGCCAAAGACAGTCCAATCCATGCAGTATTAGTGTGTAACCACATCAATGTATATACACAACTCTCATCTACCAGTTCATAACTAAATGAACTAAATATACTACATAGCCAGACAAAGTTGATAATCAAACGAATCCATACTTACCTCCGTTAGGTTCCATTTTCAATTTTCTAACTTTTCAGGTAATTCGACCTTTTCGGTGTTCGATAACCATCATCATCGTCCATCTATCACCACATCCTCAATCTCTCACACTCTCATTCTCCCTCGGTTTCAAAATGAATTGGGATGTGGTTCTGTTCCATTGGGGATGAATATTAGATTTTCTCGATATTCGTATCACACAAATCTCAAAGGCGAGATATAATGGTTATATCATTTTTAATTATGTTTTGATCTTTCTCGAGATACGTGATCGATCTTGATGGGTATTGGCGAATCCATCCCTTTTGACCGACTAATGTTTGATTAAAACAAACATTTCTCGAGATCCGCACGTATGAATCTTGGGGATGATTCAAGAGTACATGAACCAAAGTGACACTTTCATATCACATATCTATTGATTTTTTTCGAGATAGATTTGCACGCATCTCGAGGCGGATGCAATCTCTACAAAATCATAACGTTAACAATTTTCTTCTCCTCGATGCTCACGCTCATATCTCGAGGCTAATCCAATGGTTTTAACAAATTGAACCAAACTATAGGTTATATATCAATTATATATAAATATATATACCTATTGTACGTCCTACGAGTGTCACCCTCGACCTCACATGTCACTAGACGCCCATCAATTTATTTATTATTTTGAATATATATTCATACCATATATAAGTATATATATTCATGCGTTTATAATTTCACGTGCATACCAACGAGTACACTAGAGCGTGCACCCTACCCCACGACTCATGTGCGTCACGCTTGACCCGCACATGGTATTAGGCGTTCCATGATTTTCTAATTATTTCCTTTCGAACTAAAGGTTTTATTTTAAAGGAAATAACTAGAAAATTATGAGATGCCTAATAACGTGTGTGGGACAAGGGTAATGCACATGGGTCGTGGGGTAGCGTGCACACCTGAGTGTATTAGTTGGCGTGCATGAAGAAATTATAAACGCATGAATATATGTGTGTATATATATGGAATGTATATATATTCAAAATAATAAATAAATTGATGGGCGTCTAGTGACACGTGAGGTCGAGGGTAACACACGTGAGACGTACAGTAATGTGCACGTCCGAGGGTTGTCATTGGCCTGCGTAGTGGATTTTTAGGTGAGATAATACATAGATATATATTTATATATAATTGATATATATATAACTTATAGTTTGGTTCAATTTGTTTAAACCATAGCCTCGAGATATACGTAACAGGAGCATCGAGGAGAAGAAAAGTGTTGACGTTGTGATTTTGTAGAGATTGCACCTGCCTCGAAATACGTGCAACTCTATCTCGTAAAAGAATTAATGGATATGTGATATGAAAGTGTCACTTTGGTTCATGTACTCTTGGATCGTCCCGAGATTCGTACATGCGAATCTCGAGAAATGTTTGTTTTAATCAAACATAAGTCGGTCAAAAGGGATGGATTCGCCAATACCTATCAAGATCGATCTCGAGATACGCGATACGTATCTCGAGAAAGATGAAAACATAATTGAAAATATCATACCACATCTAATTAGGGCATCGAGACCTAGATTACCTTAATCCCTTGATAATCTAGGAGCCTTAACCTTACCTTTCAATAAATGATTAAAATTATGTTCGAAGTAATCATCAATTATAAGATTTTATCAACCACAAAAGGGTTCTAAAAGTAAATCATCTAACCTCAAAAATTTCGTAAGATCGACTAAATAATCTTTAAAATTCGGTAAAAAATCTCATTTGTATACCTCCTCTATTTCTAAGCCTACACCGAAAAACCCGATCTTCAACAATCTTCAATAAAACCTGTTTAGCTTGATGAAAATGCCGAAGGACTCGGAATCGCAATGGTCCAAAATCGCTAATCATGTTTATGTCTTTAAACAGCTCAACGACCGTCTTGTGGGACCCACACCGTGATATGTCTCGATTAACAAGGCAAGGGTTGCTTTGTACATTTTATATTTGTTGTGATGTATGCCTAGTGTATTGTATATGTGTAGACTATTAAGTTAATTTTCTATTGGTGTGTAGGTATCGAGACGAGCGGGGATGTACCTCGAGTCGCGTGTCGACGTGGGACCGAGGTAGCGACATATTGAGGTAAGTTTAATTTATTTGAATAAAATGTGAATTAATTGGGTAATGTGTGGTTTTAATGTAGCCACATGTATTTGAAGGATTAAATGACTTATAGTTAGGAAATAAAATATTAGGCATTGGATGTGCATCGAGACACGCGTTAACTCATCATGAGGCAAGGTGTCACTTTGTTGAGTCACTCACAAGTGACTTGGGGGACAAGTGGGACAATGTGCTCCATGTGATGAGCTTCGGGATACGTGTGCACACCAAGATCTAAGGCTATGGTTTAAAATGACCACTATATAAATAGTAAGTCAACAATGCCATCTCCTTATCCTCACCAAAACAAACCGAAACCGGGAGAGAAGAGAGAAAGAAGAATCGCTGGTGGAGGTGGAGGAGAAGGAGAAGGAGAGAACCCAGAAAAGACCAAGGTGAGTGTGTGTGACGGCCCCTCTCCTAATCTAGGGCACCGCCCGGCCTAATCCCGTAATTAAGTCATAATCATATCCATGCATGACTTAACTACATATTAGTCAGCCTTTACAACCTAGACGCCTTTTTCTCGTGTTCAGGATAAGTAATACACTAGTCCTACCAGTTTATAAAATTTAGAGTTAATTAAAACTTTTTATTAAATTAATTAATTAGCAGAAGTATTATTAATTATGCAGAAGCAATTAGTAACTTATGCGGAAGCCATTTATAAAATCCTAAGTATGAAAAACTAGGAAATGACATCACATATAAAAAGTCATCAAAATGCAGTGAAACAATAAAATAGTTTAAGTCAAGTCGTGAAAACTAACACTCAACCCAATATATAACCACAAATAGTATCTGAAAGACATATATAACATATACAATCAAAATACCAAAAAATACCTTCAATCGATGCAGTGACGCGCCGCATGAGCTCGGGGATAATCGTCAATATTCTCCTTGTCGAGGCTCTTTGGTAGACGGGTCTGCACCCACTGTCATAAAAAGGACGGTGAGTACAAGAATAAAACAGTAATCCCCGATGACAAGTTTAATTTGCATTTCCAAATATTCAAATGGTATTTAAAAGCATATAAATAGGAAAACTAGAAAATAAACCATATGCGAGTAAATACCAGAGTTAAACAAGTGATACTGACACTAGTCTAAGTAGTGGTGATTTAGGTCCGGTCGGTAGTGGAATATGTCACTCCGACTCAATAATCATATAGCACAAGAGACTCTAACCCAAGTGTTACCAGGGACTTTAACCCCGGTGTGTAGACCACCTCAGGGACTCTAACCCCGAGTGTCATACAGTGTCAGGTAACATGTGCCGACATCCCCAGGGACTCTAACCCCGTGAGTCGCGCACACCTCGATCGAGTACGTGAACTAAATGCGAAAACTAATTTTTAAATTTCAAGAAATACCAAGCATGGATTGTCAAGGCATAGGCACATCTACACACCTAAACAAATAAGGAACACAAGTCCTCTTAAACATTTATAAGATATTCACTAGCCTAATAGCATGATATTTATCATTCAATTCACATTTAAAACAACAAGAATAGACATAGCATGTGATAGAATCAATGAATCAAATCAAATGAATAGATATCATGCAAACTAGACTCATCAAGTGAGTATAAACATAAAAAAGCATGATATAAGAATACAAAGGCAAAATAGTCAAAAGAACTATGCAAGGACAACAATTAATAGAAATGAGATGTCAAGTAAAGTTGTCATTGGGTACACTCACAACAACAAAGTAAAGTCCTAGCTTTACTGGCCTCCCGATACTCCAAATCTTGTATTCGCTCTCCCGTACCCTTTTCCTAGGTTCCTTAGTTTGGTGTCTCATTAGTTCAAATATAGTGGGTTTAAGCTCAATTTAGTGGTGTTTATTGTGTATTCAAATTGGTTCAATAGACTTTAAATCAATCTTCCTAATTCAGCCCCTATAAACTAAATTAAGTTTCAATTTCGGTCATACATTTTAATGCACTTTTAGACATGAAAATGGTCCAAATATCGAAATCCTTCATTAGTACAATTATTGTTGGTTTCTCTCTTAGCTTTCGGAAAGGTTTAGTTTTCAAAATTCTGATTTAAAATGAAAGAGATGTTATGATTTTACTAAACATAGGTCTAATTGAAATTTAATCCGACCAGCTGATTTAGAAAATCTATTTCTCATAATCTATAGTTCCTAAAAATGTAATTTTTGGTCACAAGGCAGAAAATATACCCAAATACAACATACTAAAAGATCAACTTATTTGGATAAGTAGTTAGGGAGTTATGCCCTTAACAATTTAGTTTTAAAACTTTCCTTTTTAATTCTAGTACCTATTTGTAGAGCATGTTTGGATATAAAAACATTTGACTCAGAATACCTTCAGTTAAGTAAAGTTATTCCCCTTTAAATAAGCTTTCAAATACCACTAGTTTGGATCAATTTGGATCTAAAATGGGCAGATTATGACCAAATTACCTAGGTTGATTCCTAATACAATATGCAGAATTATAGTTTTGGTGTTGCAACTTCAAAAATTCATATCTTTATGATTTCAAAACCAAATTAAGAACTTCAATATAACTGGATTATCAGCTTGAAATGAGGAATCTAAATATATAAATCAATTGCAAATACTCAATCATATACCATCTGAAATTAGCCTAAAACCAGAACTTATTCTAATTTCAACTAAAAGGATGTGTACCTAGTTGTTGTAGCACCCTAGCTTGAGAATTTCTCACCAACTCCCATGGATTCCTTCAACACCTTGATGATTCACTCCTCTCCAGCAATTTCTTCTTCTTCTCCAGCAAAAATGAATGAGTGATTTAGTTTGCATGTTGTTTGATCACTAATATTATATATTAAGGTGATGTTCCTTCTTAGCCATTGATCTTCGTATATTTATGTATCCCGAGGAACATCTAATGGTCCACCTCTTGCCATATATTCCACTAACTCTCACTATCTCAACCTCAAGTGACACCAATTCATTACTCACCTAGTTCCTAGATGTGTCAATGTGTATCTCTAGACCAATTTTATGCTTTCCATTTAATTTACTCAACTATAGGCCTTTAATTTGATTTACATTAACAAACACAACCATAGGCTTATAAGTAATTCCTTATTTCATATTAGTATTGAATAAGAATTAACAAAATGCTAACTACCGGTTCCCCGGCTCGCACGCTACTCGAGGCGTGTCCCCGCTCTCGTCTCGACGCCTATAACTGTACAAACCTATTTAGTAAGTCTACACAATACATAACACTAATACATAACACTAGGCATACATCAATACAAAAATATAATATACCTCGGCCACATGCCTCGGTCGGTGCACGTATCACAGTGTAGGTCCCACGTCAAGGGTCGGTGATACTGATTAAGGAATTAAAACGGGGGTTAGAGATTTGGGCCGTGACACATGCACAAGCCTAGGATCAGGTTTAGGGTCAGCGTAGGCCGGTCATTTGCTATAAATGTGGTCAGGTTGGAGACGTAATTAGAGATTTTCCACAGCCAGCAGCCGTGGTTCCACCACAAAGACGAGAGGGTGATCACATGGTAGCACAGCCTGATGCCGATGCTACACGATTACTCATTGAGGGTATGCTTTGACGGTAGACATTTATATGTATTGTTTGATTCGGGTTCTACAATATCTTTCATTTCTTATCGCATGATAGGCATCTTAGGGTTGACACCGGTTACAGTTAGCGTACATTTGATTTTGAGTACCACAACCAATGATAGGGTTTACCCTAATGGTCTTGTTGATGGATGTCCAATAGAGATTGATAGGGTAGAGTTACCTGTAGACTTCAGGGTTCTCGAGTTCTTAGATTTTGACGCACAGTTAGGGATGGATTGGTTAGAATTGTATCACGCTCATATCGATTGTTTTAGTAAGATAATGATATTTGAGATCCCAAGGCATCCGATGTTCACATATAGTGGTAGTATACCGAGATCCGAGGGCACTAAAGTTCGACTTGTGACTAGTGAAGAGATGGAGATTCTAGCATCATTATACACAGTAGTATAGAGTCAGGGACCCAAACTTGAAGAGATTTCGATTGTATGCGAGTTTCCAGACGTGTTTCCACAGGACTTATCTGGTCTACCACCACCGAGATAGATAGATTTTATTATTGAGTTGGTACCAGGCACTAGACATATATCTATATCACCATACCACATGGCTCCGAGAGAGTTGGAGGAGTTGAGGAGTCAGTTACAAGATTTGGGACAGAAGGGGTTCATCACACCTTCTACGTCGTCATAGGGAGCACCGACTCTATTTGTAAAGAAGAATGATGGTACTTTGAGGCTGTGTATCGACTGCAGACAGTACAATAAGGTCAAAGTCAAAAACAAGTATGCATTATCACAAATTGATGAATAATTTGATCGGTGGGAAGAGCAAGCGATATTTCTTCAAGATAGACCTATGATCAAAGTATCATCAACTTAGGATCAAGGATGAGGATAGGTCCAAGGCAGTGTTCAGTACGAGATATGGACACTATCAGTTTATAGTCATATCGTTTGGTTTGACTAATGCTCATGTCATGTTTATGGATTTGATGCATCGGGTAATTAGGCCATTTCTTGACCTTTTCGTGATAGTTATCATCGACGATATATTAATATACTCGAGGACTCAAGTGGATCACAAGTAACACCTCAGGGAGCCATTGCAGAATTTAAAGGAGCATCGACTCTATGCTAAGTTCAACAAGTGTGAATTTTGGCTGTCAGAGGTCAAGTTTCTGGGACATGTTATTGGAGCAGCATGCATCATTGTAGATCCAGCTAAGATTCAACCTATTATGGGTTAGCCAGCACCAACGTCAGTTATCGAGATCAGGAGTTTTTTGGGATTAGCAGGGTATTACCGCAGGTCCGTGAAAGATTTCTCAAAGATCGCTTCATCGATGACCAAATTGACCCAGAAAGACGTCAGATTTGATTGGTCTGAGGAATGCGAGGAGACATTTACTCTGTTGAAGAGATTGCTGATTACCGAACCAGAGTTGATATTGCCAGAGGTTGGCCATTGATTCCTATTATATACGGATGCTTCTCATACATGTATAGGTTGTGTGTTGATGCAAGACAGAGGCACAATGGCTTATGCATCCAGAAAACTGAAGATATATGAGAAGAATTATCCCACTCATGACTTAGAGTTGGCAGCGGTAGTATTTTCTTTGAAGATATGGAGACATCATCTGTATGAAGAGAGATTCACACTCTACACTGATCATAACAGTTTGAAATACCTCTTCACATAGAAAGAGCTGAACATAAGACAATGCTGATGGTTGGAATTCTTGAAGGATTACGACTTTTCTCTAGAATATCATCCAGGAAAAGCTAATGTAGTTCTTGATGCGGCGAGTATGATACGACTAGAGATGTCGAGGTTGTTAGATGCTATATGACGCATGAGTATGGATTACTCGAGGCAACAGCGACGAAGACTCAGTCAGATATTCCTACCAACACTCAGGTGATGATTTGTGCATAGATGAGAGTTCAGACCGTGTCTACACAGAGAGTGTCATACGGTCAAATAGCTGACATTCTATACCAAGATTTAGTGAGTTGGCCCAAAATACATATTTTACTGACTGGACGGAGACAACGGATCAATGTTTGAGATTTAGAGGTAGATTATGGATACTATTAATGGCAGAGCTGAGAGATGAAATTCTTCAGGATTCATACCATTTCTAGTTCACTATTTATCTAGGTAGGACCAAGATGTACCATAATATGAAAAGACATTTTTTGTGGCCTGGGATGAAAGTTGACGTATTGGAGTTTATTAGAGCATGGGATCCACTAGCGAGGTGAATGCTAAGCATCGTAGACCTAGAGGATTGTTACAACCGCTTCTCATTCCACGATGGAAGTGGGAAAACATAGCGATGGATTTTGTTAGAGGATTGCCAAGGACTGGCCGTCGACACAATTCTATCTGGTTGATTGTGTACAGATTGACGAAATCGCCCATTTAATACCATTTGACCATCCAGGATGTGGTGGAGTATGCAGGAGCAATATGGTACGCGTCTACAGTTTAGCACAACCTTCCACCATCAGAATGATGGGTAGACTGAGAGTTCGAGTCAAACTCTCGAGGATATGTTCAGGGCTTGTGTACTTGAGTTTTGCGGATCATGGGAGAAGTACCTATCATTGTGTGTGTTTGCATATAACAACAGTTATCAAGCTAGCATTGAGATGTCGCCATTCGAGGCTTTGTATGGCAAATCGTGTCGCTCACCATCTTATTGGGCTAAGCCAGACAGCCACCGAGACATTGTAGGGCTTGAAATTGTTGTTGATCACATGGAGAAGGTACGACAGACGCAAGAGGCTTAAAAGAGCCCAAAAGAGGCAGAAAAATAATACAAACACGTACCGCAGCGATCTCACATATAACGAGGGAGCCTTTTGTATATCTAAAGGTTTCTCATCAAAAGGGTCTTCACAGATTTGGTCTGAAAGACAAGTTAGCACCCATATTCATCGGACCTTTCAAGATCAAGAAACGGGTCGGAAAGGTTGCTTATGAGCTTGAGTTACCTCTACAGATGTCGGCTATTCATCTAGTATTCCATATTTCTATGTTTCGACTAGCCAAGTCGAAGGCAGGCGGGAGACCGACAGTTGACATAAGTCAAATTGATCTGAGTGAGGATGTGTCTTATGAGGAAATGCCAGTACAGATCTTAGACTGGATGGTACAGCAGTTGAGAGGTAAGTTTATCCAGAAGGTGTTAGTCAAATGGCAATTCCATAGAGATTTGGAGCTCACTTGGGAACGGGAAGAGCGTATGCGGGATAGATTTCGTAACTTTTCGAACGGGTATAATTTTAGTTTAAGTTTAATTTCGAGGACAAAATTTCTATTAGTTGAGAAGAATCGTCACGCAAGAAATTCTAAATCCTAGTTTAATCTTTTAATGAGGTTCAGTGACTCGTGATGTAGGACTCGCATCGAGATACGTGTCATGACCGAGGCAAGAGGGCCAAGGTATATATTATATTTGTTATGATATATGTCTAGTATATTGTATATGTGTAGAATACTAAGTCACTCCTACTTGTGTATAGGTGTCAAGACGTGACTGAGGACGTGCCTCGAGATGCGTGCCGACGTGGGATCGGGTAGAGAATGATAGTGTTAAGTTTATTTAGACTTAATGTAACTTAAATAGTGATATAAGTGTGCTTATGGTTGATTATACATTTGATGTACCTAAGTTAGTAAATTAAAAAATAGCCATGTGATGATCATAGAGATACGTATTGACACATCTAGACACCAAGTGAGTTACACATGAGTGTTACTTAGATTGAGTAAGTGGGAAATGTGTCAATATGTACATTATTAGATAGGTCTCAAGATACGTGTGCAAATGAGAATCAATGGCTATTAATCAACCATATTCATTTCATATAAAAAGCTAGAGATCAACTCATGTAATCTAACCAACTTCATTTCAATAACTTAGGAGCTAAGTAAGCTTGCTTAGGAGAGAAGAAAAGATTGTTGGAGAAGAAGGCAAATCAGAAAGATAAAGGAGAAATCAGTGGGTTTGGAGTAGGAGGTGTTGATCAAGCTAGGTGTTCATCAAATTAGGTACACATCTCTCTATTTAAGTTTGAAACAAGTTCTAGTTTTTGGCCATTTCCATAGGCTAAATGATTAAGTCTTTGAAATTGGTTGATATATTTTGATTCCTCATATCGAGCTGATAATCCAGCTATTAAGAAGTTCTTAATTTGGTTTTGAAATAAAAAATATATGAATTTTTGAAGTTTTAAGTCATAAATGAAAATTTTGCTTGTTGTATTATGAACCAACCTATGTAATTTGGTTATAACTTGCTCATTTTAAATCGAAATGAACCCAATTTGGTGGCATTTAAAAGCTCACTCAAAAGGGAACAACTTTGTCCTATTGGAATTTTGTAGTTCCAATATTTTCATGTCTAAAAGTGCTCTACAAATAGGTGATTAAATGCACTATGAGATTTTTGAAACTAAACTTGTAAATGACATAACTCCCTAATTACTCATCCGAATTGACCAAAATTCACGAATTTTGAAACTATAGATTGAGAGAAATGAATTTTCTAAGTCTGCTGGAGATTAGGTTCCAATTTGAGCTATGTTTAGTAAAATTGCGATATCGCTTTCGTTTTAAATCAGAATTTTGGTAACCAAACCTTTTTGAAAAGCTAAATTAGAGACCAAAAACTTTGTACAATGGAATATGTTGAGATTTGGGCAATTTCATGCATAAAAAAGTGCACTGCAATACAAGACTAAAATTTTAATATTGTTTAGTCTTATGGGGCTGTTTTAGGTTAAGGTTCATAAACCCATCTGACCTGACTTAAACCCAATTTAGTTGGATTAGTTTGATATCAGGAACCTAAGGAAGAGTCTTGGGAGTTCGGATACGTGATACGAGGTGTTGGGAGATCGAAATAGTTTAGGAAATTGCATGGATTGCAAGTAAACAGATTGAGATATTTATTTACATTTCATTCCTATTTACTTGTTCACTTCCGATTATTTGGACCGATTTGCCATTGTATTTCATATGTCATGACTTGTTGTATTTTTCATTTCATGAGGTTGCTCTCATGGTATAAATTTTTGATTAAATGATTTCATTGACTCCAAATTATCTACTATGTCATTTTTGAATGTTGTTACACGTAGTCAATGAAATAGCATGCTATTAGGTGGTGGTTTATGATATTGTATAATTTATTTCCTTTGTGCATTAGTTATGCAATTGTTTTATTGGATTCCAAAACCATGTCACTCCTTGAAATATGAAAGTAGTTCTAGGGCCATTACATTATAGAGATCTCGCAGACATACGGGGTCACTAGACTTTTAGGTAGGGATGCAAGTGGGGCGGGTTTGAGGCGGGAAATGCAATCTCCATCCCCATCCCCACTTATAGTGGGGCGGGGATTCCCCGTTTGAAATTCTCCATTGGGAAATTTTTGACCCCCATTCCCCACCCGGCGGGGATCCCCACCCCATGGGGATTCCACATCCCCATTACTTTTTTACATAATGTCTAAAAAAAGATATCAAATACATTATAGATCCGAAATTAAAATCATTAAAAGCTTTTTTTTTCGCAATTCTAGGTCGATTTTTTAAACTTTATGTGAAACATTCACCATACAAAAAAGAGGAAATATAAAATTTAATGATTTTAATGCAACTCCTACATGAAATATTCAGGATCCCCGTGGGGAATCCCCATGGGGATTTCCCATTGTAGGGGAGGGGTAATACCGCCCCCGCCCCACCCCACCCCCGATGGTGGGGATTAAATTACCCCCGTCACAGGCCCCATGGCGGTTAGTTGGCGGGGAATCCCCGCCCCACCGGGGCGGATCCCCGTGGGGAATGGAGATTCCCCGCCCCACCTGCATCCCTACTTCCAGGGTGATCGGGATCTCTCCATTATCTTGCACAACACCTGGGAAATGAGTCCCGGAGTTGTTGGCAAACATAACTTAGGTGACATCACGAGGTATGGGACCCAGGGTTGTTGGCAAGTATATATCGCTGGTGACTAGCACCGGTGTATGGTTATAAAGGCAAAGAGCACTACTCAGACCTTCACATTGATGTAGGGCTCAGCTCCATCTTTATGTAGTGGAAAGGATTATGTGATGAAGATTACAGCCGACCGGCCCTATATCATTAGCCGAGTGTTAGTTTTATTTTGTTTAACTAAAGTTTCTCTTTGATTGTTCTCTTTTCAGCATAGTTGCAATTATCATGCTTTTGGATACTTATTGCATATTTGAGAATGTGAACAAATGTCTCTCAGTGTTACTTTCTTTTTTCCTTTACTAACCGTCCTTTTTATGACGATGGGTGCAGATCGATCGAGTAGCAGGTCAAGCAAATAGAAGATCGGCGGCTACCTCTGAACCAATGGAGTGCTGCTACACCAGATTTTTTAGGTTTTGACTTTGATATAGTACTTATATATATTTCATATACTTTCGTGGTTGTTTATTATGGGTTGAGAGACTATTACCTTGACCAGACACATGATGATATTATATTGTCGTTTGTTATATATATGTTCATGCATGTGATCTTTATTTCTCTGGTTTTTTCTACAATTGTTAGCTATCACATTAAAAGCTTCCGCTAATTTGTTAAGACTTATTTGAATAAACTATTAAGTAAAATTTTAATTAACTCGATTTATGAAATGACATAAGATAAGTAAATGTCTATTTGAAAAATAATGGGAAAGTAATGAGGTTTTTAAAGGTGACTAATTCATTGTTAAATCCTATATGGTGAAATTAAGGCTTAATGTCGAGATTAAGCTTTGACAAGATACCTAATTTGAGAAAGGGTCGTCTCAAGGATCACCAACCCGTGATGCAAGACCCACATTGTGATACGGACACTGACCGAGGCAAGTTGCCGAGGTATATGTTACATTTGCGTAATGATTTCCTAATGTATCTTACATGTGTAGACTACTAAGTCACCTATACTTGTTATTTATAGGTGTCGATACATGAGCGGGACACGCCTCGAGATGTATGCAGTTGTGGGACCGAGTATAGAGTGACATGATGAGTCATTTATTTAATTAGATGTATTAATGTGGCTTAATCAGTTAAAATTGATGTGGCTATAGTTAATTTATAAGAAATATAGCCTAAGTTAGTAAAATTCCATTTGATTTTTCTCAAGATATGTGTAGACACATCAAAAGTCCAAAGGAGTATTGTTTGGTGTTAGCAAAGGTGATTTAATGGAGAGTTAGTGGAATTGAAACAAAATAAAAGCCATTAGATTAGTCTCTAGATGAGTGTGAACATTTAGATCAATGGTTATAAATCAATCCTACCTAATTATATATATAAGTGATTAGGATGAACATGCAAATCATAGATTCATTTAGAGAGAAAATTCTGAGGTGATTCGTTGCTGGAATTGGGGTTTCAAGAGATCAATTTCATCATCTATTGAAGAGATCAAGCTAAGAATTGAGCGACAACTTAGGTAATGAAGTTCATCATCTTTATATGTTTTAATTTTATAAGCATGGGGTTTTGAATTAGGAAGTTGTGATCAAAATGAATCTGAAAACCTTTTTCACTAGTTTTATGAGCTAAATGAAGCATCAAGTAAGTCCTTAAACCTTGATTTTGAAATTAAAAGTTTTTGGTAAAATTAGAGGTGTTAGTTTCAATTTTGGTTTTTTTTAAAAAAAAAATTGGAGGGTAAATGATATCATTTCCAAAATTGATTTACATATTTGAATTCCTTATTTTGAGTTGATAATTCAGCTATTACGAAGTTCCAATTTGGATTTGAAATAAAAAAAAGTTATGAATTTTACAAGTTTTTAAGTATTCTTGAGTTTTTCAACAAAATGCATATTTAAATCTCTGAATTTTAATATAATTGATGAATTATATGAAGTGCTCAATGTCTGTTTGATAGAGGTGGACGTTACGGATCCCTGGTGGTGGAGAACGGGGATCCGGGGCTTTGGAGGAGGCCATTCTCGAGAGAAAACTCAAAATTTTGGTTGCAAAATTGGAAGTTCCAACGTTCCTAGCGTGCTTAGCAACTCTAGCGCGCTAGATAAAACTCCTAGTGTGCTAATAGGGGTCATTAGCGCGCTGGATAAATTACCTAGTGCGCTGGGTACAATGACAGCACAAAAAATCTGCACTTTTTCAGAACATGCTTAACCTATCAAACTTAGCCTAAAACCAAAACTAAATGACTAAAAACACTCTGATACGTATGTGACGGCTCCAACCCTACAATTAAGGCACCGCCTGACACTAGGCCTTCATTAACTCCCGGTAAACTAGTTCGAAGTTAATAAAAGCCTAGTTAGCCTCATCAAACAGTCTTCAGTACCTGATAGCCCACACAATAAAAGATATATATATGTATACATATAAAATCGTATGCAGCGGAATTTAAATGCGATGAAATCCGATAACAAATAAATTAAACACACAACGATTTTAGGCGTGGAAGCTGGAAGGTGGAAATCTTGTACAACGGTTACAATGTACAAGTTATAGTGACGAGGGAAAATATATGCATATCTCAACCCAAATGCCCATTTATAAAAATATAATAAATGTAATATAGAAACATCAAATAACCTACGTATGTTGCACATCAATGTTCTCGAGCTCTGAGATTATGTCTGCAATTGTCACCAAAAGTGGAGACAATTCCAGTGAGTAAATCCAGAAGAAGTTCAACAATAATTCAGATTAAACAATATACAAGTCTGCAAATCATGCAGGAAATGAATGATGCTCAAAAGAACAATAAAACGCATGATAGACGGACTGTAATGGTCAACGATAGAGACCAAGTGACCCAGAAGCAAATGATAGGCGCCTAAGTAGTCTTGAAACTCTACACATGGGCTCAAAGCCACTTGATTACGGATAAGTGCCAAATACTGGTACGGTGGGACCAAGTCCGCTTCAACTTCACCTAATCCATTCGGCACTATCTGCTCACTTGAGCCGCAGCCCGAGAAAATTCCAAAAGGAGCTACAGTCGCAACCGGATGCTCAGCCACAATGGAATCCTTGAAGTCTTATGAGGAGACACGACACATGGTGGATGTTCACTCAGAGGATTCAATCTCATCTAGGAGCCACCAACTCGACTTGGATGCTCGACCCACGAGTAACAACAACTCAATTCGACCACTTAGACTCTAGGTCACTCATAGTAGGGAAGTAGAGTCCAACAATAAGTATCATTTCAATCAAAATATGCAAGGAACGGAAAAGAATTAATATTGAATTTCTTACTATTTTACTTACAATACAATCGCATAAATCACCACGTCAAATCGATTTCGAATAGCCTAGCTGAGTCCTTGCGCATCTACATTCATCATATGTACAACAAAGTTGTTTAGACTATACTTAATTGTTTAAGGACCACTTGCTACATCAAAGTATTGTTCCTTGGTTCATGAATCTACCAATTATAATTTTCAAGTACCATAGCTTACTTTCATGTGCTAGTAAAATAAGTTTATAGTTATTCATGTAGGCATTTGCATTACAAACTCTTCTAAATTCATTTAACTCAAACAAATGGTTTTCAAAGGGTTCGACACTATCAAACCTCTACTCCTTACTTCCAACTTACACCGCTCATGACTCCAAAATCAATAATTAACACTTCAAATCAAAATCAACGATTCTCGAGTAAAATAAGTATGCGTTGAAGCAAAACAAAGAAGATTATGTAAAACTTAATTTTCCAACTTAAAAGATTCAAGTCGACTCATCACAAAGAAAATGGGACCAAGCCGTTAAATAAAAGTCAAGTTCAACTTAAAACCTCCAATTCACTAATTTTTTGCTAGAAATTCACAACTTGAATAAATTAAATTCATTTTTAAAAAAAAAAATAGAATAAAAACTTTTTTACTTCTAGACTTAGCTCAAAACCAACCCAAATTTATTAATTTCATCCATATTCAACAAATAAGGACTAAGTTTACTTCAAAGGAGTTCAACCGTATTTAAACAACATCTTACATTTTCAAAGGCAATTTGAAGCTCATAAATCAAGTATTGTGCATATGATCCAATGCAAAACATTTTCAAAGCTAAATTTGACCAAACATGTGCTTTTAACAAAATTAAGGTTGAATAGCACCCTGTTTGAGTACCACAATTCATTTCGTTGCCAAAATCCATAGAAGTCAATTAGAATTCAAGATTTACCACTACCAATCACAAGTCCTTGCATTAAAGTTTGAAGAAAATAAGTATGGCTCATTGAAGGCATTTCATCGAACACCTTTTATGTGCCTCAAAAGGTTTTTATCAAATTCAATGCAAATTAATTAAACCATTTCAAAACTTGAAAGAAAACAATTAGACTCTCATTGAGACATTTTGTCAAACACTTGATAGGTAGTTCAAACATGATTTTATCAAATTAACCTCAATTTGATCAAACCCACTTGAATCATTCCCAAGGACAAAGAACTCATAAAAATCAAGTTCGATCGTGATCAAAAACTAAAAAAAAAAATGCTTGTTTAACATAATTTAACAACGACACAACTATTTTAAACCAAATTAAACTTAGAACATGATTTGACAAGAGTTGAAGTCTTACTTAGTCTTTAATGGAGTCTTCTACTCCAAATTTCTTTTAAGAGTCCAAATCTAGCTACACACTTTTCATAATCTCAAAGCAAGAACTCATCTCTTTTCAAAGCTCTAGGTAGATATCTCTTGTTCTTTCTTTCCTTTTCTCTTTTGTTCATTTTCGCGAGCTAGTGCGCTGGAGGTGTGCCGCCGTCGTCCACCGCCAGAGCTATGCCGACGTCGTCTGTCATTGGAGCTATGCCACCGCTGGAGTCGTCGCGCCTTCCCTCGTCTCCCCTCGCGATTTCAGCAGCGAGCTCCCTTTTGGGATGAACGAAATAGGAAGCCTTATTTCGTTCGATCCCCTTTTTATTTCTTTATTATTTATTTATTTATTTATTTATTTATTTAAGTGAATCTCACTCATCCATTACCTTCTCGAATCATGTAGCATTGAGATATGTGGTTCATCACTTAATCTAACTTTTAGATCCAAAGGCTCACAATTTGTAGTTATTCCTTTGGGAGCTTAAGTGACTGACAAATACTCGTTTAAAGCACACAAGGTCTTGTTTGGACCATACACTTAGCCACTTTCTTTCTTATTAATAAAGTGTAGTCTCTGCCACACCAAGCCTTTAATTCAATTAAATTGAATTTATCGCGATGTCGTATCTCACACGCAATAGAACGCCAGATAGAATTAAAAGTATTTTTAATTTTTTATGAATATTTGCGCACTTTGACTTACTGCGACTCTTGATTGGGTATTATACCACTAATAATTCGTAATTAGCGATTAATTAACGAATTAAAAATATGGGTCGTTACAACGTACTAAATTATGCCATGAGCCTAGGGAAGAGTTTCAAGAGTTCGGGTACGCATTTTGGGGTATCGGGAGGCCGATTAAGCTAGGGATACATCGCGTGACTTGTAAGTAATCATGTTGAGGTTCTTATTGATATTTTATTTCAATTATGATCTCGTTTACAATCTATTTGACTATGAAATACCTTGTATTCGGATATCATGAATTTGTTTCATATATGGAGTTTTTTTTATCATAATATCATTTGCTTATGGAAATCATTGACTATATTCTCGTGTTCTATGTCTTTCTTGTTGTTTGATGAAAATGTAATCGAGAATAGCATGCTATTAGGATTAGAGTAATGAAATTGGAGTATACATATGAACTTGTATTCTTCGAATGTTGGCTTTGAAGCATATTGCCTTACCTTGGAATCCCTAATGTGAGTCTTCCTTGAAATTATAAAGTAGTGGTAGAATTTAGGGTCCATTGCACAATTATGAGATGCGTGGCACACGAGGTCACTGGACTACTAGGGATGTTGGCACTCACCATTACACTTGCACATCACATGGGGTATATGACCCAGGGCAAAGCAAGGCAAGTATATATATATATATACAAATAATCTATTTACGTGTAGAGCTCAGCTCCGCCTTTAAGGATTGGGATATGGACGATCATGGAGTTGTATAGCTAAGCTCCGACCTTCGATAGAGGTGTAGAGCACAGCTCCACCTTGAGATAGTGGAATAAAGGCCTAGTGATATGACTCGCGGTCGCCCGGGCCTAGATCATTTCTACGTAGCCTGTGTTAGTCTCACATTGTTTAACCATGGTATTTCCTAGCATATTTCCTTTTCAGCACTTCTTCATTATATTTATGCTTTTAAATACTAGTTGATTATGGTTGGAAATGTATATGAGAATCTTCAGGAGTTACTTTATTACATTGTACTCACCGTCCTTTTTATGACGGTGGGTGCAGATCCGTCGAGCAATAGGTCAGGCAAAGAGAAGATCGACGATTACCTCTGAGCATTTGATGATTTTCTGCTTCCTTTCTTGTAGGTCTCGACTTTTGATGTATTATTTACTTTATGTTTTCTCTATACATTTTGAGTTGTATATTGGTTGAGCGGTTAGTTCCCCGACTTGAGACTTGGTTATCATTGTGTTATCGTCCTTATGATGTTTTATATGCATGTGATGTTGTTTCCTGGTTTCCACACTTATAATTTTTAAATAATTGCTTCCGCATAACTGTTAAGACTTCCGCTAAGTATTTTAATTGAATAAAATTTTAATTAACTCTGAAAATCAATAATAATGTCACATGTGTATTACTTATCCTGAACATAAATAACGAGGCTAATAAGATAAAAGGCTAACTAATACGTCGTTAGGTCCTACGTGGCTGAGATTATGGCTTAATGACACTATTAGGCCGGGCGGTGCCCTGTTTATAAGAAGGGGTCGTCACATTCATCTACTCAATCGTATCCAGATCAAAGTAGGAGTCCTGCAACTCAATCAAATCTGTTTGGTAGTTCAACAGTCAGTTTAACTATCTGCATACTTGTAAGAATCTGACATAGACTCATAAGAAGGAAGGTTATATGCATACTTGTAAGAATCTGACATAGACTCATAAGAAGGAAGGTTAGGTGTAACGGTCTAAATTAATTAAACTAGGATTAACGTTAATCTTGGGGATTAACGATTGTAATTCGGGCATTACGTGGACAACTCGATTGACTCGGACTCGAGAATTGAAGGAATATATTATTTATGGATGATGATTGTTTCTAATGCGACGTTTAAAAATCATTATTTATTATATTGCATCTCAAATGTGTATGTTGCTATCGAGCAAGTTGGTATGATAGGTAGTTTGCATCGAGATGCACGCATAGGCGCGAGCACAGGTGGTGTGTAGTCGGGGTTAGTACAACCACTAATGTGTCAACAATGAGACTAAATACACTAACCACATGAATTTAAGTGTCTAAGTTTGTAAATTCAATTGGTATGGATTAATGAGACTATAGTTTGGACAAACAAATTAGAGACCATGGATTTGTATGGAGATAAAGAAGATGTGTTGGAATCTTGGATAAATAGTAACTAGTGAGTGGAGACATGCATTCTTCATGTGGGACAAATGGGTTTGAGCGAGGACACATGTCCTATTAACTTAGTCAAATCAAGGATTTGCTTAATTAATCAAGTTGCTAATCTAAGTATATAAAAGACAAAACTTGATTTTCATGCAAACAAAAAAAGGAAAATCCAAAAAATTTTAGAGCAAAAGAGAGCTAGAATGTTACGACCCCAACCCTACAATTGGGCACCGTCCGACACTAGGCCTCCATTAACCCCTGATAAATCCGTTCGGAGTTAATAAAGGCCTAGTCAGCATCACAAATCGGTCTTCGCACTTGATAGTCCACACAAAAGAGTATATATAATGAAATCATATGCATCAGAATTTAAATGTGATGAAAACAAGATAACTAATATATTAAACACACAACGAGTTCTAGGTGTGAAAGCTAGAATGTGGAAACCCCGTACAACGAATACAATATAACAAGTATAATATCTCTCAACCCAATTAACCATTTATGAAATACAGTAATTATAATATAAATACATCAAATGACCTACATATGCCGCACATCGATGTTCTCGAGCTTGAATATTATGCCTACAATTGTCACCAAAAGCGAAGACAATCCCAGTGAGTAAATCCAGAAGAAGTTCAACAGTAATTCAGATTAAACAATAAATAAGTCTATAAATCATGCAGGAAAGAGATTAAGTTGAAAAGAACAATAAACCGCATGATAAACATACTACAATGATCAACGATAGAGACCAAGTGACCCGGAAGCAAATGATAGGCGCCTAAGTGGTCTTGACACTCTACACATGGGCTTAAAGCCACTTAAAACATGTTAGTGTCAAATAATGGTACGTCGGGACCAAGTCCGCTTCAACTGCACAAAAACCATTCGGCACTGTCGGCTCACTTGAGCCACAGTCCGAGAAAACATTCCAAAGGGAGCCACAGTCGTAGCCGGATGCTCAGCCGCAATGGAATCCTTGAAGTCATGTGAGGAGCCACGACACTTGGCGGATGCTCACTCAGAGGATTCAATCTCGTCTAGGACCCACGAACGCGACTCGGATGCTCAACTCATGAGTAAACAACGACTCAACTTGACCACTTAGACCCTAGGTCACTCGGTAGGGAAGTAGAGTCCAACAATACGTATCATTTTCATCAAAATATGCAAGGAAATGAAAAGAATTAATATTGAATTTCTTACTGGTTTACTTACCTTAAATTCGCATAGGCCGCCACGTCAAATTAATCGTTCGAATAGTAGGAGTCCTCGTCGTGTATCTACAAGCGTATAAGTATAACCCACATTGTTTAGACTCGTCTATAACTCGTTTAGAATAGCTTAGACTATTAAGGATTCATCCTTATTTTCAATTAGGTTATTTAATTCATTCTCGACTTAAAAACCATTCTTTCAAATAAAAAGTCGACGATTCGAAAAAGATAGAAATGCGGTAAAGCAAAACAAGGAAAATCCCATTAAACTTGATTTTCTCACATAAATCGAATGCAATCGACTAATTAAAACCAAAAAGATTCAAATCACCATATGATAGTCAAGTTCGACTTAGAATTCCAAAATCATGATCGTTAGTCGAAAACCCATGACTTAGACTAACTAATTTCATATTTCAAGAAATAAATCAAAGTTTATTTCACGCCTTGACTTAGTCTCAAATTCTATTCAAGAAGTTGTATCACAGCCACATTTGATAAATGAGACTAAGACATATTTTAAAAGAGACTACAAGTCATATGTGAAGAATAATTTACTTAGTAAGAAATTTAAAATGGTTTTATCGAAGCCAATGCAACCCAATAACGATCATTTCAGGATTTTAAAATAATGCCGAAGAAACTCGATTTATAGAATCGTAGGAGTCAAACTTGATAAACAATCTTCAAGGCTTAAAATCATGTTCTTCCATACATTTTATTAAAAGAAACAAGTGAAACATCTCTCTTGATAATTTAGTCAAACACATAAAGTGCACTATTAGCCAATGCTATTTACCTAGTATGAAAACCTTCGAAAACAAGTTCAAATCGTCTATAGTACGAATACACTTTTTCATGAAATGTAACAACCATGACAACTAGATCAATCTCATTGATACGATTCCTTATTAAGCAATTTGACAAATACAAAACCTTTCAAAAGCTAGATTTGGTCAACCATGTATTTAAAATAAAACAAAAGTTCATAGAATTTATTTGAGTCCCACAACTCTTCCTTAACCGAAGAATCAATAAAGATTAATTAGAAATCAAGGTCGACTATTAAAATCACAAACTCTTATTTCAAGACTTTGTTCAAAATGAGTTGAGTCACTTTTATGCATTTTCACATACATTTAAAGTGCATTATTTCCAAACATCATTTACAAGTATGAAATCTTTGAAAACAAAGCTCAAATCATTGACAACATAGAAAAACCCTTTTTATGGATTGCACCAAACCATAACAAAAAGATTAATCCATCGATAAGACTCATTACAATGTGAATCAACCAATAGAAATCTCATTTTCAAAACTAGAATGATTCTTCAATCAAATTCCATTAAGCTTTTTAAATAATTAAAAGAGCAAAACCATTTTAAGGAAGGCAAGAACTAAATCTTTCAATCTAAATCATATCAGAATCATCGACAACTACGAGAGATTTATAAGTTTAACATGAGTTTGAATTTTATATACGGTTAAGAGCCTCACCAAAGCATTTAATGGAGTCTCAACTTCAAGATTTTGTTCCTCCAAACAAGTGCCCTCAACATGAGAGCTTCGTTGGAGCTACTATCTCGCTAGAGTTCTCTCCATGGCTCATTGCAGCAGTCGGTCGTTCGCACCATCGCGTGGTTCTCGCCGGCGCCGTGTCATTAACGCGCCACCGCGCCTAGCAAGTATTGTTGCTCGTTCGCGATCTCCCTTGCGTCGATTTCCTCACTGGCCCGCCGTTGCACCGCGAGCTGCAGTCCACGGCGCTCGTCTCCACGATCCCTCAATGGCGCCTCTTTCCTTTTTGTGTGTTGTGCGTGTTGATGAAATAGGGTTAGAAGTGTTGTAAATTGGATGACCCTTTAACCAAGCTTATGAATGATCACAATGTCAAGCATGACTCTCACATTGAATTGTAACATCAAGCATGACTGTTACATTGAATGTAACTTGTACACTTTACATAACTTGTTTTCAACTCCAATGTATAATCACTTATCAATGTATTGTCATGTAACTTGTAATCATCTTCAATGTACACCAACTCTTCCATGTATTGTCTATGTTGTTTGTGATGTGTTGTATGACTTATGGTGTATGTATAACTTGTACACATTGTATAAGTACAATTATCATCATCACCAAATGGCTTATATAAAGGGTGTCAACCCCATTGTAATTCACACACCAAGTTGAATGAAAACTTCTCATTCCAACTATCTCATTTCTTCTCTTCTCCTTTGTAGTAGTAGTTTGTAGTAGTAGAAGTTCTTAGTCTTCTATTTTCCTTCGCTAGTTCTTAACAAGTTCCAACTCAATTTACAACACGTTATCAGCACGAAGTTGCTCTACAAGAGGAGGTCTTGAAGATCAAGAAGCTTTTCAAAGATATAAAACTAAGAAGGTATAATTTTTATTAATTTAAATAAGTTCAATTTATTTCTATGTTGTCATGGTGAAATTCTTTTTTGTTACATGCATATTTAATTTTGTGAATGTACTTTATTCATACATTATGTCTGGTAACGTCACCGACTACGAAAGTATGCTCTGTAGCTGCGTCTTGTACGATCTTCTACATCAGAAATCAAAAGTCAATGTGTGACATATAGTTTTTCTCTTAAAACTACAAACGATTAGTTATTGTTATATTCTTGATTTTATAATACAAATAATGCTATAAGTTTGAGTTGATAGTGGGTAAGCCTTGTCCCCAGGTGAAAGCTAAACATTGAAAGGGAGACGGGTTATCCGTTCGAGGAGGCATCGTATTAAGTAGACTATGTCTCGCCACCCAACCCGGAGGTTGTCCCACCAACTCATACGAATAGTACATTTTGTTTATTAATGAATCAAGTTCTAAACATATATTTAATCATATGTTATGTTTTTACATAAAAAATGGAAAACTATTTTATATTAAATTTATTTTCAAAATAGTATTCAATCATAGTATAACTTGTTGCCTTATTATATTACCGACAAGAATTACTTGTCATGACAATTAGATACTACAATTTGTGAATAAAGCATATATGCAAAACCGTGTGTTATACATAATCATTCGTCAATTTCTCTTTAGAGATTTGAAAAGATAATATTTCACTTTATATATCTTTTCACCTTATGGAGTTATATATATACATACCAAAAGGGTAATGCTTCAAAAGCTCAAAATGAGCGGTCGGGTCTCATGCTACAAAATTTAATCAGTCAAATATTAATTATAATTCCACAATTTTAATTACCTCTATGTTGAGGTTATGTGAAAATATGACTGATGAGACAATAAAAATAAGGTCACGTAGCCGCCTCGATTTATTCTTTTCGCAACAAATATCGAGTGCGCAAGTCAATCCAATAAATATTAAGGATTGATTTCTTGTAAATTGGATTACCCTTTAACCAAGCTTATGAATGATTACAATGTCAAGCATGACTATCACATTGAATTGTACCATCAAGCATGACTTCTACATTGAATGTAATTTGTACACTTTACATAACTTGTATTCAACTTCAATGTATAATCACTTATCTATGTATTGTCATGTAACTTGTAATCATCTCCAATGTACACCAACTCTTCCATGTATTGTCTATGTTGCTTGTGATGTGTTGTATGACTTGTGGTGTATGTATAACTTATACACATTGTATAAGTACAATTATCATCATCACCAAATGGCCTATATAAAGGGTGTCAACCGCATTGTAATTCACACACCAAGTTGAATGAAAACTTCTCATTCCAACTATCTCATTTCTTCTCTTCTCCTTTGTAGTAGTAGTTTGTAGTAGTAGAAGTTCTTAGTCTTCTATTTTCCTTCGCTAGTTCTTAACAAGTTCCAACTCAATTTACAACAAGAAGCCCTTTTCTTTTTGTTTGTGCATTTTTGTTGTGTTGCTTGTTGTGTTGTTTTTTTTTTCTTTGGAGAATGAATCTCACTCATTCATCTCTTCCTTGAACAAAATAACACTAAAGATCTAGGGTCATTACTACACACTAAAAAACGGATCTAAAGGTTGAGATCCCTCCCAGTCACTTTGTGACTCTAAAATAGACACATTTAGCGCCCACCTCCTTTATTTAGACTTTTACTTAGTCAATTTTAAATAATTCCAATCTAAGGTCTCATCATCTCGCGAATTTAGTTTAATTAACCTAAACCATTCGCGATACCATATACTACACGCTGTAGTATGTCAGACAAAAATTAAAATTATTTTACCTATTTTCTTTTATAAGTGTTTTAAGCACTTCGACTTACGGCGACACTCAATTGGTATTAGATCACTAATAATTTGTGATTAGTGATTAATTAACAAATTAAAAATATGGGTCGTTACATAGAATGTGCTGGATTTTTGGGACTTCAAGAATACCTAAGCTTGGAGGATCAAACTACAAAGGATTAAACAATAAGTAACAACTTCTACTCCTCATTTGTTTCGATTTTGATAAAAATGTTTACATGCATGACCAAGAGGTTTTGAATGGTTTTGGCTTGCTGATTTCATGTTTTTCTAAGGTTGAAGATGAATCATATACATGTCATATAACTTTGGTGTCAAATGAATTAAGCCAAACTTGCAAGTAGAACCAATTATGTTCATGAGAAATTAGCCAAACTTTGAAAGGCATAACTCCCTTAATACTTATCGGATTGGGCTGATCTTTTAGTATGTTTTTGTTGGATATGATAAATGATTTTTGACCAAAAATCATGATTTTTGGAGCTTTATGTTCGAAGAAATGTTTTTTACAATCTTGCTTATCAGATTTGTTTCGAATTTGAGCTATTTTGGTAGAATCGCGATATCTTTTTCATTTTAAATCGAAATTTTGAAAACCAAACCTTTTCATAAATCTAAGACAAAGATCAATAACTTCGCTCTAGAGAAGTTTTTGAGACTCAAACGTTTTCATGCCCAAAAATGACTGTAACACATTATCAAAATTGAAACTTTATTTAGTCTTTAGGGGCTGATTTGGGAAGATCAATTTAAAAACTATTCAACCAATCTTAATACATAATAAACACACTTAATTGACTTCAAGGACTAAGGGGACCATTGCTCAGGTACAAGGGAGCTAGGCGGGGTCAGATTCGAGAGTTCGGGGAAGTCGAAGCGCGCATTGAGGTACGTAAACCCATTACCACTTTGCTTTTGTCCATTAGTATCCTAATTTGCATTCCCTTGTTTCACCTTAGTAGCATTAGCTTGCAACACTCCTTGAAGGCTTAAAGAATTCATCCCAGACCTAAGTTGCAAATGACCTAGCTCTGTCCACAAAGGGTACGAATGCTTAAATGCAGCCAGAAGGTTGTTCGTTTCAAGGCATGTATTGTTTAATGAAGAGGAGTACCCCTATCAAGCTATATTTCCTTCTTCAAAGTCTAGTCATGTTATTGATGAATCTGGTCATGTCATATCTTTGCCTATGTCATCTCGATCTTCTCCACCTACTACTTCTTCTCATAATACTTCCCAGTGTGTGCCTGCTAGATGGTTTCTTTCAGTGCCTTTAGTCCACCAGTCTATGAGCAGCAGTGATGTTATTTTATCTGAGCCACTTCCATCAAGTCCTTAGTCTGATGTACCTCCAGATTATACCTCTACGAATGTTCATCCAATGGTCATTAGATCAAAGAATGACATTATTCAAAAGAAAGCATTTACTTCTTCTGTTTCTTCTAATGATGAAATTCCCAAAATAGCTTATCAGGCTTTACCGATTCCATACTGGAAAGTTGCAATGGTCAAAGAATATGAAGCTTTGATATAAAAAGGTACATGGTCCTTAGTGCCAGCTTCACCTATACAGAATATTGTAGGCAATAAGTGGGGTTTCACAATTAAGAGGAACTCAGATGGTATAGTGAACATATATAAATCTTGTCTAGTGGCTAGAGGGTTCAAGCAAGTACCTGGGGTAGATTTATCTGAAACCTATAGTCCTGTTATGAAGGCCTTGACATTTCGAATTATCTTTTTCGTTGTTGTGTCATTTGGATGGAACATTTGTCAAAAATAGATATAAACAATGCTGTGACGGCCCCAATTTCTCATAAAATTGGGCCCCGCCCGGCCTAAACCCACGTGGACCCCCGAGCCAGTCTCGCAAGGTCAACGCAGGCCTAGTCAGCCTTCCAATCCATTATTACAAGAAATTTCGAAATTTTAAGTTGAGTTATTAGTATTTTTCAAGATTTAAAAATTTAGCGGAAGCAACTAATACATTAAATAACTCAACAAAAATATCAGGGAGTTAGGCAACCTAATTGTGGAACCCAGTAAATATCATAAGAGGAGAGTAAATAAAAAATATACAAAAATTCACCTAGCTATGAAGCCTTCCCTCTTGCTACTCGTCGCGCTCTGCACTCAGTCAAACATAAGAATGACGAGCCCAGGTAAGTAAATCCAGTATGACATATACACAACATTTTACAATATCCAAAGCAACGTTTTACGATATCCAAAGCGATCGAATTCATGCAAATAGAACGAAAGGAATAAAGAACGCATGAATATACAAGATCTGTAAACAATCCATCGATGAGTGAGGCCAAATAACATGGAGTCCCGACCAAAAGGTCGTTGAGTCGCAGAAAAATCCCACAGAGACTCGGGTTAGGACGAGCCCCATGCCTTCCAACCCTAACCCTTGCGACTATGAGATATCTACGTCCCGGATAAGAGCTCCCAACGTACACTCAATTGGGAGATATCGACGGCGTACGGATACGAGCTCATATCGCAGATAAACAGTAACCGTGACTCACTTGCCATTGGACCCACTCGATCGACAACAATTTCAACGATAGCTATCATCACAAAGCAGTGAACAACAATAAAGCTATCACATAACAGTAACAACAACAGCCAATGGAGAGAAATGAAATACTGTATAAATCCCTAATTGGTTTACTTACCTCGAGAAATCGCGAACCTCAAAACGTCTCGCTCGCGTCTCGATTTGCGCACCCGACACCCGACTCATAAGTCCCATGGCCTTTAAAATCAATTTCGAATTCATCGCGTCGTCGCGATTTCGACGAAATCGCGCATCCAACCGGTCGATAACGCGCCACCGCGCCGTTCACCGCGTCGCCGCCGCTACCGCGTCGCTGCCGCTGCCTCGCCGGCCGCCGCCACCGGCCGCTCGCCGGCGCCGCTGCTGGAGCCACCGCCGACCAACCATTCGCGCCAGAGCCGCCGCTACCGACCGCGCCACGCCGCTGCCGGCCTTCAAGCTGTCTCACCGCGTTGCGTCGCGTCGCCGCGCTCGCGCGCCATCGCTGACGATCCAACCCTTTCCCGCGCCGTCGCTGACTCGCCGGCGCAGCTGCTCACCGGCGTCGCCGAGCCGCCGTCCTCCGCGCCGCGCAGCTGCCCAGTTCCTGGCCGCCGTCTCCACCGCGCAGCCACCGCCTGCCGCGGCCCTGCTGCTGCTTCGCGCGATCACCGCCGATCTTGCCGGAGCTGATGTGCCGCAGTTGCCTTTCTCCTCTCCGTTGCCGCGCCGGGAGTCGCCGTCCCTCCGCGCCGGCGCTCTCCGCCATCGCTCTCTCCTCTGTTTCCTTCTCTTCCTCACGATCTCTCCTGATCTCTTTTTTTTTTTTCTTTTCAATCTTATCTCATTCTTTATATATATATATATTATTTCTTTTCTCCTTATCATTATCTTTTTTAGTTTCAAATCAAAAGTGTAATCGAGATTCGTGCAACACGAATCTCGAGGCAACTCAACAACCGAACAGAGCGCATCTTGAGGCACCAACCCGCCTCATTTCAAAATCTCGATACTCGCGCTACACGCATCACGAGGCATATCCAATGTACATTTACCCACATAAAAAATCACTATTTCAGTCATACGTCGGCACGCGACTCGAGGCGCGTCCTCGTTCGTGTTTCGTCTCACCGAATTCCTCGCATAGTTAGCATTATCATCTCAAATTGGATTCGGACATACGTATTTCGACGAGTGGGTCCCACATACGACCTTGACTTGATACGTGGCACAAGTCAAATTTTCGGGTCGTTACAAATGCCTTTCTGAATGGCAAGCTGAATGAAAAAATGTATACTAATCAGCCTGAAAGATTTATTGGAGATGGAACTGCTGGTATGGTGTATCGACTCCATAAGCCTTTTTATGGCATTCGTCAAGCTCCCAGAGCATGATTTCATGAGTTGAAAAATCAACTCCTCAACTGGGGATTTCACATTGTTTTTTCAGATTTTTCACTATTTATTTTTCAACAACAAAGGTTTTTACTCTATGTTCTAGTTTACGTTGATGATATCATCAACACATAAACTAGTTCTCACTATTGAATCCTTCATTGACAGATTGAATAAGAAGTTTGCTCTCAAAACATTGGAGATCTCACGATGTTTTTTAGGTTCGAGGTACATCGAGGCTCATCGGGATATATCTCAATCAGCCACTATATTAGTACTCTTTTACAAAAAGCTGGTATGAGTCTTGCCAAACCTGTTGACACTCCACCAGTAGTTACTAAATGTTTGTCTTCGGATTCAACTTCTCTATTCAATGATCCATCATTGTATAAGAGTATTTTTGGAGGCCTGCAATATGTCGTAAACACTCGCCCAGATATTGCATTCATTGTCAACAAGTTAAGCCAGTACCATCAATATTTTTGTCTACATTGGCAAGCCTTAAAATGAGTTTTGCAATTTCTTAAGGGCTCTCTTATAAATGGCTTATGTTTTAAACCTGGTTCCAAACTTACTCTCATTGGTTATTGTGACGGCCCTTTCTTCTAAACAGGGCACCGTCAGGCCTAATCCCGTAATCAAGTCTTAATCCTAACCACGTAAGATTTAATTACGTATTAGTCAGCCTTTCGTCCCTATATTCTTCAATACATGTGTTTATATATTATTATATTTCAGAGTTAAGTAAAACTTTTTATCATTTTAATATTATCACGTAGTTTAAAGATTATGCGGAAGCTCTTATTACTCAAATTCCTAAATGTGGAAAACAAGGAATACACGGCATCACATGCATGTATATATATATATATATATATATATATATATATCAGTCTCAAAATGGTGAAACTATACGCTCAACCCACTATACAACCCAAAATGTAGAATAAAGATATAGACAACAATAATACAACAAAAGTCAAGTCATACAAAATGAGATGGGAGAGTCGCCAAAATACTCAAAGAAAGTAGCCGATCTTCTCCTTCCCCGGTCTGCTGCTGCTCGACGGACCTACACCCACCGTCACAAACTAGACGGTGAGTATATTGATATTTAAGTAATAACTGGAGAATTTCATGCCACATCTCCAAAATATAAGAAAGGTATTTAAAAGCAAAAAATAGCGAAAGAATTGTTGAATCAAGTAATGCAAGTAAATACCACAGTTAAAAACGTATAGACGGACACAGGCTAAGTCGAGATGATCTACGTCCGGTCGGCGGTGATAACTATCACCTAACCTTTTCCACTATTATATGGAGCTGCGCTCAACACATCTTATACCAAAAGTGGAGCTGCGCTCTACGCATATACAACATCTATCTCATGCTTGCCGACCACCTCGAGTCTCATATCTCGTATGCTGCGCAAGTGTAGTGGTGAGTGCCGAAACCCCGATAGACCCATGTCCCGGTGAACCGCGCATCTCTTGTGCAATGGATACTAGATAATCCCTACTTTAATTTCCAAAGATAAATAGTTCCAATTCTCTAGGATTTCAAAATTAGTTAGGCTACAAAGCCCAAGGAAATAGAATACAAGTCTAAACTAATCCAACTTATCCCAATAGCATGCTTTTGATCAATTACCTATCAAGAATATCATCAAGAGTAGAATTTGAATAAATGAAACACTTCACAAGGCATCATGTCACAATATTCAATCATGAATAGACACAAGAACAACATGATGTGAGATTACAAGTAGCAATGTCTGCAAATAGACCATAAAATGATAAGAGTCAATGAAATGAAATATATAATTCTCACAGTTTTATTTACAATTCACAATGCTTGTCTTAGCCTATCCGATCTCTCGACACTCCGAAACTCGTTCCCGAACTCTCGAGATCTCCCCTTAGTTCCCTGGAGTTGTTTGATAGGTTTTAGAGTGAGTTTGGACTGTTACTTAGAGTCTTAAACCTATTTATAATGTTTGAACTATTTTTAGACTTGCTGATTTTAGTACTGGCTGGGAAATTAACGCGCTAATTGCGACATTAGCGCGCTACCTCGATTTTCTAGCGCGTTACGCAATATTAGCGCACTAACTTTTGACATTAGCGCGCTAATTCAAACATTAGCGTGCTAATTCACATATCTAGTGCGCTAATTAATATTAGCGCGTTAGATTTTCTACCTAGCGCGCTATGTGCAGTAGAACCCAGAATTTTGCATTTTGAATTCTAGGTTTTTGCTTCACATAGGCCTTGTTAACGCCTTAAGGACCCTCATACACACTACAAGATGTCCCTAACATCAAACCCAATACAAAACAACAACAACAACAACAACAACATCAAATTCCATGAATTCATCAACTTAATGGAGTGAAAAAGTTACCTAGTTTGGAGAACTTCTTCTTCTTCACTCAAGCTTCAATGAATCTCTTCTCCTCCACCAAGTTACTCCAGAAATCTCTCTTCTTTCTTTCCTCTTCCTTGCCAAAGATTATGATGAAGATAAGAAATGAGAAATTGTTGACGTATATGTTGCATTTGACTTCTTGAGATATGTTTAAACCATGACCATTGATCTTGTGTGCACACGTATCTCGAGGCTCAACTAATGGACCACCTTGACACACTTGTCCCTCAAGTCATACTTAAGTGACTCAACAAGTTGACTCACTTGACCTCTTGATTGGTTAATATGTATCTCGATGCACATCTCGTGATCATTATTTTATTTCAATAACTTTAGGCACATTAATGGTAGATTAAACTTGACCACATTAAAGCTACTTATAAAACCAACATTAGTTCAAATTAATTAAGTTTACCCCAATAGCCGCTACCTCGGTCCCACGTCGACATGCAACTCGAGGTGCCCCGCTCATCTCGATACCTATATACCCGTATAAATTGACTTAATAGTCTACACATATACAATATACCATGCATACATCACAACAAATATAAAATATACCTCGGCTTTTGCCTCGGTCAATGGACATGTCACGGTGTGGGTCCCACGGTACGGGTCGATGATCCTATTTAAGGAATTAAACACGATTAGAGATTTTGGGCCGTTACAGTTATTCAGATACAAAATTGGCATTTTCAATTGAAGATCGTAAGTCCATTAATTGCAAGGTATGATGTGTATTTTAGGTGTAAATTAGTGTCTTGGCAGTCGAAAAAGCAAGCTGTTGTTGCACGTTCTAGCACGGAATCAGGGTATAGGGCATTGGCGCAAGTAGCTGTTGAACTGACTAAGATCAAGTATTTACTATATGAGCTGATATTTCCTCTTCTACAGCAACTTCTTGTCTGGTGTGACAACATGAGTGCCATTACTCTTGCGAGGAACCCTGTATTCTATGTCAGGACTAAACATATAGAGATTGATGTTCACTACATACGTAATAGTACTTAAGGGCTCTCTTTCAGTTCATTATGTACCCTAACATGGCTAAGTGGCGGACTACTTCACAAAAGACTTATCTTCCTCCAGATTCAGCTATTTGAATAGCAAACTTGGGGTTATACGCCTTCCCCTTTATTTGAGGGGAGATATAAGTATCAATCACTGAGTCAACTCAATCAATGTTAGTCAATGTTAGTCAAGTCTAGCTCACTTAGTTGTTAGTTTGTTAGTGAGAGATACACGTGTAACAAATATGTACATTCTCTTTTGTAAACACGTTCGATGATATAAATACAATTCAACTCCCACTCTCTAATTCAGTTAGAGAGTTGAAGAGAACTTTCGTGGTTTTTCTGTTTCACAATAAGCTTCTTTCACTATACTTGAAATCAACACTTACTCGAGAACAGTCATTTGCCGCCAAACTGTCTCGTCATTAAAAAAGGAAAAATATAATGTATTAGGTCACGTACTTTCTATAGATACAAGGTATAACATCATATTTAGTCTTTAGACTCCTAAATCTAAACTATGCGTAAAAATGTGTAATGTCGCACAAACATTTCAATATAAAATCAACAACTTAAAGTCCAGCAAATATGGGTGGCAAAAATTTGGGTCCAGGACGGGTCCAAGTCTGGATAGGCCCTGCCATAAAGAAATAAATTCATTGTCCAGACTTGGCCCAATTTTAAACTCATACAAGACTAGCTTGTTCATACTGGTTTTGCTAAAAATCTGGATTGTCCAATTATCCGGATTTGCGCAATCTTGAAAACTAACTTTTTATATTAAAAGTATTTTCAAATATTAAAATTGTCACATATTATAATCTTTTCTGATGTATTTTGAAAAGTACCGTCAAGTTCTTGTAATTAAACACTTAATGTCTAGAAGAAATTATTAAATATAAAAAAAAATTTAATTCATTCTACAATTAAAAGATATCTTTATTACATGAAATTTTATATGTCTTAGAGTAGATTAATGTCTGTTAATCTATTTAATAAGTAGTTAGTGTTTAATATACTCTTTTATTAGATATTTTTAATTCTATTTAAAATTCGAACCGGGTCCAGGTCGTGTCTGAGTTTACACGACCTTGTCTAGACCCGACCCGATTTTAAATTCAGATGTGAGATCTTTGTCCAGACTCGGCCCGAATTTATTAAAACATTATCCTAATTCTTTTTATTTCGGACCGAATAAAATTAAGTCAGTGAGTCTGGACACTAAATTGCTAGCCCTACTTGCAAACTTATGTACCAAATTATGTCAACCATCACTTTCTCAATAAAATCTCATCATTAAATTTTTTTAAGTTTGCATACCAAATTATGCAAACTTATGTACCCTAAACCCCGAAACGAAAAATTTACCAAAGTACACATGTTTTAATTTTTAATGAGGAAAATAGGGGTGAAAAATTTTTTTTTCCGCTGGGAGTAGGCAATAACGCCTATTGGGAAGGCGCCATCTACATGGCATAAAGTTTTTTTCGATGTGGACACATGGATAACGCCTTTTAAGAAGGCGCTATCCATGTGTCCGACACGTGGCGTGGAGGACACCGATAGACCGACGTGGACACATTACATCGATAGCGCCTCGCGAAGGCGCTATCGTTGTCCACGTGGAGAAAATAGGGTTTACCCGGTCCACGTGGACCGGGAAAACCCGTGACATCGATAGCGCTTCGCGAAAGCGCGCTATCGATCGCCACGTGAAAAAAAAAAGAGTTTTCCGGTCCACGTGGATCCGCGTGGGACCGGAAAACCCAGAACTTAGGGCGCAGATAGCGCCTTCTCAAAAGGCGCTATCCGCACCCCACATTCATCTTTCAAAACCGACGCGAGAATATATTCTCTGCGTCGGTTTCGCTTTATGTGGTAGGTTAGGGGGGGGGCGTGGTAGGTCACGGGTACACGTGGAGAGTGGGATGGGTCGGGTACTTAAGGAGGAGGGGGGAGCGAACCAGAGAGCCGAGACGAGAGGAGGGGAGGAAGAAGGAGGGACGGCCGAGACGCACGGGAGAGAGTGGGCGAGTGTGGCGCGCGGCGGAGACTTTTGTAGAGCTTGGCGGGGGCACCGGAGCAAGGAGCGGCGTCTCTCAAGAAGAAAGAACGGCAAGGTGGTACGTGGTGGCTTGTGGCGGTCTAGTGGTGAGGCGAGAAACGGCGGTGACGGGACGGCCGGTGGAGGAGGATCTCCGGCGGCGATGAGGAGGAAGAAGGAGCAGCACATGCTGGCACAAGATCAGCCGTAGAATAATGAGTGGAAGTAGGAGAAGGAGGAGGTATGTGTAGTTGAGTTAGTTTAGTTAGTTAAATAAGTTTGATTAAGTTAGTTTTAGTTTGTTTAAGTGAGTTTAGTTAATTAAGTATGTTTACGTTAGTTTAGTTTGTTTAATAAGTTTGTTTAAGTTAGTTTGATTAAGTTAGTTTGATTAAGTTAGTTTGATTAAGTTAGTTTTAGTTTGTTTAAGTGAGTTTAGTTAATTAAGTATGTTTACGTTAGTTTAGTTTGTATAATAAGTTTAGTTAGTTAGGTGACGTTTGTTAGTTAATTAAGTTTGATTACGTTAGTTTGATTAAGTTAGTCTAAGTTTGTTCAAGTTAGTTTAGTTAATTAAGTTTGTTTAAGTTAGTTTAAGTTTGTTTAAGTAAGTTTAGTTAGTTTGTTTTAGTTTAGTTACTTAATTAAGTTTGTTTAAGTTAGTTTGTTTAAGTAAGTTTTAAGTTTGTTTAAGTGAGTTTAGGTAATTAAGTTTTACGTAAGTTAGTTTAAGTTTGTTTAAGTTAATTACGTATGTTTAAGTTAGGTTAGTCAGTTAATTAAGTTTGTTTAAGTTAGTTTAGTTTAGTTTAGTGAGTTTGTTTAAGTTAGTTTAGGTAATTATGTTTGTTTAAGTTAGTTTAGTTATTTAAGTTTAGTTAAGTTGGTTTAGTTAATTACGTTTAGTTAATTAAGTTTAGTGAATTAAGTTTAGTTAATTAAGTTTGTTTGAGGTATTTTAGTTAATTTACCGAAGGAGGAGGTATGTTTAGTTAATTACGTTTGTTTAAGTTAGTTTAGTTAGTTTAGGTTAGATGTTTAGTTTAGGTATTGGTGGTTAGTTTAGTTAGTTAAGTATTTTTAGTTAGTTAAGTTTGTTTACTTTAGTTTAGTTTAGTATAGGTATTTATGTTTGTTAAGGTTAGTTAGTTTAGTTTGGTTAGTTTAGTTTAGTTAGTTTGTTTAGTTAGGTTAGTCAATTAAGTTACGTTATTTTTGGTCTTTAGGTTAGTTAGTTTACTTAAGGTAGTTTGTTTAGGTAATTACGTTTGTTTAAGTTAGTTTAAGTTTATGTATTAGTTTGGTTAGTGTTTAGGTAGTTGAGGTATTTATGTTAGTTTACGTAAGTTAGTTTAGTTAATGTAGTTTGTTTAGTTATCACAATGTTGCTAGATTTGTTTGCCAATTTTGTTTAGGTAATTACGTTTGTTTAAGTTAGTTTATTTAGTTTGTTTAAGTTAGTTTAAGTTTATGTATTAGTTTGGTTAGTGTTTAGGTAGTTGAGGTATTTAGGTTAGTTTACGTAAGTTAGTTTAGTTAATGTAGTTTGTTTAGTTATCACAATGTTGCTAGATTTGTTTGCCAATTTTGTTTAGGTTAGTGTAGTTTATGTTGTTTAGGTTAGTGTAGTTTAGTTATCACATAGGTGTTGTTAATTCGCACATCCATATTGAATCGCAATTACACCTACCTGCATGCGTGCTAAAAAGAAGCTAGAATTACTATATGATCGATTCAACGCATGATTCCCCTCCATGATGCACTTAAACATATATGTTCTATTTCATGTTAAGGAAAGCCCCAAAATTTAAGAAACCATATATATAGTACACCAAGCTCATTTAGACTTTGAATTCGTTGCGATCCACTTAAAAACACTTGAACAGATCTTCGATTTTTGGTTTTTTACTTTGGATATGTTTACGTTTTATTAGGTACTTTTAGGTTATGTTTGGTTCACATAGTTTGGTTAATTTATTTAAATTAGGTTACGTTAGTTAATTTACTTACTTGAGGTTAGTTTTCATTTATTATTTGGGTACATGTTTGCTACGGTTACTTGGGTTACGTAACTGTGATTAGTGTTCTAAACAAACGAAAATACAATGTTATTGCAGGAATATTACGTTGCGGCGGAAAAGCGGAGGAAACAAGTAAGTTCATTAATTTAGTATTTTCATAATAATTTATTTGGGTGAGGTTATGGTTTGAATGATATATAGGGACATTCCAATTTTGTTTATGAAGAACGGTTCATAGGTTTATTTATTGAACGTTATTACACAGAAAATGTAAGTGCGAAAGAATGAGTATGCTCTGTAGTTGCGCTATTATTGCGATCTTCTACATCAGAAAGTTCCATTGCGCTATATAACCACATGATTGTCAACTTTTTCCCTTACCAAATTTGTGCATTTGTCTGTAACATTTTTACATCCAAGTTCCCAAACCTCTGTAAGTCATGTCACAAAGAAACGTCCCTTTTCTATTCTATGCGTATGACTCCATTGTTATGGGGTCAATGGCATCGCGTGCATGACTCACCGCCATCGATAGTGTTGTGGGTTAAGTTTGGGTCGAGTGGGCGTGAAATGATTGATGACATTTGTAACGCGTTCCCTATCTCATCAACGGATACTATAGTTGAGATGACTTATCGCCACATGATAATCCTCCCCGAGGCTCACATTATTTCGTTCATGTCTTGTTGAATGATGCGACACACTTCGACTTGATGTGGGAGACGATGACCAATTTACCAAAAACCGCAACGGTTGATATATATTTAACATTTGAGTCGATCGACTCAATTCAAAATCGCACTTTGTTCATTCGCAAGTTCTTGACGAACGTAGCAAGACGCCTTGACGCGACCTTAATGATGGAAAGGTCTGCGTATGCAATCCCCACAGCCGAGGTCGTGCAAGAGGGGTTCGTAGCTCCATTACATGAAGAAAATAATGCATATAATGACGATGACGATAACGACGACGAAAATAACGAAACTGCTGAGGAAACGCATAACAACGAAGAAGCTCCATCAGTTGCCGTTTGGGATGACGTAAACGTTTGCACGGATGATCCAAGATATGATCCTCCCGGGTGCGGAGAATGTCGAAGATGATTAGCAATTTGTTATCGATGAAGAGATTTTGTTGGAGGAAGCTAGTGACGATGAAGTTCACCAACCAATACCTGGATATAACGAAATCGATTGGGAGGTGGCTAATTCAACTGCGACCCAACATTCCCATAAGCAAACTTGGGGGGACACGTCTAACTTCGATTTGGAGATAGGGATGTGTTTTGACAATAAAAACGACTTACAACATGTCGTTAAAGTGTGACATGTTAATAGACATTGTCAATACCATGTGATGGAATCGACTACAACTACGTGGGCGATTAAGTGCAGATTTCCACAACACGGGTGCATGTGGCGTCTTCGCGCATGTTTTCGAAAGAAAACACTATTATGGGAGATAACACAGTTAGACGTACCGCACACGTGTATTAATCCCAAAGTACAACGCGGTCATGCCCAACTTGACGCCAACATGATTGCGCGAGAGATCGCCAGCATCATCAAGAGCGATCAAGGTATCACGATCAAAGCATTAGTAGATATAATTAAGAAAAATACGGACACGAAGTAAGCTACAAGCGAATTTGGGATGCCAAGAGGAAAGCAATTGCATGGGCTTTTGGAGATTGGGATGAGTCGTACGCTCAATTACCAAGATGGTTGGCGGCTGTGAGGAGTAAGAGTCCGGGGACAAGAATCGAGTGGTCACACAGACAATGGCATGATGATGAAATAAGAACCGCGTCTCCTCAATTTCGTCGTGTGTTTTTTGCATTTGAAGCTTCAATACATGCTTTCAAGTTTTGCGGCCTCTTGCTTCAGATTGACGCGACATTCCTATATGGCAAATACAGTGGGAAGCTCATGATTGCGATATCTGTTGATGGAAATGAACACATATTATCGATTGCATTTGCGTTCTGAAACCGAATCAATCGATTCGTGGGGGTGGTTTTTTGCGGATGTTGCGCAAACACGTGACAGATAGAGAAGGGATTTGCGTTATTTTTTATCGTCACCCTGGCATTTTGGAGGCGGTCAACACCCCGGTCAACGGCTTTTGTCCCCTTAAAGGGTACCACCGTTATTGCTTGCGACACTTGCTTAGTAATTTTAAGCACACACTTCAAAATGACCCCTTGAAAGTACTCCCGGGTCGAGCATTTGTCCAACACCAAGAACGAAAATTTATTGCGTGCATGGAGCGTTTCACATACTTATCTTCACGAACGCCTCAATGCCGCAATATGTCAATGCCATCCCCAAAGAACTTTGGGCGCAATCGCACGACGGAGGCATGCGGTACGGTTGGATGAATTCTAATGGTGTTGGTAAGTACGAAATACAATTTATTCTTTGCACTCAAATACAATAAATATTCGACGAACCAATATTACTTACTAGCGTTTCATCGGCAATTGCAGAGTGTTTTAACGGGGTCTTGAAGGGTGCTCGATTCTTGCCAATTACGGCGTTGACTCAGATTATATACTACAGATTGGTGACGTACCACGATCAACGCAACCAGGAAATCAATGAGGCAATCTCAAACGGACAAGCGTACACGGAATATGTCATGAAGGCACTCACGAAATATGAGAAATCCGCAAGGAGGCATCACGTCACGTTGATCAATCGAGACATTGGTGAGTTCGAAGTGCAGACTGGAAGACATGGAGATCGCATGCATAAAGGCAACAACACACAAGTCGTCATCTTAAAGGACCGGGTGTGCAGTTGTAATAAATGGCTGTCGTTTGGTTTCCCTTGCTCACACGTGATCGCCGCATGTGCGTTTATTCGAGTGAGCTACGCGCAGTTCATCGAGCCATACTATAGGATAGATGTGTACGCACAATGCTACTCCTACAAATTCAAGGCCATCTCGGATGAGAAGTATTGGCCGACTTTTGGGACGAAGATCATACCAGACCCCAGTGCGGGACGTGGCCGATGGAGGCCTAAGGGATCGCGAAGACATACCGAGATGGATTTTCCTAATGTCGAAAGACCTATGCGATGTGGAATATGTCATCAAGAAGGACATATAAGAACAACATGTCCAAATAAAGACCGTCAACGAGTCCCAACTAGGAAGAACCTAGGTGTGGTATTTGTCGCTCGTAGGGACATAACAAAAAATATTGTCCAAGAAGACCTCAACCATCCACTTTGAAAACCTATAGTCGTTTTTGTATAATGTGTGAAGTAACTTAAGTTCGTACATATGTTGCTTTTGAGCATTTACGCTGTTGTTGTTTTTGTTTCCATATTTATTTCATGCTTATTGTTTCGTTTCATTTCGTGCAACAATCATTTTCTTTTTCTAACATTCATTTGTAGTTTATCGCAATGGATCCAGGACCTTCAGATCCATCACTATTGCAACTCTAATCTACTCACAGATTGACGCGAACCTGGAGGGCGAGGTAAAGCTGTTTTACATGAATACGTAATATTTACAAAGCAATAATGTATCAAAAACATACATTAATACATTATCGGTTCCAAGGTGTACGAAACAATGCGCGTACGTCGAAGACGTGGGGTCGTTGATCGAACGATGCAGTATCATTCTAGGATGATCCCATATCTTCGTTCTAGTGGGTTCTATGGGATATCCCGGGTAGCATTTTTCAGCCTTGATTGGGCTTTGATAAGCTGCGTTTGTAAAGAGATGGCACCCGAGACGCATACATTTCACATGCATTGTGGGAGTGCACAATTACACTCCAAGACGTGCAGGTACAGCTTGGATTACCAATCGAAGGTATGCCTGTGACGGGAACAACGGACGCAGACTATGCCGATGTATGCGATAGGCTACTTGGACGAACTCCTGGTGGAGATGACGTCGTTGGGTGTAAACTTAAGGTCGATTGGCTTGAGCGTAACGTACCAGCAATAGATGATGATAGCGATGAGGAGTCGTCAACGGTACGTTCGATCGTACATACTACAACTTATCGGTGGTTGCCTTTTCGCCGATAAGTCCAATCGATTCGTACATTTAATGTTCCTACCATTGCTGGAGGATTTTCAAGTAGCTGGACAATATAGTTGGGGAGTGCATGTCCGGCCTATTTGTACAGGGGAGTTGTGTCGCGGATCTCGCGCCGGGGCATGAATGAGGTTTCTTTGGCGCGTCGATTATTGTACAAGCGTGGGCGTGGGATAGATTTCCATTCATAGCACCGCATGGCGCTGCGTGTTTTAGAGCTCAACCGCGAACGGTGGATGGCCAAAGTATGCTTATGGACGTTCCACCTGGGACACAGGTATTAAAGTCGATTTGTCATTATTTTGCTAAAAAATCATGTCCAATTTCATTTATCTTTACTTATTGTTTGTATACAGATGGCTCGATGCATTTTCGGTTTCACAAAGTGCGACGCACGCACGTCGTATCGGCTTACCGTGATGCACTCGACTCGCAAAGGCATGAGGATGATGTGGTATGGCAACCATATACCCTCTTCCCAATTACTGTACTAACGGCCACGGTAGTTGGCTCTTGACGTGTCCCCTTATTTGTTTTCACATAGTCGAGTGGCATCGCCAGGAAAAGGTTATGAGACAGTTCGGTATGGTACAAGAGGTGCCACCAAATTGTGCTTACAACGCACAACTTCACCGCCTCGAATTGCGTGGACATCATCATGAAAATTGGGTGACTTTTCACGCAAGCTACATACAGATGTGGGAAAATCGTGGGGACACCATTGCGACAACGGCACTTAATGAAGGGCACGATCACCAAAGTACATGACGTGGTATCACTCGGTCACTAGGAGGTTCATTGGACACGACGGGCGTTACGTGACTACTCGGTAATCTTCTAACTCTTACTTTTCCTCCAACATCTAATATCTTATATTGCGTGGTTTGAGCTCTTATTTTTTGTATATCAGCGTAACTTGGTGCATCGACGAGGCGAGTGTTTATTGAGGATGGGTACGAGCAAGGTCTTTGTTGCGCTTGATGAAGGGATTAAAATCTTAGACGAAGATGAAAGGCAAAGGTCTACTCTGTCGCATGACGGAATAGACGTCCAACAAGACATAAATGATGACCATGAACAGGAAGATGAAGAAGACGATCAGGGCGAAGCAAACATAGAGGTGAGAAGAAGACGAACACGACCAGGCGGAGGTGCGGGAACGCACCAGACGTCCTCGTCCACCACGTCCATCTACTCAGTCTGAGATTGCTGCAGAGAGTAGCAGACGTTCACCTCCAGCACGTTCATCTCGTTCGAGAGCGTCTACATCGTAGAGAGGCGTAGGCGAGACGTCCCAACGATCATCCCCACCAACCCATTCTTCTCAAGGAACATTCTGTAGCCGTGCCGCCGACGTTAATCTTCCTCCGTACCATTTTGATCCTTACGCACTGGGTCGTCGTCTCCATTTGTGGACCATGGAATGCCTCATCGTCGGATGTATGTCACTTGTCTCAATACGTGCCTAGTCCATATACTCCTACTCCCTATAATTTCAATATGCCATATATTTGGAGATGCCTCATTCATGAGCTTGTTGACCATGCTCGGCCTCATGTTCCTTTCCCCAATCCCATACATGAAGCCGGTATTTTGGGATGGTTCCACCGCCTATTTTGGGAGCATCGGTAGCGAGAGGTGAGTCGAGTGAAGCACCGGAGGAAACACATCAATCTACTCGACGTGATTCAATGCAAGACCAGCCTACCTCAACAACCTCAACCGTAAGTACAAACACATCGTCCAACCAAACAAAAAGTACGTCCGGTTTGCATCACCGAGCAACAACGTCAACGTAACCGTCGGAATAGACTGCATGATGAGTTTTCTTGATGTCATGTGGATTTGTATATAACTTATTTTTGGGTTCGCGAACTACGTGTATACAACCTTCTTATTGAATAAACTTATTTCTCATGTTTGCCATTTTATTAGAAGGTCAGTATATGTGAGTACCCTTCAATATTCCATAACAGAAACTCACGAATAGTGTAGGGTACGGTACTTGAGTTCTTGAAGTGGTTGACTTCAATTTCGGTGCTTAATCAATAAATTTAATCACTCTTTTTGATATTATAATCATTTAATTGAATAAAACTCTTAAGCCGAATCATATGAAAGAATATAAATTGAGGGACTTCAATGTGAGTATGGCTAAAGAGAGCTTTACCAAGTAATTTGTTTAGTTTGTTAAGTGAGTTTATGTTATAAGTTTAATTTAACTTAAGCGGTTAGCTTAGTTAGTTAGGTGTAGGAGGTTTGTTCATATTAGTTTAGTTTGGTTAGGTTAATTAGCTTAGTTGGTGAAATTAGTTTAGTTTAGGTGTTGAGGTTAGTTTTGACTTCACGAATTTGAGTTAGGGTATGTTCGTTAGTGTAGTTTAGTAGAGTTTAGTTTAGTATATTAAGTTTAGAGAGTTAGGTTAGGTTAGGTTAGATTAGTCTCGTTTACTTCACATAGTTACGTTAGGTTAGGTTGTTAACAAGTAACTCTCGAGCTACTTGGTTGTTAGTTTAGTTTCGTTAGGTAGTTTAGGTAATCGTTTTTTGGTTGTTTCTTTACTTACTTAATTAGGTTATTGTAGTTTAGTTAGTTTGTGTTGTTTAGGTGGTTACGTTACTTAGTTTAGTTTGGTTAGTTCCATTTACTTAGTATGTGGAGTTTGCAATTAATTTAGTGTATTTTTTTGTTTGTGTAGTTTCGTTTCGTAATCTAGGTAATCGGTTTTGGGTTGTTTGTTTAGTTAGTTCGGTTAGTTATTTTAGTTTTGTTAGTTTGTATTGTTTAGGTCGTTTGGTTAGTTACGGTTACTTAGTTTACTTTGGTTACTTCCATTTAGTTAGGTTAGTTAAGGTTAGTTAGTTTAGTTTGGTTAGGTTTGTTTGGTTAGTTAGTTTAGTTAGGTTATGTTACTTAAGGTTAGTTAGTTAAGGTTAGTTAGTTTAGTTAGGTTAGTTAAGGTTGGTTAGTTCCATTTAGTTTGGTTAGGTTAGTTAGGTTAGTTAGTTTAGTTACGTTAGTTAATGTTAGTTAGTTTAGTTACGTTAGTTAATGTTAGTTACTATAGTTAGGTTAGTTAATGTTAGTTAGTTTAGTTAGGTTAGTTATTGTTTTGTACTGTGTGGTGGCGCCACGTCACCGCCACCTCATCGCCACCTCACCATCTCGCCCAAATAGGCAATGACGCCTTTTGAAAATGCGTCATTGGGTGTGTGTGGATGTGACGTGGCGGTGACGGTGACATATGGCGGGCCGATTGTATGGATAGCGCCTTTTGAAAAGACGTAATCCATACAATCGCGGCATGCCACGTCACCGCCACCTCACCGCCACGCCACACACCAAACGCAATGACGCCTTTTCAAAAGGCGTCATTGCCTATTTCGATTATTTCAAACTACACCACCTTATTTTGTGAATTAAATTGTAAAGGTGCTCTACTTTTGGAAAAAGCCCGAAAACCCTAGTAGCTGGGTCCCAGTACTCCAGGACCCACACCATCTTATTCACTTGTCGCGCATCGCACACATCTCCAGATGCAAAACCGGTGGCCAAGATCACTTTTACATTTTGTACGGTCCAATAAAGAGTATGTAGCTGTGCAACCAGAAAAGGGTCCATAAAAAAGGTCCAACATATCCTGCACCAAACGTATAGTAGACATTAAATACCATTTCTACGTTATGTGTCCTATCATCCACGTGCCACAAATTTGAAACGCGTTCCACACGCATGTACGTTTTTGGCAACGCACACCTCCGAATGAAGAAATGTATAGATCTTGATCATAATACGCGTGTTGAGGTTACAAGAACGACTTTTGTGAGCTAATATATTTTATGGTGTGATATTATTTTATCATTTTAGTAATTTATAGGGGTGTATTCGATTGAGATTTTAATAGATTTTTGGTTACTTTTATAAGTGGATGACTTTTATGAAGTTTGTAGCTTTTCGTAGATTTTTAAGGACTTTGATAAACTTTAATGTAAACTTCATTTTGATGACTTTAATTAACATTTAAGATTTTTAGTGACTTTTGTGAACTTTTTAAACATGATTTTGATTGATACTAGTAAATCTTTGTGATTTTTATATTGAAACAATATTTTGCACTTTATTATAAAAAATAGATGAATATTTACATTTATTTTTCTTAAGAACTATTACTTATTTTTTTAAAAGTATTTTGTATTTTAATAAAAAAATATCATATATACATATTAATGAATTACTATCAAGATCGTAACATAACAAATAAGTAAATAAATATCAACAAAACAAATAGGTAAATGAATCATCTTTTAGTGGCAAAAAAGAATCGAATAAGAACATTGTGTAAAAATTTTGCACTTTTTTTTTTTACTTACACAAAAAAAAAAAATTATATTTTTTCCTTAAGAATGATAGTTTAAATTTTTTAAAAAGCACTTCTTGCATTTGAAAAAAAAAATATACGATTATCTTCTCCAAAAATAATAATATTACACTTTTAGAGATTATAATTATACACTTAATAAACTAAACTTCTTCGTAAAAAATTCTTATAAAAAATGTACAATGATGCAATAATGAGAAATTGTTAATAACGACATCATTTTCATTTTCATCAACATAGACATTAGAGTATATTGAGTGAGCAATTAAATCCATTAGTTGTGGAGTGGTTAGAGAAGTTGATAAAAATAATTAATAAGAAAATACATTTTGAACAATGAAGTCCTTATTGAATAAATGAACCAACAAAAATTAAAAGTCTCTAAAAGTTTCTGGGTTGTGGTGAAGAGAAGTTGAAGATTTCTTTTATGTGTATTTTTATACAAAAAGTCTATAAAAGTCGAGATTTGTAACCAAACCACAAAAGTCACCAAAAAATTAAATACACCTTACTTTTATAAACTCTCTAAAAGTTTAAATTGGATACCTCAAAACTTTTATAGACTTTTAAAAAGTTTATAAAAGTTCACATTGAATACACCTTACTTTTATAAACTCTCTAAAAGTTTTAATTAAATACACCTAAACTTTTTAGTAATTAAAAGTAACCAAAAGTTCGTTAAAATCTCAATTGAATACACCCATGTTAATTTCATATTAGAATGACATTGGATAGTTAGTCATAGAGAAGTGTTAGATGACAATAGCAATTAATGTCATACTACTGGACACAAGAGCCATCCATAAGCGTGCGTGATGATCGAATATGTGTTTGGCCACATCTCGAGGCACATATGGACGGCTCTTGTGAGTCAATATGTCTTGTGGTGTGACATTATTATTGTCATTTTAATAGTCTCCAACAAATATAAATTGGCTCACATGAACTATTCATGTAGCCTCGACCCGTGTGTTATGCATGAATCCATATGTACTTGCATCTTGAGATATGCACGAATGACTGTTGTGTGCCAATATTTGTTGGAGTGTGACTTCCCCGGGCATTCTACACTTCTACTTTTTTTTTGCCCTTTTTGTCCTTCTTAGATATTTATATCCTCATCAATGAGCCAAATTAATCAAGGTCATGATCGATCAACAATAACGATAAAAACATGTATTAATTCATCATCACATACACACCAACACCACCATCAAGAACTACGCAATATGGCTACGATGGGAGCTATCATGATGAGCACTTCACTCATGCCTAGGATGTCCTCTTCTTCTCCTCCATCATCATCACCATCATTCACTCCGCTCGAATCTCCAACTCCATCGCTATCTTCGTTGCCGGTGCGACCGCTTCCGGGGAGCTATGGCCTCCCCTTGATAGGCCCTCTATGGGACCGGCTCGACTACTTCTGGTTCAGCGGCCCGGACAAGTTTTTGCGAAAGAGGATGGACAAGTACAAGAGCAGCGTGTTCAGAACCAACATCCCCCCATCATTCCCCTTCTTCATCAAAACCAATCCCAAAATGATCGCTGTTCTCGACGTCAAGGCCTTCAAGTCTCTCTTCGACATGGATGTCGTCGAAAAGAGGGACGTCCTCATCGGAGATTACATGCCCAGTACCAGCTTCACCGGCAACATGCGCGTCGGGGTCTACCTCGACCCCTCCGAACCCAAGCACTCCCAGGCATGTATCTATCATACCAAGCAGCTATACTTCTTAATTTGTTAATCACAAAGTGATGAAATCCAACCAATAATAATAATAATGTTTTCACAATTGATATTTTTGCTACTCATTTAGATTAGTAAAAATAAATTTTCTTCTATTGATTAGTAAAAATACTAATTAAAATATGTGTTCATATGTAAGAATATTGTCATATAGAAATATGCAGATATTTTATTGTAGTGATTATTAAAATATATAATTGTGTTGAAACAGGTGAAGGAATTCTGCACGGACATTCTCAAGCGTGGCTCCAAGCAATGGGTGCCAGAGCTCCTTACAAACCTAGACACCATGTGGAACACAATCGAGAAAGACGTAACCGAAAAAGGGAGTTCCACCTTCTTCTTCCCCCTCCAAAAAGCCATGTTCAGGTTCCTAACAAAGGCCATTGTAGGCGCCGACCCCCCCCCCTCCCTCGGCGAAAACGCCTACATCTCTTTCGACCTGTGGCTCGCCCTCCAGATCCTCCCAACCCAATCCATAAACATCCTCCAACCCCTCGAAGAAATCTTCCTCCATTCCTTCTCTTACCCCTTCTTCCTCGTCCAATCCGGCTACCAAAAGCTCTACAACTTCATCAAAACTGAAGGACAGGATGTCGTCCGGCGCGGCGTTTCCGACTTCGGCCTCTCCGAAGACGAAGCCATCCACAACCTCTTATTCGTCCTAGGCTTCAACGCCTTCGGAGGCTTCTCCGTGTTCCTACCAGTCTTGCTAGGCAATCTAGGAAACGATCAGACCGGTTTGCAAACTCGGCTCAGAGAAGAGGTTCGATCCAAAATTGACCCAACTCGGCCGATTAGTTTCGACTCAGTGAGTGAACTCGAGCTGGTTCAGTCTTTTGTGTACGAGTCGCTCCGGTTCCAACCGCCGGTTCCTGCTCAGTTCGCCCGGGCGAGGAAGGACTTCGTTTTGTACTCTCACGAGGCCGGTTTTTCTGTTAAGAAAGGCGAGTTGTTGTTTGGGTACCAACCGTTGGCCATGAGAGACGCGAAGGTTTTTGATGAACCGGAGCGGTTCGTGGCGGACCGGTTCACGGAGGGGAAGGGCGGTCGAGGGCTACTGGAGTATTTGTACTGGTCGAACGGTCCGCAGACCGGTTTGCCCAGCTCGGCTAACAAGCAATGCTCTGCGAAGGACCACGTGGTGTTCACTGCGTGCGTGATCGTGGCGGATTTGTTTCGGCGGTACGATTCGTTTGTGGGGACAGCTCTGTCGATCACGGCCATTGAGAAGGCGAAGTAGGGGTGGGGTGGGGTGCGTGAGGTGTATAGGATCAGGGATGCTGACTATGAATTATTGTAGTATTGATGAGGATAAAGTTGTACTTGTAAAAGGGGAAGTGATTGGCTCCCATTGGATTGGGTTGAGACTTGAGACAAACTGTGGTCGTTGTTTTACGATTCTGGCCTTGCTTTTGGGGGTTTGGAAAAGGGTATAAAGGGGAAAGATGCTTTATTATATCGACAGAACATTCACGTGCATTGGTCCGTTTGGGTTTGTACGTATATCTGAAATGAAAATAAGATTATTTCGAAAATTAGCTTTACAATTTTCTTCTATTAATGCGGGTGCTCGAACTTTTTTTTTTTTCCTTTCCTACTTAGAATCGACAATTTTTTTTTATTTTATTTTAGTCTGCCCTTCCCTACAATGAGAGTAAATCTGGCATCTGAATTTCATGAACCCTGTGACTTAGAAACAAAATTAATTACAGAGTTAGTTATATTCATCAAACTCTTTCATTCTATTTAGTTTTAGAGTTTGGTTAAAACAAACCTTATTTATATTGTAACAACATCTACTGATAAGTTTACCTCATTTATTTTTAATAAAAAAGTCGATATGTTATTTTAAAAATAATACAATCGTTCTACATTATTAACACTAAGACGTGTCTGAGAAAGACGTTAAAGATGAGTAACTTATAAAGATTGCAAATTTAATTTTTTTTTAAAAAACAAGTGGGTGAACTTATATTATGAGTTGTTACAACATAGATAAAGTTTAGTTTTAATGTATTAAGTTTTCTTAATGATGTATCACAAGGCATTTTAAGTATACTTTTAAATTGTCGAAACTTTTAATTTTTATAGCGTCAAGTTTTTGCAACAATACTTAAGGGTTGTGTTGATTGATGCTACTTATTTTTTCAATTGCAACATTAATATAAGAAAATACCAAAATTAAAGGTCTTTTATCCATCAAGTAATAGTTCAATGGTTTGATAACTTAGTCAAGAGTGGATTGAGGGTTCAAATCACCTCCGCATCAAAGAGACAAGTAATTAACTAATAGGTCTCGGTGTTTAGGATGATTGAGGCTTGATTGTTGTTCTACATAACTTACATATCACTAAGTCACTAACCCGTATTTCCAATGTTTCTAATACCTCAAGTAGTCTAAAAAAAAATTAAATGCAATCGCCATTGCATGGATATTTATTTTGTCTCCTAACTTATTAGCATGAGTTATGGTCCCAACTCACCCATTACTGTCCTTGATTTCATTGAACATCTATTGAAGACACACTTCACAGTGTGACCACTTCACAATTCACACTGTGAAAAGTAGAGGTACATATAGCTCCATACATCAAACAAGTCGATGTCTTTTAAATCACTGTCGGTGAAGCTGTGCATTACAAATCTGAATAATAGATTGGGACTCTAAAGTAACTGGACGAGTAACGGACAAAACTTAGCTGTTAATCTGAATAATAGATTGGAACTCTAAAGTAACTGGATGAGTAATGGACAAAACTTAGCTCTTAAATGTAAAATAATAGGCAATCTGCTTCATATATCATATGAACGACTGACAGAAGTTTACATTGTGAGAGAAAACAATAGTAATGAAAGAAAATTGAAGCTCTTGGTACCACCTTTCACCATATATTATGGAAATAACAAAAACTCATTCGACATCAATACTGACCGAAATGCCCTCTTTGAGGTGCAATCCCATCTCAGTTTAATTTTCACATGACATTTAGTGGGAGGGAAGACTAATGAGATTGGTCTACTTCTTGTTGCCATGTATGAGATAGTATTAAATGCATAGACATCACCTGGAGGCTGCATGAGACTTGGCCGACCCTTCCTTCCATCCTCGCTGCCGAGCCCTAAGCTCCCACATTGCTGTCAATCTTTTCTGCGCTAAAAGTGTGGCTTCTGCCTTCTCCCTGGCCTCCTCACAAGTTTCCATCCCAGAATTGCATTTATCGGCTTCCTTTTGATATGAAGAAGCTAGTTTCTTTGCCTCGAGCAATGCCATGTCCGCACGTTGCTGACTCTCCAAGGCTTCAGCTTCTCTCAACTTTAATTCCTCAGATAGGAGCTCTGCAAAATTCTTCTCCATGTCTTCACTGACTTCAGGATTATGCTTTGCACAATCTGACAGGTCCAATAGAAAAAAGAGTTAGTCAGCGATGCTCTACTTTTCCCTTTGACAGAAAAAGGTTTAGGCTGCATATAATTCATTTTCAGTGTCTAGTCCAAAGACAAGTGAAAAATTATTATTTTGCAGGAAAAGATGAAACTAACAGCAGGGCGACAGTACATGAAAGTCCTTAAATTCGTGTGAAATTCAACTATAACATAAAATAATCCATGGAGAAAGTTTCGATCAACAACTAAACTATTTAGTTTCCTAACGGGAAAAAGTCATCTTGAGTTATATAACATGATTTGAACTTCGATACAATGCACAACTCAATGGCATATAGGTCTCTAACCCAGTAACTACAAATGCAAAAATGCAAGTTCATAGCCATAGCCATTAAGAAAATATATTTGATGCAACAAAAGGTAACAATTAAGATAGTAAACCTACCTAAGCCTCTTGAAAGAAAGGTTTCATAATCAAGGAGCCAAAGTTTACCTTTTGATTCTAGTTTTATGATTGATCGAGCATCAGTGGTGCAACTTTCTGGAAAACACTAGTTAATTAAAGCTTACAATAGTCGTATACCAAATAAAGACCTTCATTGCCTCTTCACATGACAAAGAGAGCAAAAATAATCTTAATCTGAATATTAAGGCCAAATATGTGATCCAAAACTAATGGGATTTAAAACTAATATCACCATCAGTTGTTCAGACGTTACTTTTGCCTCTGCATACATCCTTTGCTCTTCTCAACATAATACTCAAAATGGGCAAAGGCATCCCAAATAACCTAATCTTATGGTTCACCTATGATGGTTCCCATTTATTTTTGTATCTATCTCATCCTTGATTCAACAGTCCTAATATTCACCCAACATAGTTTAAGGAGCTTTAACCATGTAATGAAATAGAAATAAGGACTAAGAACGCCACCTGTTCAGAATTCGGGATCAACAATGAATATAAATCACCACTTAGATGGATACATTCGTTTTCCATACTTCAACGTAGTTTGATTCTCCTACCTTTATTTTTTTTGTTGGTTGATAACCTACCTTATGTAATCAATGGTCTAAATCTTTTATTTTAGGTCTATCCTCATACCGTTGAACTTCTCCAATTTTAATTGTGTAGAGTTTTCTAACGAGACATTTGCGGGGTGTCTTCGGGTGTGTCCAAACTATCCCATCCGCACTTCCCCACATTTTGCATATATTGGTGTGACTTCTACTTTTCCTTGAATCTTTGCATTTCTTACTCTATCTTTACGAGTTTTATTACTCATCTACCAACATTCATTTTATTTTTTAAAAAGAAAGAAACAACTTGCTCCCACATGGTTCGAAACCATGAGCTCTTACTTCAAGCCTCATACCAAACCATTGGGCCACCCAATTGGTTGGTCGCTACACTCATTTTATTAGTATGTCTTTGTTTCTTTACCGCCCAACGTTCACTCTCTTAAAGCACAACCAAACCTAATTAAGTCATTTAGAATGGTTTCAAAAAAAAAATAAAGTATTTTAGAATATTTCTTTCAGCTTAATAGGGATACTTCCGCCACACATCAAACTTGTTCTCCTCCCCACTTCTTTCATCCAACTTGAAATGTTTAATGTCATCTCAATATGACCATCCTTTTGTATGATTGATTATAGGTTATAACTATAAAATGGTTCACCATAGAAACTTCTACTTCTCATAATTTACTACTCCATTATCTTTTGCTACTTGTGAACTCAAAATGCATGTATTTGTCTTGGTCCTACTTAAAAGTCTTTATTCTATAACTCATTTCTACAAGTTCTAATTTTGTACTCAGTCCATTTCTTGTTTCATCAACTAAAACAATATCCGCAAATAGCATACACCATGGCATATCCTTTTCGATATGCTTAGTTAGTTCATCCATAACACTTCTCTATTGATGGTTGGGCACTTGGGCTGGAACAAAGATTTTTTAAATCTAGACATATTATTCATTGACAAGCTGAAAAATAGCACATCAATTGCGATGGGATAAATTTTCAATCTGTCAAGTCATGATAAATAGGATTTACATGTTGCTTTTAGATTTTCTCTTTCATTGAGCTCAAAGGGGGAAGAACACAAGTATTTTACAAAAGCCTTAGACTTTAACAGAATACGAAATTGTTAAGTTCATTTTCCCTGTAATAAGGTCATTCATGACACTTAAGTTATCTTCGAGGGTTGGAGACAAATTGAACTGGTTTACTAAGAGATCTTTGAATCACTGACAGATTTACAAGACCACTTTATTGGCATGCATCTTCTGCATTCAGTAGATTACGGCAAATATTCAGGAAGTCTGGTTAAAAAAAAAAATGTTTAGATTTAGAATGAACGCCTATAATTCATTATGCACACATAAATATATAAGAAAAAAAAATCCCGATAGTAATTCCTAGCATTGCATAAGATCTGTATAGTTTTCCCATCTTCAAATGCACTATGTGCCATTCACTCGGAGCAAAAGATACTTCAGCAAAACATTAGTACCAATGCAAGTGTTAACTTCACTATCCGTCCAAGGTGTTCATAGATTCTTACGTGCATACCAAAACAACAACAACATAGCCTCAGTCCCAAATTAGTTGGGGTTGGCTACATGGATCAAACACTTCCATTGTGCTTGCTCTAGTGCAATTGATGGTGACTTTTCCAAACCATTCAAATCCCTGTTAATTAATGCGTCCCAAGTTAATTTTAGTCTACCCCTACCTCGTCGAATTTCTTCAGTTTCTATTGAGTCAAGTTTTCTAGTAGGAGCATCTCAGTAGGCCGTCTTTGCTGGGTGACCAAACCACCGCAACCGCCCTTCCTTAATATTTGTGTCAATTGGTGCTACTCCTACTTGTTTTTTAATTTTTATATTTCTTATTCTATCTTTACGTGCATACCCAAAAAAAAAAAAAAAAAAAAGAAATGAAGAAAAAACCATCACCCTCATAAACATGGTACAATAGTAATAAGCAATTAAAAAGCACAAGGAAAAATTAAGTAAAAAAGGATATGTATCATTTTATCAATAGCCACTAGCTTCCAGAGATGGGAAACTAACCAGCATAGGAACTGTTGCTCAACCCTGCAGGAAAAAGAAAGAAAGAAATGAGATTGAAACAAAATGAGTACTTGCTTTGACAAGGTGAGATGAGGAAACAACAAACAAACAAACAAACAAACCCCAATTATCCCCAAAATCCAAGAATTCGATCAATTATCTCGAAATTGAACAAAACCCCAAATGAGAGGCAGGAAATCTGAACAGATCTGTAAAAATTGAAAGCAAGGAAGTGAGATCTGGAGGAAATGTACCGAGAGGCATGGAGAGGAGGGGCTGGGAAGCGCAATCGCAGACGCATGGGGGGCAGGAAGGGGAGAGGAGGAGGCGTGGCGGACGGCGGCCAAGGCCTCGCTCAAGTGCCAGTAGAGAGGAGGGCCAAGTATATAGGCGGCCAAGCACAGAGCGACCAGTGCGGAGGCTGCCTTCAACACGCCTGGACTGCACCCGCTCTGATGCAGCAAAGCCATCGCTCGCTCTGTATGTATCTGTCTCTCAATCACGCACGCACACACACACTGGTAATGGTGAATGGTGAATCTGAATGTTGTTGATGTCTTGATGAGATGGTAGTTTTCGATCGACCAGTGCGGAGGCTACCGAGTCGGTCACCCACCCACACTCAGGGACTGCGACGCTGGGGATTCTCAGATTTCACTCAAATCGGCCCACATGGTATGGGAATGGACCACATTTGATGACGCCAATACGCGCTTGCATACATAGTAATGGTAGATCCAGATCCATAATCCATTTCATAGATGGTGTGCATAGGCCATAGCCATAGAGCCACCTCTCAAGTATTTAAATTGGAGGCGCTATACCTATTAATGAAGGCAGACCATTATTTAGGTCACCAAGTGGTTTATCAAGGGCACCCAAAAATTTGAACTGAAATCCCAAAATTGCCCCCAAGTCACGCACCCCACCACCAATTCGATGAAACGAAGAACAAAGAAAAAATTTGGTTTTCTTTTGGAACCCTAGACTCTCTCTCGATCCATCGCAAGGACAAAGCTCGATTTCTCTTCGATTCTCCTCTGTTTTAGGTCCGTTCAAGTTGTGGTGTGCTTCAAGTTCGAAGGTTGTCCGAGTTGTCGAAGTTCGTCTCTGTTTTAGGGCTCGATTTTAGGGTTCCAATCTCGCGGGAAGCGTTAATTCAATAGATTATAAGTACGTTTAAAGTCAATTTTGCAAGATTTTAGTTCGACATTTGTTTGTTTTGTGTAGTTTGTCTTCAAGGGTTTGTTATTTGTAAACACGTGGTTCTCGAAAACATGGGCCAGAGAATCTGTGTATATTCTCGGCTAACCATAGCAGAGATATATGGTTAATTGTATTCGCACGAGAGGCTCGTTACATCCTACCGAGACTTACATTGCTGAAATGTTATAATGAATTTGTAATTGATCGTCTCGATTATCCAAAATCGAGACTGTGCTTAGGTTGTAGTGTATTAGGTACCTTGACATTAAGATATGTCTTAGTCATTACATTCTAAGAATGCATTTGAATATATATATTTAGGTTGGTTTCAGTGACGCCCAACCGAGACTGCATCCCTTCTCTCGGTTACCGAGAGTCGGGAGACTATGTCGGCCACGCATGACCGTGATTGTGGCTTTATTCTCAGACATGCTCTACCAAGAGTACTTATATTGTTGATTTTTCTCTATTTTTACTAGAGTTCACTAGAGTTTCTGTTCATGGTGCTAACATTCAATTCTTTTATCAAGTATGACTCGTCCTAAAACCCCAGTGAGTAGGGATGAGGTTGGTGTTGAGCCGTCGAAGGGGTACCCGCAGGCGAGGCGGCTGGAGACCCCAGACAGCGTATTATTAGAAAAAGAAATAGAATATGGATTGTGAAGGGAAAGGCAAAGGCTACTGGAAAACGTGCAAAAAAGGCGGAGGTGCACGATGAGGGTTCCAATGTGGTTGCACGTCGGCATCAAGATCTTGTCATTTCCCAGGGTGAAAGTGAGGCTCACGCATCAGATTCTATTAGTCAGTCCTTAGAACGAGCAAAAACCACTAGTGGGCATCGCAATACGGGTGGGAGTAGTAGTGGTGGAGATAGCCATAATGAAGAGGATGCGCAAGAACAACAACGTGCTCCTTTCCCTGGTGGTCCATCAGATGGATCTTTATTGAATAGTTTTAAAGATCATGTCGCCTTACCGATTTGGTACAATGAGGTACTTAATGTTGCATTCAACACAATACTTAAAAACTTAAGTTTTTCATGTAACTGATGAAATGTTTTTGTTGTTGTAGGATCGCCCGTTACTCAAATGTATAAATCACGGGGCTCAGATCTAAGAATGGGATTTGTAGTCGTGTCACTCTGATACCGAGGGCCTTCAGAGGATCATCCAGCAGTCTGGGTTAACTCTGCGATAGACTACTCATACCGTAGGCAAACAAGGAGGCCATTTCTACCTTTGTGGAGCGGTGGCAGCCGGAGATGAACACATTTCATTTACCATTCGGTGAAATGTCGATCTCTTTGGAAGATATGAGCATTTTCCTTAAGATTCCTGTAACGGGCAAAGTTGTTGTAGTTGAGAACTTTGCAAGGTACACCGAGGAATCTCACGCGGATGCGATAAAGCTAGTGTCTAAACTACTTGGGTTTAGCATTGAAGATTCTGAGGAAGAAGTGAACATCAGCTAGGGTCCCACCGTATGGAAATGTTGGTTGAAGACTCGGTGGTGCCCCGAACCTGCTTCAAAAGTCACTAGTTACCCACCCGTGGAATGCACTGCACAGGCATACTTGTTGTACGTGCTCTCCTGTACTCTTTTCGTAGACAAGAATGGATCGCAGATCTCTATTGCCTTATTGAAGCTACTTGAAGATTTGGATGATGTGGGCAAGTATGCATAGGGTGCAGCTGTATTGCCGTATTTGTACCGTCACTTAGGGTCTGCCACCAGGCTAGAAGTATCCCAGATTGTCGGCTACCTCACATTACTGGAGGTAATAGTCCTTACTCGATGTACATCGTTATATCATGATTTTTAATTAGGTTTTGAGTTTTTCCAACAACTAACTTTGTATGTAATGTCAGGGATGGGTGTACGAGCACTTCAAACACGGGTTTGCCACATCCATTGCAAAGTACATGGACCACGTGCAACCTCATGTATCTAGATGGATTCAGAAACACGAGACGGTGGTGAACGTTGAAAAGTTAGGGTCTATCAGGAGGACATTGGACATGTTGCGGCCAAGCGAGGTGAGTTAATTACTCAATCTTATTGGTAAACCTTCAAGTTAGCTTATGTTTACTAATTACATTTATTTATGTTTAATTAGGTCACTTGGGACCCTTATGTTGATATCAGGGATAATGGAGTTGTGCACCCGATGGCGTTCGATAGTGGCATTTTGAAGTACATGGACGTGGTGGAGCCCTACCATCAGGAGAGGATCCTGAGACAGCTAGGCCACGTGTAATTTATACCTTACCCTCCGTACCGCCCATTGGAAGCAGTCCGATGCCCATCTGTACTTAAATACTCTGTCGAGTATGAGTTCCAACAAGAAAATTGAGAGCGTGGCGTAACCATTTATAATTTATTGGCCCCCGAAGTTTGAGGCGAGAAGGTGCAGTTTGAGTTCTTGGCAACACCGGACCATCTTCTTTGGTTTTCGAAGGTGCCACACCCGGTGATCGAGAACCCGAGCCTTGAAGATGAAGATGGTGTCGCCAATACTATCACTGACAATGAGCTACTAGAGGTACGTTAACTTTTTAGATTATCTGTTTATGTATGCAACATGAATATTGTTCTGGTTGTTTTCATTTTCTCATTGGTCTTTAATAGCGGAATAGGCGTGCGTTGGATGTTGCGTTATGGTGGATGGACTCGCCGGCGGAGTTGTGCACTTTAAAGTCCGCAAAGAAAATGGTGAGGGATGTGGTCAATTTCTTGTCAGGGAGGAGTCTTGGTGCAACCCCATCACCAATACTACCACCACTAATGCCACCATTGACACAAATGCCCCTACGTGCAGCGCCCCTAAGCACTCCCAAAGCATGACAACACTTCCACACGATCAAAGTCCACCCCAGCTGATGCTCCAACTTCACCAGCTGATGCTCGCCCCCAAAGAGAATGCTTGGCAATGAATATTCTCGTAAAAATTTGAAGAAGCCAAAGCATTGAGTGAATGTGAGAGGTTCTTATGTTATTGTATTGTTAAAGTTTGGTTTATATTTGAACTTGCATTGTTATGATGTTGTGAATGACTTTAATGTTTTTGCATTGATTAGTTAGGTCGTTGTTGTGAATTTTTAAATTATATGCCTATGTTGTTGCCATTAAACTTTAAATTATATGTCTGTTTTGTTGTCAATTTGTTGACATTGAATATGGTGTTCAGTTGTGAATTCAGTGAAAAAAGCATTAAATAGGTTATCAAGAGTAATTATCGGTCTCACAGGTCCGAGAAATGCCACACCAACTCAGTCCCTTAGGTTTAAAATCTGTAGGGTCATCAAGGACTTGGGGATTCAACATATATTAAACCTAGAAGATGAGGGTCTCGCTCATATAGATCCGAGAAAATAAAAGTATGCTCGGTTATCATTAATTGATATTGTACCTTGAGTCTCGGTTATGTCTTACCGAGATTAAAGTTTAATGCAGAGTCTTGTTTTGTCTCGGTTGGTTATCTACGAAACAACACATATGGTCTCGGAAATGGAAGTCTTAAAATTTAGCTTGTGTATCGGTTACCTCCTACCGAAATTAAAGTTTAATGGAGAGTTTCATTTTGTCTTAGTTGGTTCTACGAAACAATACATGTGGCCTCGGTCTTGGCATTCCAAAAATATAGCTTGAGCCTTGGTTACGTCCTGCCGAGATTAAAGTTTATTGGAGAGTTTCGTTTGTCTCAGTTGGTTGTCTATGAAACAATACATGTGGTCTCGGTCGTGGCATTCCGAAAATATAGCTTGAGGCTCGGTTACGTCCTACCGAGATTAAAGTTTAATGGAGAGTTTCGTTTTGTCTCGGTTGGTTGTCTATGAAACAACACATGTGGTCTCGGTAATGGCATGCCGAAAATATAGAACGATTATCGAGCACGCCCTCTCGTGACGAAACTGTATGGAATGCATTGGACCACTCTCGGTTAGTGGTTATAGAGAACTTGCAAAGAGTCTCGGTTGTTGCATGATGACATTAAGGGCACATTATCAAACTTGAGCTGCCGAGACTGTGTTCTGATACAATTTTTCATGGAAAGTGGTAAACAAAAAAGAAACAATAATTATCCATTCACAAACAGTCAGAAACGATCATTAAAAAAAACATTTTTAAACAACAATAGTGTTGCAATGTTTTAACTAATGACATACATCCATAATGTAAAGTAACCCGAAAAAGTATTTTCACATTTTCTTAATTAAGGCGAAGATAAGTCTACTACGGAAGGCGTGCCTTGTTGAGAAGTTACAACCGATACGAGTTCTCGAATTATGAATCCCTCATGCCAACCTTTAGCGCACTCCTTAGCATACATTTCCTACGATTGATATAAGATGGAAGCAATGCATTCACTTTTAACTTCACCTGTCAAATACAAAGTAGAACAATAAGTCATATCATATACTTCAAAATTGATAAAACACATATGAAAAATAATGTACAAACTTACCCTAACCTAATGGATGTTCCTATCATTTATCATGCCAATGATAAGCCGACTATCAAAAGATGGCGGTGGGACATTACATAGAGGAAGAAATGTCAAGCAACTATCATGTGAGAGGCTGACTAGAATGACATTAAAGGTCGTTGCTATTAAGAGCCCTATGTCCGAAAGTGTCAACCATTCGTCAAAAGAGGCCCCGACCCGATCATCAAGACAATGCACGACAGTCTTCACCTTCAACTAACTCGTTCCAAGCACTTTCCACAAAAGAGTTTCATACCCCGTTATCTCATCAAATATTTTTCTACGTACTAACCTCCAATCATTTACATCAGGGAGTCCGAGCTCGGAGGCAACACAATGATATTTACAATTACCATCGCCCTTCACATCAATAATGCTCTCAACGTATGACAACTGTTCAGGTTGTATGTAATGGGCGTAACCAACCTTATATACACTTTGGGTCACCTGACGAGTCTGGCGTAATTTAGGCCCCACTATATTTTGCTTCTTCTTCAAACTAGATGACTCTTTTTTCGTTAGTGGATACTCAAACCCGCTTTAATTTCTTGTCATCGAAGTGTCATCTTCATAGAGTTTCCTCTTCGATGCTTTTTTATTTCCTTTCTTCATCAAACTTCCAACTGTAGAACCCGGTGTCCTTCTCTCTGTCTTTATTTTTGTAGGTGGGACATCCCCCGGTGACGATGAAGGATGAATAATCTCTCTAAGTTGCTGAATAATCCTGATGCGATCATCCTTGTTAGTGGAGGCATAAAACTTTTCCAACACTATTTGAATCTCATCGTTCGGATTGTATCCGGCTTGATCCATAACATTTTCTGGTACCATACTCAATTTTCGCCAATATACATGAAAATCCTCAAGTGGGATGGGTGAACCATCCAAATTATAGAATTTTATCTCGTGTGCACAAAGAAGACCATGCGTGGTACGTATGCGACAACCACAAAGACTAGAGTCATTCTAACACCCTCTCCATGCTCCGCTTCATCTCTAATAAACTTAAGCGCCCTTTGAGAGACATTTCCATGTAACCAGTGATATAAACCATCAACATATTCATGTTGCATCACATTCAAGCTAACCTCAAATGAGGCCTTGATGTTGTTATGTTGGATCCTAAGAATACCATCTACCACACTCCAGAAAGTTTCAAAATTTGTCTTACTATTGCTAAGATATAGCTTTAAAGTTGAATGCGCAGACTAACTCTCTGCGTTATGGTCTCCCCAAAGTGCATAATTCTATCGGTCCATGCTGATAATATTTTTTCTTGTAGTACTTTACCCATGTGTTATCCAAGTAATCAATACGACCCTTTACAGCTCTGAACTCAGATCGTAAGTCATTCATTCTAAGTTCAAATGATGTATCTGACTTAGCATGCAATACACTCGTCCATTTATCCATGAAATGTGCAAAACCTTCGTTATCACCAAACATCTTCTTAGTATTGGTCAACACTATTTTGTTGATGTGTCACGAACAAAGAAGGTGAGACGATGTTGGAAATACTTCTTCAATTGCACTAATCATGCCTAACTCTCGATCTGTAACAATCACGTCAGTTTAGGCCCAGTCAATATAGACCTCAAGTTCTCAAGTGCTTGAATGTAATTGGCGTTAGTATCTGATGATATGAAAGTAAACCCGATTGAGACCGTCAAATGTGCCGAAGCGATCCCAACTATCTCCAACAACTGCATGCGATATCTATTAGTTTTGTATGTGCAATCCATTAAAAGAACCAATGGGAAATATCGTAACAACTTGATTGAATCAAGATGTGCCCAAAATAGGTCAGTCACGACATGCGACTTGAGATGTTTTTTGTGCCACGACATCAACTTATTCTTCTCCAATATGTGCAATAGTTGTTGTATTTGAGTCCTCCCACCCACATTATCAATTTGATATTTTTGTCGTGCATAGTATATTGTCTGCATAGTTGAAACATTATTTACATCTTTTTGCGTCAACATGTTGAGGATATCTCGTGGCTTCACATTCCCCTTAGTCATCTGCACCACAAGCACCTGCTCACCCAAATCCAATCGTCCGGCAAATGAGTGGTCGTCCAAGTTGTTGGCGGGCGTGTGATTGTGCCTCCCACATACCACATTGACGTACCATGAAGAATTCACATTTTCCTTGATGTTAATAAGAAAAATGACACCCACATTTTTTGGTACTAGTTGACTCCTTCTATTTTCCTCCTCATATTTGGTTCTTGGTTTCAAAGCAAGTTTTGCGGCTTTGGCTTTCTCTAGTCTTTGTGACATTCCCCTAAATACATTGGACCTCTTACATGCAAGTTTGACCCTTCCTTTATGCTTAACCCCTCCGGCATCAGAGTGCTTCGTAACTAACACAAAGTTGTTGGCACGAACAATCATTTGAAGCCATGAAATACCGCTTCTCTATATGGGAATAACCTACAAGGAATGAAAATATCGTTGTAGTCTGGAAATAACGTGGAAATCGGCATTACCTGCAACAAAAACATTGAACCATGAGGACTCATCACTAAGACAATGCACATTCGCCAAAAAACACAAATACACACATTTTTGGTAGTACAGGGCCGAGATTTAAGAAGTAGTTTCGATACAGCACTACCAAAAATTCGTGAATAGTATCAGTATTCTATGGCTGCGACGTTTGCATTAGTTTCAGTCAACATATACCGAGACTTATTGCCAAGTCTCGGTCCTGCATGGCTGACATAATCGTGTCCATGCATACAACTGTAAAAAAAATGAAAAAAATACAATAAAAAGCAAAAAATACATCTTCTTGTACCTCATTTTGCACCATTGTGGTACTTTCATCCATTTCACACTGAAAACAACTTTGGAATGGTCAGATATACCAAACCACCAAAACAGTTGATTCGAATCTTAATATAGTTGTAATCGAGTGTTACATCACCACCGAATGACGTGAAAGCGTAAGAATCGATACAGTCCTGCCAACTAGCCACGTGGGTTTCAGCTGGAGTTGAGAGAGAAATGAGGTGGAGTGCCCCAAAATCGGTTCAAAAGTGTGTTGTGGGAGTGTGAAGTGTTTATATGAAAGGGAAATTTTGTCATTTCCATCAAGGTCCAATTTAGAGGAGAGAATAACCATAAGATTTTGGTGCCTTCATTAATAGGTGGGGAACCCATAGCGCGCCTCTTAAATTTTGGAGCGGCTGTATGGACTCAAGTTTTTGCTAAATATACGCATGTCCCACTTTTTTTACCTTTCAATTTTCCCCTTTTATGAAATGACCAAAATGCCCTTCATATAAATAAGGGTTTTTTTCACACATTCCCTAGTCCCAACCCACTTGCAAGACCAAGCTCCACTCACTCTCGATTCGCACTGTCCATCTTAGCCACATTTCGACGTGATTTTCAGTGACCTCATGTCGGCCATTTATTGGTCGAGCTATTCTCACTATTTTTGGTTGGATTTTTGGGTTGTTTGGTGGTCTTTGGAGTCGTTTTTGGGGTTTGTTATCTGTGGTGTTTAAGGCTTTGATTTTGAGCTTCAGTTTCGGCTTATAAGGGTGAAATATTGATGGATTAGAGAGAAATATATTACTTACAACAAAACCACCTAATTTTCATTCGTTTTAGGGTTTTTCAGGCTATTTCAGAAATTTCTTTTTTGTTTTTCTTGTTCTTAGGCCTCGATAAAAAAAGGTTAAAATCTCTTTAGAATTCTTTCAGCTAGCTCCCACCAAGACATGTCAAGAGGTTTCGATCCGCCCTCAACAAGACTCTTCATAGGTTTTTATGGGAGCCCACTGAGACCTATTTGTCTTTGAAGAGGTTTTGGTGTCAACCAGCTCCCACCGAGACGTGTAAAATGGTCTTTGTCGGTGATTTTGGGTTGATTATAGGTATTAAGAGTTTTTGTGTTGTTGTCGATGGTGCTTAGGGCTTTAATTTTGAGCTTCAATCTCGATTTTTTTAATGGCGAAATGTGGTTGGATTTAAGAGGAGTAGGCCATTTACAACAAAATCACCTAAATATACCCATTTTCATGGCTTTTTGGACGATTTCAAAATTTTCTTCTTCTGTGGCATGTGGGTCTCGGTCACACAGCGTCAAGACCTCTGGCCCTCACTGAGACCTCTGCTCCCACTGAGACATTTGAAAGAATCTCAGCAAGGGCCACCCGAGACCTCTTTAAAAGTCTGTGTGGGAGCCATATGTAACCAAAACCCTCGGGTGACACTTCCTCGCATCTGGGGCATTGAAAAGACTAGGTCTAACCTTATTCAATGAAAAAAAACACTCCCGCGACACTTCTGACCTAGTACAGGTGCTCTACAATGGGCAAAAACTAAGAAATGGAGAGTATTAAGGGGCGATGGAGTAATTAAGGGTATTGATTTTGGGGATTTCAAAAAAAAGGTTAGTTAAATTTAGCAGTTAAATTTCAAAAACGGGGTATGCTTAAGAAATTGAGTACGTTTAGCAAAAAATTGTGGTCCGTTCAGCCGCTCCCTTTCTTTATTAGATTCAATTTAATGATTAAAAGGTTATTTAATTATGGTAGAATAGTTTAACTATGACGACCCTCACCTAACCTAGGGCCAGGTTACCCGGTCCATACCGCCACCCAGGCCTAATGCCCGAACTGGGCTCGAGCAAATGAGTTGACGCGACTAAAACAACCTGCGGAATATCAAACTAGCACATATGGATAAATAATTGCGAAATTAAATAAAGGGAATCCATATGACGTACTGTGAAACTATAATTAGGTTTTCAAATCCTTAAAATAACTTAAGACATTCATATGCTATCAAGTACTTTAGACTAAAGGAAAGTAAGGTACATTCTACCAAGAAGACCTATTTAAATACAACCCAAGTTTAATAATTTTAACATCAAGCAATTAGATAATAACATTACAAGCCTCACAACAAGAGAATAATGCAAACAATCGCCTTTTCTTTCTTTCAATCTAACGCCTAAGTGTAAGGTCATGAAAAGTAAGTGAGGTGAGCTAAAATGACAATGGAGCTTAGTAATGCGGAAAACCCGCTCAACCATCAAACATGCAAGTAATACTTAATAAGCATGCAAAGCTAGTATGAATTGAAATTGAATAAGGAAGCATTTAAAACAAGACATCACATGGATTTATAAAGCATTCATAAATCACCTCAACAAGATTGATAAAAACATATTCAAGTCAAAACTCATCATCATCCATAGAGTTCACAAAATAGAGATATCATAGAAAATAGTAATATTATAAAGTTGTGGTTTTATTCAATGAATACTAGTTATTGGCAAGAATCCGATGAACGATTCATCTACCCTCAAGTTAATGGTAACCACTAGACGGCACACTGGCCTTTATGCCATCTTATTAGTCCCATCAAACCAATAATAGGTTCATTCAAAGCCGTCACCGATGCACGTCCCTCTATCACAAAAGTGCAAGAAAAGGCAGCTCCAACTCATGTCCCTAATTTTCTATGACGACCCCTTCCCTAATCTAGGGCACCGTCTGACCTAATCCCATCATTAAGCCCTAAACCACTTCACGTAGGACTTAACAACATATTAGTTAGCATTTTGTCTTATTTACCTTGTTATTTATGTTTAGGATAAGTATTATTCATATCTCGATGTTCATGATTTAAGCGTTAATTAGGACTTTTTAATAGTTTATAAGATTTAGCGAAAGGCGTAAACAAATTTGCGAAAGCATTATTAAAACTCTTAATGTGTAAATAAGAAAATAATGATTACCTGGGTATATTCAAAAATGGCGATAAATAGTGTAATAAACATGCATCAAGTCCGGGAGTATAAGTCTCTCAACCCAATATACAATCCAAAGTATGAAAGACATAAATACATAAATACAGTGTGACGACCCCTTCTTTACAACAAGGCACCGTTAGGCCTTATCCCGTAATTAAGCCCGAATCTCTGCCACGTAAGACTTAACTATGTATTAATTAGTCTTTTGTCATGTTCTCCTCGTTAAATGCATTCGCGATAAGTAATACACATGTCACATTTGAGTTTCCATTAAACCTTACCTCAACACCATCAATCATCACCAACACCACACAACATCAACGCCAACAACCACTTAACTCATTCAATTCGACTCGAATAAAGATAAGAGAGAGAGAGAGAGAGAGAGAGAGAGAGAGAGAGAGAGAGAGACGAGAGAGACGAGAGGGAGCACACACACAGTGGGAGAGTGAAGAAGTCGAAGGAAGAAGATGATGAAGAACATCGTATTGATCCACCACTTCTCTGTTCAATTGATTTGTAAATCAAAAGGGTGGTTAAATGATCAGAATACCTTTTAAGTTTTATATGTAGTTTAATAAGTCCAAAGGCCTTATAGGTAATTTGGCATTTTCTATTTATTTCATGATTATCTCTTTATTTCGAGTCCGAATTAAATCTCGAAAAATACCCAATTCCACCAAAAATTTGAAAATTTACCAAAACACTCCAAAACTCCCAAACAACCCATTTTGCACGCAATTCAAGGTGTGGGACCCGTGTCGACTCGTTAAGTCCATTTAAAGTCCAAAATTCGAATTTTCAAACTTAATTGCAAATATTTTTTGCGAAACTCGAAACAAAGGTTCGAGTTAACATTTTCACTTTATCGACACTTATTTTGACAAGTGTCTCAAGATAAAACCCCACGAATCTCGAATGTACTCAATTAACTTGAATTTTTCAAAATAAAATAATATATAATATACAACATTAGGCAAACATCACACAAAAGTAAAATTACCTGTAAATCTCATTTCACCGGTCCTCAGCTCTCAACTCGCGGCCTAAACTATAATTTGAATTCATTAATCCTGAATTAGCTGTAATTATTGAATTAAAAACTTTGAGATTTGACAATCTTCCCAACTAATGAAAACTTCGTCCTCGAAATTTAAATTGAAAGTGAATTTACCTAGACTAAAAGAGATCCGAAAAATGCTCTCTCATATATGTCTTTCATTCCCGAGTCAGCTCTGAATCACCATAAAATTGCCACTTGACTAAAACAAGTGGAATTTCTTTATTTATAAGCTTCAGGATCTTGCTATCCATAATTAATATAGGTTGCTCTTCGTATGACACATCAACCTGCAAATCAAATTGATTCCACTCTACTATGTGATGTGAATTAGGTTCCTTTCGCCTAAGCATAGACACGTGAAATACATCATGAAGTCTGTCTAACTGAGGTGGCAATGCAAGTCTATAAGCAACCTTCCCAATCTATTTCACAATCTCAAACAATCCTATAAACCTGGGAGAGAGCTTTCCTTTCAGTCCAAATTTGTAATAGCCTTTGCGGGGGGAGACTTTCAAAGAAACCCAATCTACTTCACTATATTCCACAATCCGGTGATAGAGATCATAATAACTTTTATGCCTTTCCTAAGCCGTTTTCAATCTTAGACAAATCTGATGCACAACCTCGGTGTGATCTCAAACCATCTACGACCCCGACTTTGCCAAATCCTCTGGTTCAGCCCAACATGGTGGAAAACGACAAGGTCTCTCATATAATGCCTCAAATAGAGCCATTTTGATACTCGATTGATAAATCTCATTGTAAAAGAACTCACACAAAGTATGTATTCTTCCCATGAACCTCCAAATTCCAGTACACAAGCCTTGATCATGTCCTCCAACACCTATATCAACCTTTTAGTCTGACCATTCGTCTGTGGATGAAATGTAGTACTGAAATGTAACTGAGTGTCGAACTGTTCCTACATGTTCTGTGACGACCTTCCCCGACCTAGGGTCGGGTCGCCCAGCCCAAACCACTACCCAAGCCCAAGCACCTGAACTGGGCCCGAGCAATAGCTTGGCTCACCTAAACAAAACCTGCGGAAAGACAATAACTATACAAATGGATAATAAATGCTGAATCAAGGAAATAAAATATCCATAAAGCTATCAAAATAAGATCTATGAAATGGTTTTTCAAAAGTCTATTCAATTCATGATATCCCAAAAAGCTTGCATAAGTTCTAATTACGACAATGAATGGTTTAAACTACCCAACAAATCTTAAGTTACAACCCAAATTCATAAGTTCCCAAAATAATATAACTAAATAATAGGAGCACACGATGCTTACAATGCAAGATAAGATTTCAAGTTATCTCCTTTCCCTTGTCACGGCTAAGGCAGATGTGGATGTACCTGGAGAGTAAGTGGGGTGAGCTAAAAGGGGCAACAGAGCTCGATAAGAGGAAACCTCGCTCAAACATCAAACACGCAAGTACTACTTAATAAAAATGCAAGATTTAACATGGAGTTGAAATCAAATCATCAAGCATTTAGTAGAAAGCATTGAAAATAAGATTCATATCTATAATTAAATGTAAACCATCTATTCTATTTATTTAAGTCAAGTTCCAAGATGCATTAAACCATAGAAGCAAGAGGTTCGAAAATCATAAATGAAATTAAAGCATTCATACATAGGGGCCCACAGGAGATATACCATAAAGAATAATAATAATCATAAGTCGTGGTTCCATTCAATGCATACTAGTTATTGACTTGATTCCAGTGACCGATTCCTCTACTCTCGAGGTGATGAATATCACTAGTGAACACAATGGTCGTTATGTCTCCTAAATGGTCCCATCAAACCAACAGTAAGTTCGTCTAACCCGTCACCGATATGTGCACTAAGATCATTTAGAGTTTTCATGAGGAATTTACTATTGCTCACTTCCTTAGTAATTTAACCCCATCTCCTTAGCCAGGTGGGGTAATCCCAACTCCTTACCCAGGAGAGGGTCATCCAACTCTTTACCTAGGAGTATGTAATTTAATATCCTTGTTCGGGAGAAGGAAATCTCAATTTTTGGTGCAACACATATACAACCTTTAGATAAGTAAAATCAAGTCAATAGCATAATGCAACCTATTCCCAAGTCTTGAGTTGAAATCATGAATCTTAATTATCTAATAACATGTCATATTTGATACTTCAGCGAAGCTCCCCACTTACCTCGACTCGCCTTTATGTGAACCATTTTGCGAATCTATACAATTTAAGACACATCACATCAAAGAAAAGTCACATTTTAAATTCTAATTTTCCATTAAATTTACTTTGGGTCCTACTAGTGTGGGTCCCACGGTCCCCCGTCTTCCGTTGCGAAGGTCGAAGGGTAAGACCCAGTCGGTCTCCTTTAGGGACGCGGTAGTCCCCCGTTTGAAAGCAAAGATTTGTTTTTATTTTATTATATATCTATATACATTATTTTTATTTATTTATAATATATATTATTTTATTGTATTTTTATTTTATTTTATCTATTTGTTATTATTTTTAAATTTATTTAGATCTAGGGGCCAAAATGATCCTAGTTAGGGGTGGCCAGAGTCAAAATGACGATAAAAGAAAGGGTATAGAAGGTGGGTTTACCTTCAATGGGGGTTTCCTTGGCTTCAAAGCATCACACCCACCACGATTCTCCAAACAAAAGTCTCATCTATTTTTTTCTCTCAATTTTTGTGTGTAGACAAAAGGTGCTAGGGTTTACAATTTGATTTATATAGTGGGACCAATTTAGTGTAGGTTTGTGAAATTACTAAATTACCTTTGGGATGAGTGTTTAATGTTTTAGGTGGCTACTATATCCCCAATTTTAAGAACTTTCATCCTCGAAAGTAAAGCAAAATATACCTCTAGCCGGCGTGTCTAATCGTTACGATTTCTTTTACGACCCTTTTTTGAACTAATGCAAATCCGCACCTGCAAAATTTGTCTGACCTTGCGTGAAATAAAATTTACCCTTGACTCCAACATCCCAACATTCTTATTTTCCGTCCTACCGGGCGGAATTCGTGAGGCTTACTCATATAGGTTTTAATATAGTCATTAAACCTTAGCTACCTGCCAAGTATTCATATTATCACGCGTATCCGGGTATTCCCTTGTACATTTCACCGAAATCGCAATGGACGCCTAAGTTGTTCAACTAGCAAGTAGGCAAAAACTTACTGATTTGTGATTTGGTTCCTATCTATGTCATAAATATCTTTGCATATCCGGCAACAAATCCATACTGCCAACTAGCAGTAGGAACGAGGATATCTGTGGTGTCTACAAATGAGTATGTCAAGTATTCCTCTCGAGAATAATACCTTAACATCAATGTTAACATACATTTATTGTTTTAAACTCATTTGGCTTGGTCATGTTTACATTCGGTGAACAAGCGCCTCTTGTCACCTTTCTAAGCTAATTTTTAACTCTTACAACTTCTTCAAAACTTTCTCTCACCGAGAAATAAAGTGTCTTAATTATTATCTATTACGTTTGAAAGTAACGATCACTTCTATCGAGAATCTCAAGTCACTTACTACCAGTAATTATCATCATTTCTCGTGATGTTATCAATATAATTAAAATTTAGGCTTTCGAGTGGGTTACTCCCCTTGCAAGTTTCATAGCTAAGAAAGGCTATCATAGTGTTCACTATCTCTTTTGGACCCGCAATCCATTAAACCACATATTTATTTATTCGCCCTTTCCAAAAAGTGGTCCTATATTAGGATCCCCAATTTTAAGGATTTTGTCATCATGACTTAGATTAGGTGGTACTAGTTACATTATTTATTTCTCGACTTCATTTATTTTGTTCAATTGTCCCTTTATGACCCGGATTAAGTTCCATATAACCTAACAGTTGTCAGTTTTCATGTCTAACACTGTACAATCATACCAAGACTATACTTTTAGCTGGGTATCCTCAATTTTTATAATCTGTCTCTCATTGAGTTCATTATCATTTGACTCATTATAGTATTGCTAACCATAAGATATGCTCTCTAAGCCGTACTAACATGGTTCATTTATATTTTGTAGTGCAGTCAAGTAAACCAAACTTATTTCGAAAGAAGTTGTCACGTTTCGGCATCCCCAATTTTAGTAACTTGGCTATCCTCAATGTGGCACCCTCCATGATGTGCATCTCTTTTAAATCAAAATCACTAAGTCTACTTATTGCGTTCTCTTAAAGTATAATCTAACTTTTCAATAGTCGATCCGTGCGTCATGCACTTAATGATCGTTTTAATGTATTCTTAGTTTGGGGGATCCCCAATTTTAGTATTCTACCCACTATCTGTGAGATCATAAAATTCCATCAATTATTATTATTATTATTATTATTATTATTATTATTATTATTATTATTATTATTATTATTATTATTATTATTATTATTATTATTATTATTATTATTTTTGAGTTTTGCTCTGGTGTATCCAACCCTAACGTACCAAATTTTGTTTTTCAATAACAATAAAATGATAAATCTCAAATTAAATAATGCATGTTGGTTTCGTCACCAAAATCAAAGCATGTACTTGCAACTACCCGTCGTCGGGTCTCCTGATCATGTTCATCTACTACATGGACTCCTCCTCGAGCAACTAGTGCTACTCTCCTATTCTATGGCGGTGGGTCGGGCCATCTGCTCTTATAATGTCATGCTTCCCTACATTGGAAACATTTTATATGCGACTTATGGAAATTCAAAGGTGGCTGCGTGACACTCGCAGATTCACTCGATCTCGGCCCTCTGCTATCGCTCTGTTGCGGCTGCATCGATGTATGTGGTGGCCTAAATGTCACAGTATAAGTAGTTGAAGGCACGGAGGCACGTGAATGCGTAGGGGTCCTTGAAGCTGCACCAAGGGGTGCATGGCCACTCGATGATCCTCCATATCTGTACTTCTTGAAATTTCTTCCATTACTTTTCTGATAAGTGACGAAATTACATTTGCCTTGACTATATCGATCGAACCCTGCCTAAAACTGCATACCATCCTCACGAAGCACTGACTCACACTCGAGTGCTCGATGGTAAGCTGCTGGTATATCTCCGATCCCGATGGTGCCACCATAGCGTGTATGTCTCTCCTCAACCCATCGATGAATCGTCTCCTACGAGTCGCCTCGGACGGAACATACTCATATGCGAACTCAGCCAGCTCATTAAATCGTGACGCTTATTCGACTACGGTCATATTGCCTTGTATCAAGGCAAGGAACTCCTTGATCTTGTATGCCTTAACGGTATTCGGGAACCACTTGTCATAGAACAAATGTTTGAATTGCAGTCAACTCATATTTAGTCCTCGAGTTCTTGAAATAGAAAACCACCACTTATTCGATTTGTGTTCCAACAAGAAGGCCACTAACGACACCATAGTCCTTTCGTCGATGCCTAGAGTATCTTTCCTTTTTTCCATATTCAATATCCAAGCTTCTACCTCAATAGGATTAGGGTCCCCGTAGAAGTGTGATACATCGTATTTCATGAATTCCTTTTGTATCCTGCACCTCTGGCATGCGTCATTATCTCCATCGACTATAGGCACGGCTGCTGTAGCTGCGGCAGTGATAGAATCAGCTCCCTCCTCCATTGGATGGTCCTCGTGTACGGGTGCTAGTGGAGGATTTGGCCCTGATCCTAAGGGTGCATGTTCGACCGGTCTAGTATTCCTCTGATTATGCAATACTTCCAAAACGCGTGTCATGTTTCTTTCTTGAGATTGGCCTAGCTCAACTAACCTCTAGTCCTGTGCAGAAGTCAAGTCCTGACTGGCCTTCAAGTGTGTCTTAGTCATAGTAGATATGCGTTTTTCTATCTGACTGCGCAATTGCCTCTCTTCTTTTTTTGAGTTTCCCTCAAGTTGTAGGAAGTTCCCCCGTGGTTGCTCACGGTGCACTGTAGAGCAACAAAGAGGAATTAGTTCTATAAAATTTGAAAAGTATGCAAGAATATCTAAACGCTATAAATATTACAACACAAAACAAATAACATCATGCCAATGTTTTATTTCACGTTTTCAATCCCTTCCCATCTTAGGATTGGTCGTTTGTGCACATTAAGTTGACTTGAACCAATGTCCCATACCATTGATTCGTTCGACTTAAACTTGACCTTTACACTTAAAGGCTCTACATACTTAGGTCTCACTAACCTAACGTTTCCATAGGTTCTAATCCCTATACTCTAATACCAACCATGACGACCCTCCACCGACCTAAGGTCAGGTCGCTCGACCCAAACCATTAGCCAAGCCTAAGTACCTGAACTAGGCCCGAGCAACGGCTTGGCTCCCCTAAACAAAACCCGCGAAAAGATAATAACTATACAAATGAATAATAAATGCGAAATCAATGAAATAAAATATCCATAAAGCTATCAAAATAAGATCTATGAAACGAGTTTTCAAAATTCTAATCAATTCACGATATCCCGAAAAGCTTCCATAATTTCTAATTACGACAATGAATGGTTCAAACTATCTAAAAAGTCTTAAGTTACAACCCAAATTCATAAGTTCTCAAAATCAAATAACTAGATAATAAGAGTACATGAGGCTCGCAATGTAAGAGAAGACTTCGACCTATCTCCTTTCCCTTGCTGCGGTTTAAGGCAGATGTGGATGTACTTGGAGAGTAAATGGGGTAAGCTAAAAGAGTAACGGAGCTCAATAAGAGGAAACCTCGCTCAAACATCAAACACGCAAGTACTACTTAATAAAAATGCAAAATCTAACATGGAGTTGAAATCAAATCATCAAACATTTAATAGAAAGCATGAAAAATAAGATTCATATCTATAATTAAATGAAAACCATCCATTCTATTCATTTAAGTCAAGTCCCAAGATGCATTAAACCATAATAGCAAGATGTTTGAAAATCATAAATGAAATTAAAACATTCATGCATAGGGATCCACAAGAGCTATACTATAAAAGAATAATAATAATCATAAGTCGTAGTACCATTCAATGCATACTAAATATTGACTTGGTTCCGGTGACCGATTCCTTTACTCTCGAGGTGATGAAGATCACTAGTGAACATAATGGCCGTTGTGTCCCCTCAATGGTCCCATCAAACAAACAATAAGTTCGTCCAAGCCGTCGCCGATATGTGCACCAAGATCACTTAGAGTTTTCATGAGAAATTTACTACCGCTCACGTCCTTAGTAATTTAACCCCAACTCCTTAGCCAGGAGGGGTAATCCCATCTCCTTACCTGGGAGAGGGTCATCCAACTCCTTACCCAGGAGTAAGTAATTCAATCTCCTTGTCCAGGAGAAGGAAATTCCAATTTTTGGTGCAACACATATACAACTCATAAGTAAATAAAATCAAGTCAATAGCATAATGCAACTCATTCCAAAGTCTTGAGTTCAAACCATGAATCTTAATTATCTAATAACATGCCATATTTGATACTTCAGCGAAGCTCCCTACTTACCTCGACTCGCCGCGGTATCCACTCTCAGTCCTTGCGCGTACGAGGTTTTATGTGAACCGTTTCACAAATCTATACAATTTAAGACACGTCACATCAATGACAAGTCACATTTTAAATTCTAATTTGCCATTAAATTTACTTTGGCTCCCACTAGTGTGGGGCCCGTGGGTCTCCCTCGGGGACGCGGTAGTGCCCCGTTTGAAAGCAAAGATTTGCTTCATTTTATTATATATATATATATACATATTATTTTTTGTTTATTTATAATATATATTTAAATATTATTTTATTGTATTGTATTTTATTTTATTTATTTATTATTATTTTCAAATTTATTTAGGTCCAAGGACCAAAATAGCCCCTGGTTGGGGGGTGGCTAGGGGTCAAAATGACCCATGACCTCCCTATTCGGCAGTGAGCACGTCTCACATGAGGGGGGCCTCCACTAGACTGCCGCCACTCTACTCCAACAGTGGTGGGTCCGCCGCCCTAAATCGACGGCGATGCCAACGGCGCCACCCCTTTAGGTTTCTCTACTAAAATTTTACAAATTTAAAATAAAAAGGAGAGAAAAACTATGTTTTCCACCATTATTGAAGCTAACATAAGTTTGTGATTCGTTTAAACAATAAAAGAAATGGTATATAGGTGGGTTTACCTTCAATGGGGGTCTCCTTGGCTTTAAAGCATCACACCCACCATGATTCCTTGAAAAAAAGTCTCATTTTTTCTTTCAATTTTTGTGTGTGGACAAAAGGAGGCTAAGGTTTACAATTTGATTTATATAGTGGGACCAATTTAGTGTAGGGTTTGCGAAATTGGGATGGGTGTTTAATTTTTTAGGTCGTTACATGCTCTGCCACAACCCCGATGTGTACCGAGTATCACAATCAGAAACTTTAGTCGATGACACCCCATGCAAACGAACCACTTCTCGCTCATACAATAAGCTCACATGTTTAAAAGTATCTGAAATGGACATAGGAAGAAAATGAGTAGACTTCGTCAGTCTATCAACGATAACCCAAACTGCGTCATGTTTCATCCAAGAAGTAGGCATATGAGTAACAAAATCCATCGCAATATGTTCTCATTTGCTCTACGGCATGGGAAGTGGCTGCAACATACCTCCAGGTTTTCGCCATTCAGCCTTAACCTAGTGGCAAGTCTCACAACTCCTCACATAGTCACCCACATCAGATTTCATCCCCGACCACCAATACAATCGCCTCATATCATGATACATTTTGGTCTTGCCAGGATGAATGTTATATCTAGACCGATGAGATTCTCTTAATATTTTATCCCGAATCTCAGCCACCGATGGAATTCATAATCTGCCTCTCAGCCTCAAACTCGATCTACGGACTCACCCAACGGATTATTAGGGTCATCAGCAAGCCCCTTGAATTTCCCATAATTCTCATCACCTTGCTGACACTCTATCATTTTTTGAATAGAGACCGTTTGTACCCTAAACTGAGCACAAATCGGTTCTTCTACATCAGGAATCTCCGACAAAGTCATAGCGATGAATTTTTCGAGTGAGTCATACTCGTAAGTCAATAGACTAGCTGCCTGCAATTTTCAATACTCCTCCCACTAAGTGCATTAGCCACAACATTAGCTTGGATGATATTCAAGACTAAAATTAAAGTCTTTCAAATGTTTAAACCATCGCCTTTGCCTCATGTTCAACTCTTTTTGAGAAAACAAGTACTTTAGAATTTTATGATATGAAAATAACATGAAGCTTTCTCCATATAAATAATGTCTCCACAGCTTCAAAGTAAACAAAATTGCTGCTAATTCCAAATCTTGAAAATGATAATTCTTCTCGTGAGTCTTTGATTGATGAGAAGCATAAGCAATCACCCTGCCATTCTGTATTAACACACATCCCAAACAAAATTTTGATGCATCAGTATAAACTATAAGTCATTTCCCTAGTTAAGGTAATACAAGAACTGGTGCTGAATTCAAACACTTCTTCAATTTCCAAAATGCAGCATAGCATTCCTTTGACCAAATAAATGGAACATTTTTCTGAATTAATTTGGTAATTGGCTCAGCTATCTTAGAAAAATCTTTCAAAAATCTACGATAATAGCCAGCCAAACCCAGAAAACTCAGTATCTCCGTCACTGTGGTTGGTTTCGGCCAACCAATTATAGCCTTGATCTTGGCTGGATCCACTGAAACTCCCTCCGTGCTAATCACATGAACCAAAAACTCACCCCAGATAACCAAAACTCACATTTGCTAAACTTAGCATACAACCTATTGTTGCTCAAAGTTTGGAGAATAACTCGGAGATGATGTTCATGATCCTCGCGAATCTTGAAATATATCAAAATATCATCAATGAAGACTATACAAAGTGATTTAGATATGGCATTAATACTCTCTGCATCAAATCCATAAACATCGTCAGAGCATCAGTCAACCCAAATGACATAATAACGAACTCAAAATGACAATATCTGTTACTGAACGCAGTCTTCTGTTGGGGCATTTGCCCTAGGTCAATCCATTAACTGTCTTTATGAATACTTTTAGTTAATAAAATAGAGGATTTTATTTGTTGTTTATTATAATTAATTTGCATGTTTACATTATAATAAGATCCATGGGTATTTAGAGAAATATCCTAAACGTCCATAGTCGATCGTTATACTGGGAACTATAATGAATTAAGACTAGTGTGAGTCTTGATTGATGATCATATGATGATTCTACGTATAGGGATACGAATCAAGATCACAAGTACTTGTTAAGGAACAAAGTACTGGACCGACCCACTGTGAGAACATCACATAGATTAAGTCATAGTTGTTTCTCATGATAGGTATATTTTTCTGTCCTCTGACTTGAGATTACCAGAGACTTCAACATTAGGAACACAATGATTTGACACAATCAAACGTTGTCTTTAACCGAATGATTATAAAGGTTGTGATTGGTTACTGTGTGAGCAATGTGATGAAGTTGTGTAATCGAGATAGAATTTGTCCCTCTCATATAAAGAGAGATATCCAGTGGATCCCTCGATGTGTTAGACTGTTAAAAGGCCTAGTCTAAATGAATTGACATTGATCAATGTCACTTGGATGTTTTCAGTCTACCTAGAGATCGAGACTAGTACGATTAAACATGTTGGATGACAATTCCATGCCTTATGTTTGATCAAAAAGATATCATGTGACAAAAGGATGTTATATACACTATTGATTAGGTTGTATCGATTTAATATTCGTACAACATGGGTAGTCATAATGTCTTGCTAGAGGCAGCTTATGACTTGTATACCAAAATGTGTTTTGGTACACTGCCAACGTTGTATGAGCCTATTGGGTCGCACACTAAGAATGGTTTTGCGAGATTTTAAGATGGTTCGAAAAATGAATTTTATATGATAAAATTCATGACAGAAACGTCCTTGTGGTGTATTACACTTATACTTCTTTAAGTAGGGGTATATGTGTAATTTACTTAACCGTCTATATACAAGGGTTGTATAAATAGACGCTTTAAGTTAGAACACACGTAGGAAAGATTAAGGGCCGAAACTATGTTTTCGTTTTAGAAACGAATTAGGGTTTTCTGGTACGCTCTGGATCGTTTTGGAGAGAAACAAAAAGGTTTGGTATTCTCTCGAAGCTAGCACTTCGAATCTCGCCGCCGTTCGTGTGTGAATTTCTTTGGTAGAGGTGTTCGTCATTTCGGCAAGCGCCTTAGAGATCGATCAACCTTCAGAAAGGTATATTGCGACCGAGGTATGATTAAGTTTTCATGGTTTAAACGTTTTTAATGGAATTAGATTCGGATCCTGTTGGGGTTTTGTCAAAATCGTTTTGTAATATCCGCTGCGTATGAACCCCAAAACCCAACATCTTCTGCACATTATCTTCCTGAACTAGCAATTGATGGTAACCAGAACGAAGATTAATCTTATAAAAGAATTTGGCACCGCTCAGTTGATCAAACAAATCATTAATTCGAGGCAATAGATATTTATTCCGAACAGTAACCCAGTTCAACTGTCTATAATCAATGCAAAGCCTCAAATTTGCATCAAACTATCCTCCTTCTTTTTCACAAAAAGGACTGATGCGCCCCTTGGTGACATACTCTGGTGAATAAACTCTTTATCCAGCAACTTCTCGAACTATTTATGCAATTCCTTTAGAGTCATTCTATAGGGAGGAATAGATACTGGTTTAGTTCTAGGAACTAAATCAATTATAAAATCAATCTCTCTCGGAAGTGGAACTCTAGGTAAATCATCAGGAAACATATTAGGAAATTCACAAACCACAAGAATATCCTCCAGTTTAATTTCAAGCCTTGGGTCTGTACTAATAGTTCTGGTAAGAGTTTCCATTTCTTCCCAGTGGCTAGCATAACTCTGGTCAAAGGCAATCTAGAGGATGTTCCGATGTATGTAAAAATCGAACAACCCGGAATATAAAAGAACAAAGTCTTATGGAAACAATCCAAATGTGTATGATATGCCACTAGCCAATCCATTCCCAACAATACATCAAACTCCAAAAATTGTAACACACAGATATCAATAGACATCTCGTGTATGATAATCTTAACAACACATTACTCATACATAAAGTGAGGATACACCTTATCCCCAATTACTATGTTGAGGACAAGATGAATAGGGACTCGCTTCAGAATTAACCCTAACTCAGTCACTAAACGACCATATATAAAAGATCGTAGAATCAGAATCAATTAACACATGCATAGAATGACCACATAGAGAAATAATACCTTCAATAAGACTACGATTCACCTCAAAATCTGGTTCTGCTATCACCTATACCCGTTCCCTGGTCTGCTGCTGAGGCTGTGACATGCCAGAGGACGCTAGACTACGATTCGCCTCAAATTTATGGACAATCTTTCTACATATGTCCCTTCTTCCCACACTTATAACAAATAATCGAACCCAAATACCCTGGATAATTCCAATTAAAATGACCTTGTTGCCCACAACTGAAATAAGTAACCATAGGTTTATCGCCCTGACGAGGATGCCCGACTAGGTGTCGATCTCTGACTCGTACCTTGTCTCTGAGATCCTCGGCCCTTACCCCCACTCCTCTGCAACTAAGATGTACCTCAATGACTTGAAGGCTGAAAAGATTGTGATCGAGTCTGTTATGAGCCGGTCGATGTCATCTCAGATGGTTTACTGGCTGCGCTCGGAAAAAGATTACGATGTACATACGATGGAGCAACAAGTGTAGTAGGTGTAAATAGTGGTCCTCCACTCTTCTCTTTCTTCTAAAACTTCAGATTAAATCGGGATGGAAACCTTTTCTTGCCCTCAGTACCTAAGCTCTGTCTTGACTCCATGATGCCCTAATATCACTATGATTCACGCTGAAAAGTCTGTGTAGTCACATAAGCTTTGACCCTATCTCTAACCTCCCGCAATGTGCTTGGTTTAGTCCCCGATATAGTAGTGTCAAGTTCCTCCTGTAACCCATACATGTACTTGCATATCTTCTCCTTCTCTGCCATTCTCGACTCTCCAACAAACCTTAAAATATAACTAAATTGAGCATCGTACTGAGCCAATGAAATGTCTCCTTGAACTAGATGATCAAACTCTAGTTTCTTCTGCGGAATCATGCTCTCGTCGAAGTATTGTTCAGTGAACTCCTCAAGAAAATACTATGAAGATATTGAAGCTCTCAAATGTTCATCAATACTAAACCTGTTATGAAGTTTCTCAAAATTGAGAATCCAAGTCTCCATAGTCCTCAAATCTAACTCATCATAGAAGTACATAGGATCGTACTTCTTAAACTCTCTCCTTAGCCTTTCCTCATGAGAAATTCCACTAACAACGGCTATATCAACCCAAATCAAAACTGCAACAACCGATTCACCCTCGAAACGAACTGCAGAGGTTGTTTGCTCCTCCTGAGCGGTTGGAGTAGTAATAGGAACTTCTTGAGCAGCATGAACCACAGGTGCCTTAGTTGTCACCTCTGCTCGTAAGATATTCAGTAACTCTGCTATCTGTCCCGCTAGGTTCTGAAACATATTTGGATCCACACGTTGTGGATCCCTATTACCCTTGCCAGATCCCTAACTCGGCTCTTGCCGTCCGCTCATAATGTTATGCAAAGAAAAATTGCAAGAAATATGGTTCAACATAACTATATCCATTGATATCCTGATAATATAAAACACAAATAACACAATCATAAAGTTTTTAAACTTTTTAATCCTCATTCCATCACGATACTTCTTAACTAATTACTCACTTAACTTCAATAAATAAGATTCTTTTAGAATCATAAGCTCTGATACCAACATTTTCATACCCCATTTAATTAGGGCATCGATGAGACCTAGATTACTTTAATCCACCGATAATCTAGCGACCTTAATCTCACCATCAATAAATAAATAAAATTAACATATTGTAATAATCAAATATGAAACTTTATCAACCACAAACGGATTCTAAAAGTAAATCTTAAACCTTAAAGTTCATAAGTTCATTTAGATTGATTAGTTTATACTCAAAATTCTATAAAAAAATTTCAACAGCACCTCCTATATTTTTAAGCCTACACCGGAAAACCCGACCTTAAAAAATCTTCAACAAAATCTGCTCAACTCGGTGGAAATGTCGAATGACTCACAATCTACCCATAACAATATATATATTGCAATATCAAAACTATATAATCATTCTAACTTTTTTTAAGTTTTCAAATACATCAAATCACTACTATCTTAGCTCCACAATGTTCCAATTCATCCTAAAACTATTACAACAACTCTAAAATAGATCCTAATGGCACACGAACCCGAAAACCCATTTATACAATCTATAATATTCAAAAACAATACATACATAGAGAAAACGAAACCAATGACGTCACAGAAAATCTGATAGCTTCCTCTTCCTTTGTCACCGCTCGAACCTCTCATTACCTAATTATAAAATTCGATAATGTCAGATAAGTAAATCCCACACTATCCAGTACTCCTGTAATAATCAAATGCATAATAATCTAAGAAATTAAATGAACAATATAATCCAAGGTATTTAAATACAACTGTGTGTCTATCCCGTTTCTATTATCTGACCACTATCAAATAACATTCTCCGAAAGTGGTAAGTAAACAGTAGTAAGGACTCATGCCCAGATAGGATAATCAAAAGTTTCTCGTTCCTCGAGTTTATCAAAGTATGATCTGGTTCAACGTGATCTCATGATAACCTTGCGATGTAAAGTATCAGTGATTCTAGCCCTTCAAGCATAATGTAGTTCTACCCTGTACACACAGTCAGGTAAACACTATATAACTCTACCCCATATACATAGTCAGGTAGGTTAATATATTTTGTACAAACAGTTAGGTAGATAATATATAGTTCTACCTTTTACACACAGTCAAGTAGACACTATAAGGAGACTCGAATCAACCTTATCCTCCCTACCCATGTATGCATGTACAAGAAAAATGTAATATAAAGGATCAACGTAATTAATACGAAATTTTAATCATACAATGTAAAGGTTATCATGTGATTTACTTAACCTTACAAACGTGATACCGTCACTTCTTATGCGTCGTGTCCATAAAATAGTCCACACAGGGTTTCAATTGCGATCCTATAATTCATTTACAAGTCCGGTAAGATTCCACAATTTTTTCTTTAATTTATTTATTTAATTAGTCTCGTCTCGACGCAAAAACCTCAAAATCGGACTTAATTAAATCCTCAGACGTCTAGATCCTAATTTTGACTGCAAATTGTGGTCTGAAATTGAAAACTAACATAGACTAGGTTTTAAAATAATTGTCTAAATTTTGAACATTTTTTTGGTATCGTAACACGCATTACGATGCAAAATCCCCAATATAAATCCTCAATAAAATCCCATAATCCTTGTTTTTCATAAGAATCCTCAATTTCTATTAAATTGTCCAAAACTCCATAATTTCTGATTTTTCCCTAATTTTCAGGGATTTTATTTAGTTTTTTTTTTTCCAATTAAAACTATATTTGTTTTTTTAAGTATGGGAAGGGGTTTGATCCTGAAGCGGGTCCGGTTCGGCTCACGGTTCAGGGGGGTCATCCCCTTCTCATTACAAAGAGATTGAAACAGAGAGCATCCTCTGTTTCGATCTCTTTTTTTTTTTTTTTTTTTTTTTCATTACTGGGGTTTGGGAAGGGGAGCCTATAGATTTCCCTTCCTCCCCCCATCGTCTTCCTTACGTCGTCTCCCCTCCCCATCTTCTTCTTTAGACCGTCTTCCCCCTCGCTCTCTTCCCTCTCTGTTCTTTCTCATCACTTTTTTTTTTTTTAAATCAAACCTTCTTACCTATCCTTCTCACACAAACAACGAATTCACATTCGAGTTCCATCATAAAATCAGTCCCTTATCTTAATCGACAATCTTTAAAATCAAAAATTTGAGTTTCCATTAAACCTTACCTCAACACCATCAATTGTCACCAACACCAACACCACACAACATCAACGCCAACAGCCACCTAACTCATTCAATTCGACTCGAATAAAGATTAGAGAGAGGGAGACTCGGACGAGAGAGACGAGAGGGAGCACATACACAGTGGGAGAGTGAAGAAGCCAAAGGAAGAAGATGATGAAGAACACCGAATTGATCCACCCCTTCTCTGTTCAATTGATTTGTAAATCAAAAGGTGATCAAATGACCATAATACCCTTTAAATCTTATCCTTAGTTTCATAAGTCCAATGCCCTTATAGGTAATTTGGCATTTTCTTTTTATTTCATGATTATCTCTTTATTTCGAGTCCGAATTAAATCTTGAGAAATACCCTAAATCCACGGAAAATTTGAAAATTAACCAAAAACGCTCCAAAACTCCCAAACAACCCATTTTGCACGCGATTTGAGGTGTGGGACCCACGCTGACTCTTAAATCCATTTAAAGTCCAAAATTTGAATTTTTAAACTTGATTGCAAATATTTTTTTTGCAAACCGGATACAAAGGTTAGGGTTAACATTTTCACTTTCTAGGCACTCATTTCGACAAGTATCTCGAGTTAAAACCCCACGAATCTCGAATTTCACAAAATAAAATAATATATAATACACAACACAAGGCAAACATCATAAAAAAGTAAAATTACCTGTAAATCTCATTTCACCGGTCCTTGGCTCCCAACTCACGGCCTAAACCATAATTTGAATTCGTTAATCCTAGCTTAGCCGTAATTATTGAATTAAAAACTTTAGGATTTAACAATCATCGAATGCTCAAAGGTAGTCGTCGATCTTCTCTTTGCCTGGTATGCTGCTAACGGATCTGCACCCACCGTCATAAAAAGGACGGTGAGTATAATGTAATAAAGTAACTCCTAGAGATTTTTATGTACATTTCCAAACATAATCAACTGGTATTCTAAAGCATAAATATAGCAAAAGAAGTGTTGAAAAGGAAATATGTTAAAAAATACTATGGTTAAACAATATGAGACTGACGTAGGCTAAGTAGTAATGATCTAGTTCTGGTTGGCCTTAAGTCTTATCACTAGGCCTTTATTCCACTACCTCAAGGTGGAGCCTTGCTCTACACCTATATCAAAGGTCGGAGCTAGGTTCTACAACTCCATGATCATCCATATCCCAATCCTCAAAGGCCGAGTTGAGCTCTACACGTAAATAAATCATCTATATATATATATATATATATATACTTGCCGCCTACCCTGAGTCTCATACCTCTTGTGACGTGCAAGTGTAGTGATGAGTGCCGACATCCCCAGTAGTCTAGTGACCCCGTGTGCCGCGCATCTCATAATCGTGCAATGGACCCTAAATTCTACCACTACTTTATAATTTAAAGGAAGACTCGCATTAAGAATTCCAAGACAAGGCAATATGATTCAAAGCCAACATTCAAGAATACAAGTTCATATGTATACTCCAATCTCATTACTCTAATCCTAATATCATGTTATTCTAAATCACATTTTCATCAAAACATCAAGAAAGACATAGAACACAAGAATAGAGTCAATGATTTTCATAAGCAAATGATATCATGATAAAAACACCCGTATAATGACCAAAATATGAAACAAATTCATGATATCAGAAGACAAGGCATTTCATAGTCAAATAGACTACAAAACATAACATAATTGAAATGAAATGTAAATAAGACCCTCAACAAGATTACTTACAAGTCACGCAATGTATTACCTAGCTTAACCGGTCTCCCGACACCCCAAAACACGTACCCGGACTCCTGAGACTCTTCCCTAGGCTCCTGGTATAATTTAATACGTATTAAAGTGTGTTCAGACCTTTAGTTTGGGTTTTAGGCTAAGCAAGATAGGTTAAGTGTGTTTTGAAAAAGTGTAGATTTTTGTGCTGTCACAGTACCCATCGCGCTAGGTAATTTATCTAGTGTGCTAATGATCCTATTAGCGCAGCTGTGAGTTTTATCTAGCGCGCCAGAGCTGCTTAGCACGCTAGATAGTTTCTCTAGCGTGCTAGGAGCGATGGAACCAAGAATTCTGCAACCAGAATTCTAAGTTTTCTCTCAGGAATGGCCTCCTCCAAAGCCCCAAATGCCCGTTCTTCGCCACCAAGGATCCGTAACATCCTCCTCCATCAAACATACACCAGACACTTTATATAATCCATCAATTATATCAAAATTTAGAATTTGAACATGCATTTTGTTAAAAAAAAACTCTAGAACACTTAAAACCTCAAAAATTCATTACTTTATCAAAACAAAACCAATTTTCAAAATTCTTGTTAGCTTGAACATTAGAAAATCTCAAGGAACTCAAATATGCAAATGGATTTTGAAAACAACATCTCTTAAACACTGATTTTTCATAAATTCACTCCCATTGGAATGAAACCCAATTTGAGCAACTCTTGAAATCTAACAAATTGAGCTTAAAAACTTAAACTAAAACTCCCATTTGAACACATTTGACACATGAAATGTTTTGAAACTGATTACATGAAAACTCCTTTGATTTCATGCCTACAACTCATGAAATTAAAAGCATAAATGGGTAGATGCATTACCTAGAGTTGTATTATTGCTATCTACACTTGAATTCTTTTCTTGATGATGAATTTGATCTCTCGAACCCCAATTCCAGCAACAAATAACAGCAGAATTTTCTCTCTAAATGGATCTATGATTTGCATGTTCATCTCAATCACTTATGGCATGTTCGCTTCATGGTCTTAGGTCGGATTAGTCACACTGGACTGGTTAATTCGGTGTTCGTTTGGCGGATTAACTAGTCCATGAGACTATCTAATACTCAATACAGGTGACTAAAGTAAACCATCATTTTTGGTGGCACTAATTAATCCCAATGCTTAGGCTTCACACATTACCAAACTACCATTCCTCTTAAAACCAAATCGTAAGAACGAAATGTGACATTATTAGACAATCACGTTTTTTGGGGTGCTTTCCACGGGACAATCACGTTTTTCTGAGGCATCGATGTCGTCGGAGATCCGGTTGAGGTTCTCGGCGGACCACTTGAGAGTGATGGTGCCGTGAACATGGACCAGAAGGCGAGGAGGAGGATGGCAGCTAGGGCCTAAAACTTGTATCTTCCGCAGCCGAAGAGGATGCCGTCAGCAGCAACAAAGCTCTCTTTCTTCGCGATGGCGGTGGCGGCGGTGGGCAGGTCATCTTCCTTCATTTCCCCAAAAAACCAAAATCTGCTCGGATTTCATGGAGAAGAAGCGAGATCGAGTGTCGGTCGATGGATTGGAATGGATGAGAGTATGAGACAGTGGGCAAGAAAATTGAGCGTTAGGAAGAGAGAGAGAGAGACCTGGATTTCAATTTATTTTGAGTTATATATTTGGTCACATTAACATAAAATCTTTGATTTCGATTTTTTTTGAGTTTCTCTAATGAAATCAATGGAGGCAGGAATCTTTAAATAGAGGGGCACTTTAGTAAATTTACTTATTGCAACTGCATTTACTCCTAATCGAACAAGATAGCTAAAACGAACTAATATATAAACCCACGTGTTAATCCCAGTACAAACTAACCCCATAATTTTGGGTCTCCCTAAAATGTGAAGCGAACAGGCCATTATATATATAGTTAGGTAGGATTGACTTATAGTCATTGATCTAAATGTTAACATTCATCTAGAGACTAATCTAATGGCTTTCATTTTGTTTCAATTTTACTAACTCTCCACTAACTCACCTTTGCTAACACCAAACCATATTCCATTGGTTTCATAATGTGTCTACACTTATATCGAGAAACATCAAATGACTATTGTTTTATTTTACTAACTTTGGCTAGATTTATTATAAATAAATTATAGCCACATCAAAATTTAACTAATTAAGCCACGTTAATACATCTAATTAAATAAATGACTCACCATGTCATTCTTTACCCGGTCCTACGACTGCATGCATCTCGAGGCGTGTCCCTGCTCACGTATCGACACCTATAAATAACAAGTAGAGATGACTTAGTAGTCTACACGTGTATGATACACTAGGAAATAACCATGCAAATGTAACATATACCTCAGCCACGTGCCCCGATCGGTGTGTGTATCACGATGTGGGTCCCATGTTACAAGTCGCTGATCATGTTTAAGGATTAAAACGCGATTAAAATTTTTTGGACTGTGACATACATGTATTATAAATAAAACCTACAAATTAGTGAGAAGTAGCACGACGAAGACTTAGAGATAATTGTCGATCTTCTCCTTCCCTCGTCTGCTACTTGAAAGATCTGTACCCACCGTCACAAACAAGACGATGAGTACAATATAAGCCACTTATCCATATTTCCAAAATATATAACAAACGGTAGCTAAAAGCGTGACGACCCTTACGTGAGATAGGGTCGGGTCGTCCGGCCTGACCTCCTCCCCTGTGCCCAATACCCGAACCGGGCCTAAGCAAGCAAAACGACATGCCTAAATCAACCTGTCGAATAATGAAACAAGTTCAAATGGACCAAAAGTGTGGAATAAAGTAAACAAGATTCCATATGACTAACCATGAAACTATATGTGGGTCCTCAATTCATAAATTGTCTTAAAGTCATTCATTCACCAAGAAGAAATTCAAACTAGATGAGAGTGAGGTTCAATCTTCCCGAAAGACTTATTTTACTATAACCCAAGTACAAAAGTTTCAAGAACAAATAATATAATATAGCAATACAAAGCTTATATCAAAAGAGAAGGTTCGAGCCTATCGCCTCTCTCATGCCTCGATTTAACGCTGATGTGGAAGGTCCCAAGATGTAAGTGGGGTAAGCTATAAGGGCAACAAAGCTCAGTAATTTGGAAAACCTGGTCAACCATCAAAGACGCAAGTAATACTTAATAAGCATGCAAGGCTAGCGTGAATTGAAATTGAATAAAAAAGCATTTAAAACAAGACATCGAATGAATTTATAAAGTATTAATAAACCACGTCAACAAGATTAATAAAACATATTAAATTCAAAACTTATCATTATGCATAGGGTTTACAAAAGAGAGGTACTATAGAAAGTAATCACACTATAAAGTTGACGTCTCATTCAATGCGTATTGGCAATAATCCAATGACCAATTCACCTACCCTCGAGGTGATGACAACCACTAGACGACACACAGGCCTTATGTGGCCTCTTGTTTGTCCCATAAACTCAATATTAAGTTCATCCAAAGCCGTCATCGATGCAAGTCCTTTTTCACAGAAGTACAAAAGAAGGCAACTCCAACTCATGTCCCTAAGTGATACACTTATGAATTCAATTAGACAAGTAAAGCCCTCGATGGAACCACAAACATCTTGGGTCATTAGATATTATTACTTGCTAATATTGCCTTAAGTGCGGACTCCACAAACACCCTAGGGCACTGAATATCATAAGAGGAGAAAACAAATACATTCACATTCCATAGATACGTAGATCAACACCAATAACATGGTGTAACCCATTTCCCAGGTCTCTAGTTAAAAACATATGTCCTAACATAACTAATATCATGTCATATTTGATAATTGAGCGTGCTCCGCACTTACCTCGACTCGGCGCGCTAAGTACTCCCAATCCTCGCACGCTTGGGGCTCTATGTGAACCACTTTGCGAATCTAAACAATTCGAAACAATAATTATTTTGCATATCTACAAATATACAAGTACAACACCTATAGTTTAGACTCATTTGTAATTTATTTAGGGTGGCCTAGGCTATAGGAACTCATCCTATTTCATAACTAAATTCAATTAAGTCGTTCACGACTCTAAAATCAACACTTCAATTCGAAATCAATTATTCGAGTAAAATAAGAATGCGGTGACACAAAACAATGTGAGAACCCTAAAACTTGGTTTTCCAACTTAAGTCGACTAATCATAACAAATGGAATCCAAATAACCACGTAAGCACGACTTTGAGTTAAAATCCCCAAATTATATCATTTAGTCAAAAATCCATAACTTAATCCAAATAAGTACATTTTCAAAGAAATGATTTAAACTCTCATTTGTGTCTTGACTTACCTTAAAACCAATCTAAATCAATTAATTTTATCCATTTAGTTCATAGCATAAAAAGAGAACCAAATGGCTTAAAAGTTCATTTAAAACAAGTCATTTCCTCTTTTAAACATCTCATCAAGCACATAGTAGGCGAATAAGCGAGTTTAGCCAAAGTCAATGTTGGACAAAACCACATCGAAGCATGGAAATCATGACCATGAAACTCGACTAATTAATTACCTAAAAATCAAGCTCGATAAAGAGTCCACAAGACTTAAAAATTCATGATCTTCCTTCCCTATTGTTTGAAGGAACAATATAACAACTCTATCTTCTTTATTTCATCAAATACATCGTGATAACCCCAAACCTACAAATTGGGCACCGCTCGGCATTAGGCCTCCATTAACCTTCATTAAACCGGGCAGAGTTGATAAAGGCCTAGACAGCCTCACAAACTGGTCTTTAGTACCTGATAGTCCGCACAATAGAGTATATATATATATATATGAAATCATATGCAACAAAATTTCAATGCGGTGGAAACCCGATAATAAATAAATTAAATGCACAACGAGTTCTCGATATGGAAACTAGAATGTGAAAACCTCGTACAACTGATACAATGTACAAATTATGGTGACGAGGGGAAGTACATGTATCTCTCAACCCAAATACCCATTTATAAAAATATAATAAATGTAATGTAGATACATCTTTTCACCTACGTATGTCGCGCATCAATGTTATTGAGCTTGGAGATTAGGCCTGCAATTGTCACCAAAAGTAGAGACAATTCAAGTGAGTAAATCCAGAAGAAGTTTAACAGTAATTCAGATTAAACAATAAACAAGTCTATAAATCATGCAGAAAAGAAAAGAAGCTGAACAGAATAATAAAGCGCATGATAAACATATTATAATGGCCAATGATAGAGACCAAGTGACCCGGAAGTAAAAGATAGGCGCCTAAGTGGTCTTGACAATCTACACGTAGGCTCAAAGCCACTTGACTACGGGTAAGTTTCAAATACTGGTACGGCGGGACCAAGTCCACTTTAATCACACTTAATATGTTTGGCACTGTCGGCTCACTTAAGCGGCAACCCTAAAAAATTCCAAATGGAGTCATAGTCGCAACCGGATGCTCAGTCGCAATGGGATCCTTGAAGTCCTGTGAGGAACCACAATACATGGCGGATGCTCACTCAGAGGATTTAGTCTCGTCTAGGAGCCATGACGCAACTCGGATGCTCAACCCACAAGTAAACGACTCAATTCGACCACTTACACCCTAGGTCACTCGGTAAGGAATAGAGTCCAACAATAGGTATCATTTCCATCAAAATATGCAAGGAAAAGAAAAGAATTAATATTGAATTTCTTACTGGTTTACTTACCATACAACCACATAACTCGCCACTTCAAATTGATGGTTCAAATAGCCTGGTTGAGTCCTTGCTTATCTACATTCATTATAGGTCTAACAAAGTAGTTTATACTATATTTGATTGTTTAAGGACCACCTGCGAAATCAAAGTATTATTCATAGTTTATGCTTTCCTTAGTTCATCAATCTACCAATTATAATTTTCAAGTAGCATAGCTTACTTTAATGTTGTTGTTATGAATCACTCTATGTAATTTGGTCATACCTTCCTCATTTTAAATTGAAATGGACTCATTCTGGTGGCATTTGAAAGCTAACTCAAAGGAGAACAATTTTTTCCTACTGAACTCTTCTACAACTTTGGTGATGAATCTAAAATTGATGGGTTCACAATTTTGATAATGTCTTGATGTTTAGAGCATAACTCCATCATTTCTTATTGGGTTGAGCTCATCTTCTAGTATGACTTTCTAGGATATGTTTATAAGCTTCGGTAAAAAAAATCATGATTCTTGAAGCTATGATTTAGTAGAAATGAGTTTTTCAAATTGTTGGTCGGAATATAAAATTTTTTGAGTCATTGTGGTAAAATTTTCATATCTCCCTGGTTTTTTTTATCGAAATTGTGCAAATCTTATAGTTTTGGAAAGCTAAGAAATAGCCCTAAGACTTTTCTTTGGACTATAATGCTTAATTTAAACATTTTGGTAATTGAAATCAACTCGTGTTGCACCAAAACTGTTTTTATTTGATAAAAAATATTTCAACATAAACAAAGTATTAATGGGGCTGATTGTGAAAAATTAGAATTTAAAACCACTTAACCAACCTAAAACAAGTTAAATTAAATTTGTTAGGACACCTCAAGAGCTTAGAGAGGACTTACGGGGTGTGGAACGCGAGTTTGAAGTGGTTGAGAGCCGATATAGGCTAAGAATTAGTGCATTTAAAGTAAGTAAACATATTAAGGCACTTCTCTCCATTCCATTTCCATTTCAATATTGAAACACATTCACTTGGACTGTTTTTGTTTCTTTCTCTTATTCCAAATGTCATGACTTTTGTGTGTGTTTTCTATTTAATTTTATTGGTTTCATTAATCATCTTATGAGTTGATGAATGGCATTTTTTGACTTGATCTTGTTCTACGTTAGATTCCTTTAATGTTGTTTATTCTCGAGCTGCTGAACTTCCTTTACAAATAGCATGCTCTATTTCCTATGGGTGTTTGTACACCTCCAGGTCAATATGCTTGTAAAGAAGTACTTGTGTTTATGTAATCTACAACTCCAACTTATTGTCAATTAGGTTTAGGATAATCCACTAGTCTAGGTTCCCTATTATATAAGATGTGCGGCTTACAAGGGCTAGATTCCCTGGGGATGCCGAGCACTCCACACAGCTGATGTTACTAGCGCGGCACATGGGGTTAGATTCTCTGGAGATATATGCTAAAAAAAACCTAGATTTGTGTGATTTCTCAATTTGTTGTCCTTTGTAGTAGCTTGGTGTTTGCATACTTTCCTTTTACCTTTTCTTTATTCATAGCTATTTTATGCTTTCAGTTACCATTCTTTGTATATTTTGGAAATGTGAATAATTGGCTTCAGGATTTACTTTTACTTACTGTACTCATCATCTAGTTTGTGACGGTGGGTGCAGATACTTCGAGTAGCAGATCAGGGAAGGAAAAGGTCGACGACTACCATTAAACCCTCAGCGAGTGGTTTTTTCTACTTTTGTAGGTGATCATTTTGTGTATTTATTATTTACGTCTTTACATACTTTTTGAGTTGTATATTGGGTTGAGAGAGTTGACTCCCTGCCTGATGCCTGTATTCGATTTGACTACGTATGGTCATCTATTTATCTAGTTTCCATAGTATGTGTTTTTATATTGCTTCCACAAATTTTATTAAGTCTTCCACTGATAATATTAAAATGATAAAAAAATTTAGTTAACTTTGAATATCACAACTAACGAGAAATGAATAATATTTATCCTGGACACGAGCACAAGGAGTTTAAGATAAAAAGGCTGACTAATACGTTGTTAAGTCCTACGTGGATGGAATTAAGACTTAATTATGGGATTAGGTCGGGCGGTGCCGTGTTCAGAGGAACTGGTTGTCACATAGTCATACTTATGAATTCAATAGGACAAGTAAAGCCCTCGGTGGCAAACTCCGTAAATATCCTGGGGCATTAGATATTATTACTTGATAATAAGGCCTTCGGTAGGGACCCCACAAACATTCGAGGCAATGAATATCATAAGAGGGGAAAATTAGTGCATTCACATCCATAGATACGTAGATTTAAGCCAATAGCATGATGCAACCCATAACCCTAGTATTTATTTCAAATCGTGGGGCCTAACATAACTAACATCATGTCATATTTGATAACCGAGCAAGCTCTCCACTTACCTCGACTCGCCGCGAATCCTATTTTCGATCCTTGCACGCTCGGGGTCATATGCGAACCGCCTTGCGAATCTAAATAACTCAAGAAACATAACATAAATATAAAAGTCACATTTTTAGTTAAATTTTCTATTTTAAAATTCACTTTTGGGTCCACTAGTGTGGGTCACGCGGGTCCCCCATCGCTCAGTACGAGGGTCGAGGGGTGGGTTCTGCCCAACTCTTCCTCGTGGGGGCACAGTAGCGCGCCTCGTTTGAAAATAAGATTTATTTTTATTTTATTATATATATTATTTAATTATTTTTTAGGTTCGGGGGCCAGTCTGACCCTTGATTCCTGTCAGAGCCTGAACCGCCCCCTAGTTGGGGTGGCAAGGGGTCAAACTGACCAATGGTTTGAGAGGGGTCAAAATGTCTCGTCCAGTGCGATGACGCTGGTGAGGGAGGGGGTGGTGTCCCCTTTTCGCCATATTGAGTGGCAGCGGTGGTCCGCTGCCCTCCTCTTGCAATAGCGGTGGTCCGCCGCCCTCCCTTTAGCAACGGTGGCAACTCGCCGTTGTCTTTCTGACAGTCCCCCTCCTTTCTTGGGGTTCTCAAACCTCATAAACACCATCAAAGGGTCCAAAATCTCTCGAATCAACAACAAAACACCCAAAATAAAGTTTTCCACCATTATAGACCAACATAAGAATGGTTTGAAGAAAAGAGATGATAAGAGGGAAAATGTTTACCTTAATTCAATGAGGCTTCATTGACTTTGAGACACCACCACCATTGATAAGTCAATAATTAGACAGTGTTTTATAGTATATTTCATGGTGATTTCAGACGTAAAAGGTTATATTACATTGGATTTTCTTTTGTTTTTGTGATTTCGGGTTATAATTAGATTATGCGAAGAAATGGAAGAAAAAAAGGAATAAAATGAAGAATTTAGTCAAGTGGAGAAAGTATACAGTGAATCAAGAGCGAATCAAGAATGAACTAGGAATCACTGTTGGAGAATCAATAGCGAATCAGCCTCTATAGAGGAATCGCCAAACAAATTGGTAAAGGACAGACATGCATTTCCACCGATTTGTCTAGCGAATCAAGATTTAAGTGGAATCAGTGACGAATCGCTGGGGTCGATTTCGAGAATAGTGGATAACAAGAAGGAATTTCGGTTTTGATTGGATATGAACATTGGGCTTCGAAATCAATTGCTCTTAAGTACCCTAAATCATATTTTATTGCTCTTAGAGCCATATTATTTAGTTTTTACTGTTTCTATGTTTAAGTTTTAGTTTAGATTTATTGTTCATTGCTTTTGAATACGATTTAAAGATTCAAAGTATTCAATAAGAGGTATTTATTTATGTCTTTTATTTACGTTATTGTGATGTTTATTATGAATATGAGTGAGAAGTTTATTAATTTAAACAAAGTCCGAACATTAACTTAATCCATTTTGTGATGTGGTCATAATGAAGATTTATTTGTACTTAATGCTTTAAATTAATCGTATTATTTAATTCACTGATTTAATATATTATTATTCACATATTATAATCATGAAGCTTTGTATTGCACGCGTAGTTTAGAATATTGTGATATTTTGATTCAATATCTAATTTAATTAAAATAGTAATTAAATTATTTAAAGAGCTCTTTTACCGTTTAGAATGTGTATTGTGATATTGTGACAATTGTGAATTTAAATCATATCTTATCATATGTTTTGGGCATCCTTGTCTAGGCCCAATTTTAGCAAATTTGTGCTTTTAGTATCCCTCAGCTAACTAAAAGAAGTAAAAATTAAGATATTTAACTACTTTATTCAAATATTTTCTCAATCTTGTCAAAACTAGATATTAAACTTGCAATCTCATTTTGTGCTTAGCTTTTTGAAATGGTTTTTCGAAGTTCCTGATGTATTTATGATTTTGTAAGCTAGATTAAAATGTAAGTATGCATTTCAAATCTTGTTGTTTAACGTTCACGAAGAAAATATAAAAGATTTTGAATATCACTATAAGAAAAAAATGAATTTTATAACATTAAATAATATTGTTAAAGATTAAAGTGTTATAACTTGCTAAATATAATTATGAAATTAGATTTAATATATTATGAAAATATATTTTATTTGAGAAATAACACTTAACAATACCTTACCTGAAACCCATGGTTGATTTCATGTTGATTTCTAATGTTGGTAATATATTATATTGTGTGGACTAAATATATTTATGTTTTAATAACATAGCATTCAACAATATATATTGTTTAAGCCAAAGCATATCAATGAGATAAATGAGGCATTACTTGCCAAAAATCAAGATTTACGGAGGTTGTGGGTTCAACTCCCGTTGAAGTAAAAACAACAAAACAAAACAAAACAAAACACAATATTTTTTTTTTTACATTTTAACTAATATTTTTCATATAAATATATTTTTAATAGGTGTTGTATGAAGAAAAGAAAAACTAAATTTTATACACAAATAATCATTATCATTATATAGATAAATTCATTCGGCCTACATTCATTATATAAAATTTAATTTTTTAAGCTAAAAAAGCATTGATCATTATTAACCAAGAGGATAAATAAAAATATTACAACATTTCAACAAGTAAAATGCAATAGATATTAACTACATTGCATACTGAAGCTTAAGACTATTCTAATTAGAATAGAAAGAACTATCCCACAAAAGGGAAATCTGCCCCTATAAAATGGGACAACTACTTCAATTTGACGAAACATCTGCATAAGGAGACAACTATCCTAATTACAAAAACATATTTGATATAAGAAAAATACTTACAACCTATAATGTTTTTTAGGCTAATGATTGAAAATATCATAACCTTTGCAAATTATATTGATTATATTCTAATTTTTGAAATTTATCAATTATATCATAACCTTTTTGATTTACTATCAATTATATCCTCAATTAATATGGGTGTTTTTTTCTTTCATAATATTTGTCCACACATGATTCTCTTCAACTTTGCACCTTGTTAAAGATGATTCATACATAAGCATCAGAGGTTTAAAACTCAATATTCATGATAAATATTTATGTATATATATAATACACATAGTTGCACATACATAATATATATATATATATATATATATATATTTCTTTTGTCAAATTAAACAACTACGAATTACATTCTAATAAGTTTTAGATGTTATTTTCATCATATATTGATATACACATGATTTTCAACTTACATTGGTGATCTATATACTAATGATTTTCAACTTTCATTGGTGATCTATAAACTAATTAAATTTGAGAGATTATTAATGTATGTATCATTGATTTATTTTTATTTTTATTTTTATTTTTTTTTGTGAGTCCTCATATACATTTAACTTATACACGAAGCTTAAAAGATTTTGATATAAGTTGATTAATGTAGATAATCATGAAAATAAAGTTAGAAGCTTATGTTGATTTCAAGGTAAAAGTACCCAAATTAATCGAGGATATAATTAATAGTAAATTGAAAAGATTAAAATATAATTGATAAATTTCAATGGTTATGACATAATTAATACAACTTGTAAAAGTTATGATATTTTTTATCATTTTTGCCATATTTATTTTTTTTCCACATGCCCCCAAGGGGTATAGTGTAGTAATAAAGAAAAGAGTATTTCTAACTTTGATTGAGGTAGAGGATATGAGTTTGATTCTTGAGAGCAACATTATAAAATATTTTTTTAGTTTCTTCTAAGTTATGAGGTTGAGGCGTCTGACCAACTCCCAAAGTAAGGACGAGCTGAAAAAAACTACGGTAATAGAACATTTGCTAAGTTTTGTCTCAAACCATATCTTATGAGCTAATGATACAGAACAAAGCACCGATCCTGAATGATGGCTACTCCGAAAAAAGTACACTCCAATCGAACACAATTTGTACACTTTTTCACTGGCATCTACACTTCTTCACTGGCATCCTAACAGAAGCCTGAGTGAAAATAATGGAGTTAAACAATCACCACAAACAATAGGTTTAGTCACAAGTCGTAACATCATGCTGGGATACCTGCTGAAACAAGTAGAAAGTAAGTTAATATGAAACATTAGTCAAGAAACTAACACCACTCCGTTCGCAGAGTTCTGCAGACCATAAAGCATATTCGAAGCAGCCGAGTTTTCCGCATCCCTCAATCTCAGCTTCATATCTCCCACAGTTACGTATGTACCTTCTTTACTGTCGATGTGAACTGAACAGATGAATTTCCTGTCATGGGCAGGACCGACCTCTTTCTCCATTCTGCAAGTTGTGTTTAAAAAACATGAGCAGAAACCGATTGCCGTGAGCTTTTTAAACAGCAAGAAAATTAAGTTACATAAACAAACAGAACCATGAAAGTGAGCTTGTCTAAGTAGCATATTCACATATTAAAAATATAAGCTTGGTGTATTATCCAAAACAGCCATATTTTATTCTAAAAAAAAAAAAAAAAAAAAAAAACCATATTTTTCCAATCTACAACAATATTTCCTCTTTTTTCCAACATTACAAAAAATGTGATACCTATGATGGAAAATGTTCCAAGTATGATGCTGTACCATTAACATATATGGTGGCTTTTCATACTGAGTTTCCAGTGACAAAACTCTCAGGGGTGTTTTACCAGCTACTGACAAGTCAATAGACCTCCTATCCTTACTTTAGGTGCTTTTCTTTCTTGTACCATTATATGATCAACATAGAATCCAATTGGAAGAGGCCTTGGTCATTTCATTCAAGCGGCAAACCAAGCTCCACAAAACAGTGCAAGAAAAGCTTCTGTACAAAATTAGATCACTGGCTTCTCGGTGACTAAGCTTCCTATGCCTCACACATGCAAAGCAATCAACCTAAAAGATGAGAAGGGATTTGTTACAGCTATCTTTGGTTGAGTTAATGAGGTTTAACACGTGACACGATAGGATTGTCATGCATTAAGCACTACACCTAAAAATTATGCACTTCCTCTGATGACACCGTGTCTCAATAAAAGATGCAGTAGGCATAACTTTTAAGCATAGTGTTTAAGACCAGGCACAACATCAAGAAGCACCACGTAGTAAATTTCAACAACTTTACTAAGAAGAACCACATCAATTCCCTTCCCCCTAAATAAGTCAGCAGGTGGCGGCGATGACATGCAAACTACCTAAAAGAGATAGATGATGTTTCATCTAGTGAAACACAAGAACTAGTAAGGAACATAAACCCCAAAATTGGACATAGGAAATGTTTCCTTTGTTTTCATTATAAGAAATGAAGACCGGAAATATTTCAGAAGAGAGACAAGTGACAAATTTCATAGAATAGTTTGATGGCGTCAGGGAGGTGACTGTTTTTTTTCGTTACGTAAAATTTTTTTACTTATAATTTAGAAGCTACTTTCATATAAAAAAAAAAAAAGAAAAAGTGAGACATTTGACATCAGAGAGGGTAATAGGTTGATGAGTATAAACACTATATTAACAAAAATAAACCAATTTGGCCTGAAAAAACACAAACAAAAACAAACAAACGAACCAATTTAAGACATAGAATTATAGCACGATAGAGAAACAAGGGAAAACGTTTCTGCTAAGATTGGTATAGACAATCTACAAAAGAGTAGATGAACCATGAAAGAGCATAGAGGTCTTTTATCAAAACTACTTACTCCCAGCAGAACCAGAAATTCCTATAGATATTGTGGCCCACTCATGCTATGGTAGCCTTGGTAAAACACATAGGGCATGTGCACAAACTATTTGGCTATGATGACTTCACATCTAGGTTTATAGTCTTAACAGCAAGGCAAGAAGATACAGCAAAGTACACATCCAATCATATATGATCGTCCAATGTGATTAACAAGTACATCAACTACCTATATCGTGTCTCCTTGATTACCACAAATTTGAATCAATAGTGTTATCACTGATCTTCCCATAATCCTCAGCAGTATTGTAATAGTAATTTGAACTGCGTTAAAGCACTAACAAATAACTTGTTACTGCGATCAATTTCAGCCAAGGCAAAAGGTATTGCTTGAAAGAATATCATGATGAAAATGATCTTCGTGTTTAGTTTTGAGTGAAGCGGCATGTCACTTTCAGCTTTTAGAAAATTTGCCCAGGTAAAATCGCCATAGTGTGTACAAATCTTATCATAAGCACATGCAACTACGCAATTAAAATCTACCCAGAGTTCTAAAAGTGAAGCCCGCAAATTCACACAAAAGACAGAAATGGAAGAAATTTTACTCTTGATACCATCTCAAGCAATCACTTTGGATCTAGCTGAATATATATGGGAGTCTGATTCAAAAGAAAACATAGAGATTTCACCCTAGATAGTCTTTCAAGCCAACATCTTAAACCAGCTGAATAGAGAAGGGAATCTCAAAACTAAAAAATGCTCTATTTGCCACAAAATAAAAAATAGAACATAATCCTAGTGACTTGATGTTACATATATAATTGGTAATATGATACAAGTTAGATGGTAATAACGTAACACGTACAACCATATAGGTCTATAAATATATGTATTGAGATATTTTGTAATCAAGTGATGAGAACATAATATCTCCATCTTCTCTCTACTTGCTTTTCTAAGTTCTTTTTCTAGTCTCTCTTCTATCTATAGTTCTTCATTCTTTCTCTCTAATTCTCTTCAATCACCTCTCTTTGTAATTCTTTTAGATCTTTAAATTAGAAATCTATTAAAGTTAGATCAACCAGCAACATTGATGCTTTCATTTAGAGCCTCTCACCATGTAAGAAGAGAGATAAATTGGGTATTCATTACTTGATTATAAAATATCTAAGTATCTATTTATGGACCTATCAAGTTAGCATATTACCCTCTTACTTGCATCATATTACAAATTGTGTATGCAACACTTGGTTCCAGCAACAAGAATTTCGATATGCTACTGTATAATGTAGGCTTTGCTCCCTAGACCAATGCAAGATTTAGAACATCTTCAACAGTAATCCTGACCAAAAAAGTTTTTTTGTGACAGCATCAAACCATCCAAGCCAAGTTCATTTCATTCAATTCCAAATCGGTAGTTTCATCAAGAGTGGCAAATGAATCCACACAAAATTTGTCTTCATAATATCCCCCTACTTGGAATTTCCTATAAAAACTAATTCTAATTTCTTTAAACAAGTAATCAAAATAGATTAGGTAATACAACACCATCCTTTCTAAATGTCAAATGAGGAGACAAACTAATGGTAACAGTAAAGATCTACGCAAGAACTTGGGTCGTTTCTTAGTACAACAATATTCAATCTTCACTTCCAATTTGCAAATTACATCACTTCCAGTCACCTGACGTGATGATCAGACTAAAGCTATGTAATTTCTTGCTTTCTGCAAAGCATTGGTTAATGCCACGCAAACAGACATCTAGAACATTGGTTGGTTGAAGAAATAGCAAGTGGAGATAAACTAATGGTAACAGTAAACTCCACATGGATTTATGATCAACCCATGATCTGAAACCAAGAATATTGATTTCGAAGTGGAAAAGAGGGAAAATAGAAACATTTAACAGAAGAGTCAACCTTTTCTCAAGTAAATTGCAAGATTTAATGGCTGAAGATAGCCACATATTGTAGAGAGATTATGAGCGAAGATAACAAAATATTTACACAAGCAGATTTTCCATAGACATATTTCTAAATTCTAATATCAACAAGTATCCATATGAGTTCACTTTCTTAACTTAATAATTATAAAACATAAAAACCAGACCCCGAATGTCATGCAGATGATAGAGTAAAATCTATTTAGAGCTTGTTAATCTCCAGAGCATCTCGAGAAGCTCCCTCGCTCTAAGAAGTCAAGGGACCATCTTTACCTAAACTTCTAAATATCAACTTTTCTAGAGAAGTTTCCAGGTTCGTCAATATCACATTGTTTAAGAGGTCTCTCAAGTGAACAATTGCCTCAAGAAAGAAGCCATGATCTCGATCTACACATTTTTCTTGCTGATTATCCTCTAAACTAAAATCCCATTGGTAGACCACATTACGTCTAGGGACACTGAAATCGAATGAAGCATTTCACACCTTTAATAACGAACTACATAGCGTTCATTTTCAACTTAAGAAAAGTAAGACACTTCAAAGCATAGTGCCCATGGATCTTCATTCGGTAGTCCTTCCCAAGTAACTGTTTCTACATCATGCCCAATTCTCATTATCTAGCATTTGAATATAAAAGGGCTGAAAACTCCCTAGAAGATCACAAGAAACATTTGAGAAACAAAAAGTAGTTTCATCAAGAGTAATTCCATATGATGGAATACTTCCATTCATGAGAACTAAGAGCCAGAGTACTTCACTCATGCAGATGCTTTCTTCAAAAACAGGGGTTAATGTTTCTATGTACCTATGTCAGGTGATGGACAGATGGTGATAAACACACAATTTCTTCACAAAAAAAAATGTTGTCAGGCCCTAGCTTATTTTATCGTAGCAACGAGGATGTGATGATCAAAGGATGGAGATTCACCATTAGAATCTAAAATAGAAATGGAAATACATATGACAGTTGGAAACTAAAGCGAAAGAAAATGTTTTAGAAGATTACATTTCAAACCACACATCAATGCGTTATATAATACAAAGCAAAAGAGATGCAGCGCCAGGAAGAAAATGTTTTAGATTATCCTTTGATGCACTAGGAGACACCATAATACCATACACTTGCTAAGTGCAAGATATGTACATGCTTGGTTATACATTAAGATAAAACTATGGTTGCCCTATAAAGTCAAGAAAAAACTGATCATACCACTATTTCCAAAAATCCAAGTGTTTCATTCGGAACAGAAAAGCATGCATTTTTGAGCTCGAGTATAAGCGAATTCCCAAACCCATGTTTTGAGAGAATTTTTACAAGGCTACCAGCTGATATGAATAAAATATTTTGACTCCATTCACATGTAAACAAAACAATAAAACCATTAACATATAGATATCCCCATTTTCAGTTACATTTATGATGGTTTTATATATGATTCATCTAATTTGAGCCAGTTTACTGTTTCAACTGACAAAAGCTGGTTCCTTTTCTAATGAGTTTATTGGTGGACTCAGACAAGAAGCATCGTCATGTTTTCATTGACTTTTAGCTCAAAATGCACTTTTGACTCTGATTTTAGCCAATACTAGCTTCCACTTAAATAAAAAACACCAATCGCACAAATATTTAAATTCGAAAAAAAAAATTTAAGGAATGTAACCACCAATCACAAGGAAGATTTAAATTCAATAAAAAAAAGAATACTTCAAGGAATGTAAGCAACGATTAAAAGCATAGCCCCTTCCAGTGCAGAAATTGATTTATTAATCAAAATGCACCCAGAAGAATCAAACAGGAAACCAAGATGATAAAACAAACCCATCATTTGTATATAAAATGCTTCAACCCTTTATTGAACAAAATTATATAGATAAGAGTTGCACAATTCCTGCATTTAAGTTTCCAAAAGAATACTGTGCCCACCACAGATTTGGTGCCGAAATCTCATTACGGCATTTTCTGCAAAGCATAACTGCTACGCTTTCACATCATTCACACAGTGACATCTACTTATTTAGTCAAGAAGGTAAATTATGTATGTGAAAGCTAGACATGCATCATGAATGAATCATGCCTAAAAGGCTAAAACTTAATAAGTTAAAGCAAATCAAAAGCTTAAACCCAAACAAACCACAGGTAGCATTGAAATAATTGAAGCGAAAGTGACATCAAGCAAAGAATTTCAAGTCATAAGTAGGCTCAAAAAACAATTATGCACTACAACTACTATGATTGAGGTTAATAGGGGATCATCATATGTACCTGTAAGTCGGCTTATGCCATCGTTTTTTATTGCAGAACTCGTTTAGCTTCTGCTTTGCACCATCAATTTCCTTTCCATCCAACACAGTGGACTCGTCGACAATGTCAACTTCCGTATCCAGAGACAACGACTTCCACAATTTATCTAAAGCTTCTTTTGCAGCATTTATCTTGGCAATGTCCTTCTGCTCCGAGCAGCCGGAACCTACAAGCTTCCCATCCACAAATATATTGGCAATATTTACCGCCCCCTTCCTCCAATGCCTGATATCAACTTGCTTCCCCTGTTTTTGACACAACTCATATAATGTCGTCACCGGCTGGTGTTGCAGAGTCTCCAATGTCACAATCGGTTCCAGCACATGACCAAAATACTACACCACCAAAATACACACACAAAAAGTCCGAAAAACGCCACAAATCAATGATAATAATAACTAAAAATATCAAAATTTTCAGCCAAAATTAGCACTCACATCCCACATCTGCTTCAAATCAAAATTACAATCAACATAAACCGCCGCCGCAATCGACTCAACAATATCCGCCAAGACCTTTGGCGCCTTTATTGATCCGCTATGCGGAATCTCATCGCCTTCTTCGGCAACAACTTGAGCAAACTCCTCCACCTAAACATCACAATTTCAACCTAAAACCCTAAGCAGCAGATCAATCAATTAAAGTATATAAAATGAATTAGGAATGTCAGTATGTATCTCACCTTGGCATTGAGGCAAGGCGCATTGTGGCGAACGTGCCGGAACAGCGCGTGGCGGACGGCGACCCTGGCGAGCTTCTCGGTGCTGATATTCGCGGCGCGAATGAGGGAGAGGTGGCCGGGGTCCAACCCAGGGTAAGTAATGTACACGAAATTGGCGACGGCGAGACCGAGCGCTGCGTCGCCGACGAACTCGAGCCTCTGGTAGGACTCCGCCTCGGTGTAAGAGGAGTGCGTGAGCGCCTCCTCTAACAGATCCCGGTTCTTGAACTTGTACCGCAGGATTCTCTCGACGGCATCGAGTGAGGAGTCGAGGGCGATGGCGGCGTGATCGGACGGCTCTCCTGGGACGATCACGCATGACTCCGCGGACATGCTGACGACCTCTGCGCCGTCTGATGATTCCTCTGATCCGATCATGTCCTTTCGCTTCTTCTTCATGATTTTGGGTGTTTTTTTTTTTTTGCTAGTTTTGGGGTGGGTGAAGAAGTGGAGCACAGAAAGTGGTTTCTTTGTAGGGAAGATTGGGTTTAGATTGGGGCCGGGAGAGGGAAGTGAGTCAGAGAGGGTTTAGGGCGTACGGATGCGGAAGAAAACAAGAAACTACTTAATAAAAATGACTGATAGTGGTACGAAGACCGGGTTATGCACCTCCAGATGTGATAGAGTGTATCGCGATGTGAATCCGACAGTAATTTAAGATTATGATGCGTTATGTCGTCGTTGTAGACTGACTAGGAAGAGACTCTCGTGATGGATGATGCGTTTTCTTTGCTTTTCTGGTCAAGTCTCTGACTCCGTTTCAGTTAACAAGGTTACGTTGACGTCCTAACGTTACAACACTGTCTTGTATTATTTTTTTTAGTTGCTCTATGTGCACCCCAGTGCTTACTCAGGGCATCCCATTTATTCTCAAATATATGTGTAATGACTCTTTTGTCCTCCAACACAAACCAACAGCAAAAATTGTTTTCTTGGGCACCCCACTCCGTTTTAGTTGAAGAAAGAACCAAACTCCACTACTCTGTTCTCCCCAACCGATTATGTTTTCTTCATCGGCGGTCGAACACCACGTTCTTCGATCAAAGAATGCATACAAGGTTGGTATCTACCTATATTTTCTAGGGGTGGGCAGTGATTTCCATCAAACTGCCTAAACCGTCCAAACCGCGTGGTCTGGTGTGATTTTTTAAAATCGCGGTTTGATGGTAGTTTAGAAAACTTGAAAACCATGATTCTGCTATTTGGTGGTAGTTTTCATCTATGAAAAATTGAGGTTCACCAAACCGCAAAAACCACCCCATAACGTGGAATTGAGTTGAAGTTTGTTAATGTTGTTTTAAATTTGAAAATGAAGTAAGACTCATAATTTTGATTGAGTTAATGTGTTTCATTGTGTTTTTGATGGTCGTGTATGGACATCAATATGTTTTGTTTTTTTTTTGTTAATGGACATGTATGGAATGTATGGATGTAAATGGGGTAGGGGAATACCCACGGGTGATAGGGATTTACCTTAATGGGTACGAGTATGAGGATTTTAAATCGGGATGGGTACAAAATCTCATACCCACACGGGTATGGTACATGTATGGGTAATAAAATATCTCCACAGGGATCCCACAAGTAATCTCCACGAGGATACTCATCTACCTATGGGGATCTCCATATATCAATTTATATACTATATGATATTTATTATTTATATATATATATATATATATATATCATATGATCCCCAATTAATTTGGGACTGAGGCTATGTTGTTGTATATATCATATGATATTTATATATAAATAGGAAACGACATACCCGTTATTTACTAAACGGACCCGTGATTTTTTCCATTTTTGCCATCCTGGGAAATGCCCAATGTGCCCTTGATATAAAAAGGTTTTTGCTTAGGCAAACCCACCCCATCTCCTCAATCATTGCTCCACCGATTCGAAACCCCTCATTCCCGCTCTACTTAAACGTCAATCCCTCGTCTCCAGACGGCGAAATACTGTCAAAATCAAGTCGGTAAGTTTGTTATCCACTTGTTTTCCAACGTTTTGATGGTTTATTTCGATTTATTTGGTCATCGTTTCATTGATGTTGTTGTTAGTGGTTGGTCGGATTCTAGGTCTAGGGATTTGTTGTTGATTTCCTATCTTTGGTGCGAAATGTCGAAGGACTCATCCAAACAAAGCCATTCCAACGTTAAAGAGGTATTTTTTTGCATTTTTATTCTATTTTTATCATCGAGGAAGAACCTCTATTAGTGGTTGCAATCCCGTGTTGTGCGGAGTGACTGAGCCGAGAGATGTACAAGACGTCTTGGCTTTGTTACTCCGCAAAACAGTGATACATATCGGTTTACAAAAACCGTCACTTCCACCTATGTTACGGATCATTCAAGCCGTTAGTTATAAGGAAATGTCGGTTGGGTTTCTCCGAAACCCACGATGAAGTCTCATTCATGTTCCTCCGCTACAATCTATTTTTCATCTAATTTTGTTTATGTCGTCGTGTCTTGACTAAATATTGTTTGTGTTTGGTTCATGTAGGGTATTGTGTGTGACACTGCAAGTACATCTACCGAGGCCTTCCCGGACTTCACATCGCATTTTACACCGGCATTGCCATTAAAGAGTAGAGAGGGTGTAATCAGTTGGGCCTAAGAGACTGCCCAAAAATGTGGTTTTGTAGTGATTATATTAAAGTCTGATTCTAGTGGCGCCAGTCAAGGCAGGCGAGCGAGGTTGTCAATAGGTTGTGAGAGGTATGGGATGTTTGAAGTGAAAGTTGCAAAGGCAAAACGAATATTGAAAGAAATAGAGGATAAAGACAGTGAGGACATAAAAAAATGACCAAAACAAAGAAGTGTGGATGTGGGTTTAAGATTAATGTGAAGCATGAGCTCGATGGGTTATGGCACGTTCGAGTTGTGTGTGGGGTACATAACCATCGCTTCAGTAATTCATTGGTTGGACATTCTGTTGTTGGGATGCTCGGTGTGCACTCGAGAAATACATTGTACGAGACTTGAGCAAGACAAGTGTCCGACCAAATGACATTTTAAGTCACATCAAGAGACAAAACAAGGACGATGTAACTGTTATGAAGACAATTTACAATGACATGGCTAATTTGAGAAATATTGAAGCCGACGGCAAGAGCAAGATGCAGGCTCTACTGAAGCAGTTGGATGAGCTCAATTACATTGAGCAACATGCTTATTGGGCCGACACGTATAGCATGAGAGATCTTTTCTTTACCCACCCCAACTCAGTGCAGCTCATTCGTTGTTTTCCTCATGTATTGATCATGGATTGCACGTACAAGACAAAACCGGTACAAGTACCAGCTCCTTGAGATCGTTGGAGTCACATCCACATACAAGACCTTTTTAGTAGCTCATGCTTTCCTAGGGAAGGAGACTATGTCTGATTATGTATGGGCACTTAGGCAGTTGAAGTGATTAATGGATAGGTGGCAACCTCCGAGTGTTATTTTGACAAATAGGGACTTGGGTTTGGTTGCGACAGTGGAGGAGGAGTTCCCTACCGCTACCCACTTACTTCGTTCATGGCACGTGAATAAAAATATTGTTGCAAAGACAAGAGATCTATTCTCTAACGAAGAGGACTATGATCGTTGGTATGAGATGTGGCTAAACTTTGTGCAATCCCAAACTGAGGCATGTTATAATAGTCGGTTGAAGGAACTAGAGGACAATTATGGTGGAGCCTCGGGGTTGTATGACTATGTTAGGGACATGTGGTTATGTCAAAAGGAGAAGTTTGTTTATGCTTGGACAAACAAGGTACTACACTTCGGGAATGCGACTACTAGCCGTGCTGAAGGTGCTCACAATGTACTTAAGAGAGAGCTTGGGACATCCCAAGGACATTTTGTAGATGTTTTCAACTCAATACACAATGTTATAACGCACCAGCAGAATAACTTGGAGGCGTCATTTAATCGATCCATGCATCTAGTGGCACACGAGTTTCAGCACCACATGTACAGTAACATCATAGGCTTTGTTGCCGCACATGCATTGGATGTAATCAGCAGGGAGGCAAGATCAGTTAGTGATGGTGGGGTTGGCCATGAATCTTCCCTTTGTGGATGTGTGTTGTGGGCCATTCATGGCTTGCCATGTGCGCATGAGATATTTTTGCATATGCTTGATGGTAGCCCTATCAGTCTTGACGAAATCCACTCGCATTGGAATAAACTGAACATGATCCTCATTCAGTCCCCACAGGATGGAGAGTTAGACTATCTTCTTCAAGTTGAAATGGATGATGTATAAGCTAAGTACAAGTGCAGCGGTCCTGACATGCAGGGGAAGATTGTGCAGAAGCTAAAGGAGATCACTTGCCCTGCATCGACTATCATTTCATGTACTGCATGAGGAAATTACAACTACGGCTCGGCCCAAAAAAAAACAATAACTTGATAAATGAAGAAATTGAAGAGCAATAAGCCCGTAGTTGAAAAATCTACCAAGAGAACTTCTTTGGCTTTTGAGTTTGTAGAGGCCAAATCAACTTAAGAGTACGTGGCGCAGGCTTCGCAAGGAGCCACACAAGTGAGCCAAGTAACTCAATTCAGCCAAGTCCGGCAACTCAAACATTTCAGGCAACTCAGCCAAGTCAGCCAACTCATACATGTCAGCCAACTCAAACAATTCAGCCTACTCAGGCAAGTCAATCAAGTGCAATTTAGCCTACTCAGGCAAGTCAATCAAGTGAGGGACCTTCATCTCTAAAACTTGCACGAGGAAAGGGTCGTGGAAAAGGAAAGGTAACCTAATAGATTGGACCCAGATGTCCTAGGACCCGATCTCAAGTTGTTGAGAGCTACGTTGATGAGATACCACCATTGTGGCGCACTTAATGTATGAACACTGTCGATGTGTAGCCTGATGGAAATTGTGGGTTTCGAGTGATAATTGATGTTGTAGGCTTGAATTGTTTGAAGAGTTGGTTAGGAACGAGGCCATATATCGGAATGTATTTCAGGACGATGAGTATGGTAGAGTTAAAGACGCTATTAATTTTCACAATAGCCCCGCTAAAGAGATTATTGGTTGTCATTACCAGAGATGGGGGTTAATTGTGGCAAACTGTTACAAGCTACCTTTTGCGGTGTTGGCCAAGGAAGGGTCTGGTCTTTGGCTCCCTAGTATACATGTTGCCCCAGTTGTATTTGAGAGAAGAGTACTATGGTCGTGCTTAGTGAATCAGAATCATTTCGTTACATGTAAGTGACTTCCCATAATGCAAATTATGTTTCATTCTTTATGATGTTAAACAATGTTTAATACCCCTAACCAATTTTGTTACCATTTTCAGCTTATCTTGAGAGATGACGCTCCTCTACCACCAACTTCACGATAATGGGAGGTGTTCGCAGAGCTACAAAGCAGAGATTGGGAGGTTGGACTCAACATTCTTCCACGACCACAATCAAATGTGGAAGAACCATCTATAGTTCGAATTGATTAGGATGCACCATTTTTAAAGGTCATTTTGTGGATGTACATGGGTGTATAGCTAACATGAAAACTTTATCATTTTGTTGTTCTACATTGGTACCATTTTTTTGGAGATTCATGGATAGAGACATGTTACACATTGGTACCATTTTTTTGGGGATTCATGGATAGAGACATGTTACTTTTGTAACATGGATTTATTTGTTTGACTTAATTCTTTGATGGTGCCATTGAATCCACAAAAAATGGTATATGTTTGATTTATCAATATTGATATCTTACTTGTTTGTGAAATTATTATTGGATATATGTTTGATGTCTCAACATTGCCATTGATTACTATTGATACCCGTCGCTCATTTTTTTTTTACTATGGATATATGTTTGATGCGGTGTATTTGCTAAATTGAACTGTTAAAATTGTCTACCTATAAAGCCGAGAGTAATATATCTGTCTCGGAGAGAGTTGACGAGAGAGCAACGATTACGTCTCGAACATGTTGCTTCGTCATACCTCGTGAACCCCAAATATTTACTTCTTATACTCCACTTTATTTAGCAACATAAGTTCGAACTTTTGTCGAACCAATAAAGCTGTAATATATCTCGTATACCTCAACTTAAGTGGGACGTTACTTAATAATTTTTACGGTCATGTTGAACTGTACATCATTTTGTACCCCACCTAGTTATTGCATATACCCCACAAGACGAAGGAGAATAAATTGGAACTTTTGTCGGATAAACAAAATCGCAATATCTATGTACACCTCGACTAAAGTGGGACGTAACTTATTAATCTTTACGGATTTGTGCAACTGTACATTATTCAGTACCCCACCTATTTACTACGTATACCCCGCTTGATTTAGCAGCATAAGTTCAAAATTTTGGCGGCCTATTGTAGCCGTAATATCTCTTTAAACCTCGACTTAAGTTGGACGTAACGTATTAATCATTACGGACATGTCAAACTGTACATTTTCTGTACCCCACCTATTTACTGCGTATACCCCAATAGATTTAGCAGCATAAGTTCGAAATTTTGGCGGCCCACTGTAGTCGTAATATATCTGCATACCTCGACTTAAGTTGGACGTAACTTATTAATCTTTACGGACATGTTCAACTGTACATTATTCAGTACCTTACCTATTTAATGCGTATACCCCACTTGATTTAGCAGCATAAGTTCGAAATTTTGGCGACCCATTGTAGTTGTAATATCTCTGTAAACCTCGACTTAAGTTGGACGTAACGTATTAATCTTTACGGACATGTCGAAGTGTACATTATTCTATATCCCACCTATTTATTTTGTATACCCCACTTGATTTAGCAAAACATACCAGTTCAAAATGAGTCATTAGTATCGGTGAATGTTAACCGACACTTCGATAACTGTCACGATAGAAGGTACTGTCACGGCCCAAATCTCTAACCCCGATTTATATATCTTAATCGGGATCACCGACCTTGGACGTGGGACCCGCACCGTAATACGTGCAGAACCGAGGCACATGGCCGAGGTAGATTGTATTTTTGTATTGATGTGTGCCTAGTGTTATGTAATGTGTAGACTTACTAAGTCATTTGGTACGGTTTTAGACGTAGTGACGAGAAGCGGGGACACGTCTCGATATGCGTCCGACGCGGTGCTTAGGGTAGTTGACTAAATTGAATATTATGTCGAGGAAAACAAAAATACACATATGAACTATATTTTTGTAACTATCGACACGACGTTATGCGAACATTCCGTTTCGAGACGCGAAAACGGGCATCGAAACACCGAAAACGCGGCGAGTGTCGTAATGGTGTCACCAATTGGTGTCACCACAACAACACCCCAACACATGGCCAAATAACAAATCAACATTTGTCCATACACCAGCAACACTTGTCCCACCTTCCTCCACCACGTGCCTTCTTCACCCAAACTCACCACCTCCATCTCCACCTACACCCACTCGTACATACACACAAATGATCGTCCAAAACAGAGAGAAAAATCGAGAGGAAGAAGAGGGAAAGAAGGAGAGGAGGGAAAAGAGAATCGATGACTCAATTGAGGTGAGTTTTTGCGGTTGTTGTGGTTTGTTGTTTCGGGACCAAGCATGGAGGGGGTTCGGCCTCCATGGCCGAACCCCATGCTCACGGTGGTGATGGCGGGGCCTCCCCGCCATCGCCCCGGGGTTGGGGTGGAGAACCACCCCAACCCTCACCGGAGGAGAAGAAACAAAAGAAAAAAAATGATTTTCTTCTTCCTCCCGATCGAACCAGTCGATCGGGAGGAAGGAAGGAGGCACACGCGCGCATCGCGCGCGTGTGCACCCTTCTTCGTTGGGCGGGCCCGAACGGGCCGAGCTCGGCCCATGGGCCGAGCCTGGACTGTTGTTCGTCCAGCCGGGTCGAAGTCGACCCGTTTGGGTCGACCAGACCCAAACGATAAATAAATAAAAAAAGAAAAACGAGAAAAAAGAAGAGAAAAAGGGAAGAAAAAAATGAAAGAAAATTTGGAAAAATTTGGAAAAAAATGGGAAAAATTGGGAAAATTATATTTCAATAAAATAAAGTTGATTGAACCAACTATACTTGTACTAATGAGACACCAAACTCAGGAATTTAGGAAAAGGGCACGGGAGAGCGAAGGCCAGTTAAGCTAACACATTACTTTGTTGTGTGAGTATACCCATTGACAATTTTACTTGGCATTTCATTCATATTAATTATTATCCTTGCATAGTCCTTTTGACTATTTGCCTTTGTACTCTTATATCATGTGTTCTTTGTGTCTATGCTCATTTGATGAGTCTAGTTTGCATGATATCCATTCATTTGATTTAATTCATTGATTCCATTCCATGCTATGTCTATTCTTGTTGTTTTAAAAATGATAAATAGCATGCTATTAGACTAGTAAATATCTTATAAATGTTTAAGAGGACTTGTATTCATTATTTGTTTAGGTGTGTAGATGTGCCTATGCCTTGACAATCCATACTTGGTATTTCTTGAAATTTAAAAAGTAGTTTTTGCATTTAGGTCCCGTACTCGATCGAGGTGTGCGCGAATCACGGGGTTAGAGTCCCTGGGGATGTCGGCACATGTTACTTGACATTGTATGACACTCGGGGTTAGAGTCCCTGAGGTGGTCTACACACCGGGGTTAGAGTCCCTGGTAACACTTGGGTTAGAGTCACTTGTGCTATATGATTATTGACCTAGGGGTTAGAGTCCCGGTAACACTTGGGTTAGAGTCCCTTGTGTTATATGATTATTGAGTCGGAGTGACACGTTTCACCGCCGATCGAACCTAAATCACTACTACTTAGCCTAGTGTCGATATCACTTGTTTAACTCTCGGTATTTACTCGCATATGGTTTATTATTCAGTTTTCCAATTTATATGCTTTTAAATACCATTTGAATATTTGGAAATGCAAATTAAACTTGTCATCGGGGATTCTTGTTTTATTCTGTACTCACCGTCCTTTTTATGATTGGGGGTGCAGAGCCGTCTACCAATGAGTAGGGCAAATAAAAGATTGGCGATTATCCCTGAGCCCGCGGCGCGTCACTGCATCAATTGTAGGTTTTCTTTTGATATTTTGATTGTATATGTTATATACGTCTTTCAGATACTATTTGGGGTGGTATATTGGGTTGAGCGTTAGTTCCCCCGACTTGACTTAGACTATTTTGTTGTTTCACTACATTTTGAGGACTTTATATATGTGATGTCATTTCCTGGTTTTCCACACTTAGGGTTTTATAAATGGCTTCCGCATAAATTACTAATTGCTTCCGCATAATCAATAAGACTTCCGCTAATTAATTAATTTAATAAAAGGTTTTAATTAACTTTAAATTTTTATAAACTGGTAGGACTAGTGTATTACTTATCATGAACACTAGAAAAGTGGTGTCTAGGTTGTAAAGGCTGACTAATACGTAGTTAAGTCCTGCGTGGATATGATTAGGGCTTAATTACGGGATTAGGCCGGGCGGTGCCCTATATTAGGAGAGGGGCCGTCACAGTTGGTATCAGAGCTTTAGGTTCAGGCGAACCTAGGGGAAAGTTTAATGGCTTAAGACATTGTGATACCAACGTCACGGTTGGTATCGAGAGACTAGTTATAAGAACCTTATGGATAAATATGAAAACCATGAACTCGTATAAAACACAAACCTTAGAAGTGGAAACCGAGATGATCCTTGCCTAGGAACTATTTTGTTGGGAATTGAGTGAATGTGAGACGGGGATTTCTTATATATACGTGTTAGTTTCTATATGTATATATATGCGTTATGCCACGTAGTAGCTGATTCGCGTTCGCTATCCACTTGAAGACACCAATGGGGGATTCGCGCGATTTGGAGACACCGGAGCTAGCGGCGATCACCGCTCTCCACCATTTCAATTGACAATTTTTAGAAGTTGTCTGACCGGATGACCGCTCAGGAGAGACAAATCGCCGAGTTCATCGCCTACATGTCGGCACAGATGACTGCATTGGTTTCGATCGCCCCGTCACTACTGTTTGCTACTACAACACCCCCGACCACGAGACTCAACACTACGAGAGTTCGGCTTGCATCCAAGTGGAGAGATGGAGACTCGATCTGGTAGCGTTGTACGCAGTAGTAGAGAGTCGGGAACCAGACTAGAGGAGAGACCGGTTGTGCGAGACTTCTCAGATGATTTCCTAGAGGATTTACCTGGATTACCGCCACCACGAGAGGTAGACTTCATTATCGACCTAGTACCGGGTACCAGACCGATCGCGATACCGACGTACCGCATGACTCCTAGGGAGTTGGAGGAGTTGATGACTCAGCTTAAGGATTTGGGGGAGAAGGAATTCATCACACCTTCGATGTCATCGTGGGGAGCGCCAGTTTTGTTTGTGAAGAAGAAGGATGGTAGTTTGAGACTATGCATCGACTACAGACAGTTGAACAAGATGACAATCAGAAACAAGTACCCACTTCCACGAATAGACGATTTATTTGATCAGCTGAGAGGAGCGAAATTTTTCTCCAAGATTGACTTGAGATCGGGATATCATCAGCTCAGGATCAGGGAGGAAGATAGGTACAAGACAAGCATTCAGCACCAGATACGGACACTACCAGTTTACGGTCATGCCATTCGGGTTGACCAATGCCCCCGCCGTATTCATGGATTTGATGCATCGAGTGCTTAAACCATACCTCGACCGCTTCGTGATAGTGTTCATCGACGACATTTTGATATACTCAAAGACACGCGAGGACCACAAACAACACCTCAGAGAAACGTTGCAGACATTAAGGGAACATCGACTGTTTGCTAAGTTCAGCAAGTGTGAATTCTGGCTTGCAGAGGTCAAATTCTTGGGGCACGTTGTTGGAGCAGCAGGGATTCTTTGTAGATCCGAGCAAGATTCGAGACCATCACGAGAGATTGCCAACGCCGTCATCGATCTCGAGATCGAAGCTTTTGGGGTTAGCAGGATATTACGTAGATTTGTGAAGGATTTCTCGAAGATCGCTTCACCAATGACAAGGCTGACACAGAAAGATGTTGCTTATGAGTGGACTGAGAAGTGTGAGGCTGCATTTGCTCAGTTGAAGAGGTCATTAACTACAGCGCCAGTGTTAGTACTGCCAGAGGCTGGACTGGGATTTCTAGTGTACACAGATGCTTGTTATACAGGTCTGGGTTGTGTGTTGATGCAGGGTAGTGGTGTCGTAGCGTACGCATCGAGACAGTTGAAGGTACATGAGAAAAACTATCCCACTCACGATCTAGAGTTGGCAGCGGTTGTGTTTGCGCTGAAGACTTGGAGATACCTTCTGTATGGAGAAAAATTCACACTTTTCACCGACCACAAAAGTTTAACATATCTGTTCACCCAGAAAGAACTGAACATGAGACAGCGCAGATGGTTGGAATACCTGAAGGACTACGACTTTTCCTTGGAATATCATCCAGGAAAAGCGAACGTAGTCGCGCAGATGCGCCGAGTAGGAGACCGAGTAGAGACACGGAAGTGGTTACATGTCACATGATGCATGAGTATGGATTACTCGAAGCGGCGACGATAGTGTGTGTCGGACGAGAGGTTCCTATCGAGACTCAGTGATGATTTGCGCTCAAATGAGACTCCAGACTGTGTCTACACAGCGAGTGTCAGAGGGACAGAGGAACGACCAGTCGTACTCGAGATTCAGCGAGTTAGTACGAAGTGCAGAGTGTACAGATTGGGCAGAAACGACAGATCAGTGTCTGAGATACCGAGGTAGGTTGTGGATACCAGAGGTACCGGAGCTGAGAGATGAAATCCTTCAGGAGTCACACCGTTCCAGATTTACTGTACATCCAGGCAGGACTAAGATGTACCATGATATGAGGAGACATTTTTGGTGGCCTGGGATGAAGGCAGACGTGTCTAGATTCATCAGGAACTGTGGTATCTGTCAGCAAGTGAAGGCCGAGCATCGCAGACCCGGGGGATTACTACAGCCGCTTCCTATTCCCCGATGGAAATGGGAAGACATCTCTATGGATTTTGTCAGAGGATTACCGAGGACCGCGAAGAGACATGACTCCATCTGGGTTATAGTTGACAGACTGACGAAGTCTGCTCATTTCTTGCCAGTGGCGTCGCATTACACGTTCGATCAGCTGAGCATACTATTCGAGAGAGAGATTATCAGACTGCATGGAGTACCAGTAACGATCACTTCAGATCGAGATGCTACGTATACGTCCGGGATGTGGAGGAGTATGCAAGAGCAATACGATGCGCGACTACGATTCAAGACGACTTTTCACCCTCGGATCGACGGGCGGATCGAACGATTGATTCAGTCTCGAGGACATGTCTTTGCGAGCATGCGTGTTAGAGTTTGGCGGATCTTGGGCGTAGTACCTACCGTTGTGTGAGTTTGCATATAACAACGGTTATCGAGGCTAGCATTAAGATGGCACCATTTGAGGCCTTGTATGGCGAGGCCGTGTCGCTCGCCATCGTGTTGGGGTGAACGGAGGACCAGGGAGATAGTGGGACTGAAATTGTTGTGACCACACACGGAGAAGGTCAAACCGATCCGTCGAGACTCGAGAGGAGCACGGGACGGACAGAGGAAATATGCGAGATAAGTATCGCGGTGATCTCGCGTATTCGAGGAGCCTTTGTCTATTTAAAGGTTTCCTCGAAAGGGTCTTCGAGAGATTTGGGGTGAAAGGTAAGCTCGCACCGAGATATGTCGGACCTTTCATGGTTAAGAAAAGGGTCGGGAAAGTGGCATACGAGCTGGAATTACCTCCACGGATGTCGGGGTCCATCCGTGTTCCACGTTTCGATGCTTCGACTAGCCGAGTCGAAGGCGGGAGTGCGACCGACGGTTGACTTGAGTCGGATCGACCTAAGCGATGACATCTCGTACGAGGAACGGCCCATTCGGATCCTGACCCGGAAGGTACAACAGTTGAGGAGCAAGACCATTCCGAAGGTACTCGTCAAGTGGCAGTTCCACGATAACACGGAACTCACTTGGGAGCGGGAGGATTACATGCGAGATAGATTCCCGTACCTGTTCGAGTCAGGTAGAATCATAACTTAAATTTAATTTCGAGGACGAAATTTCATTTTTGTTGGGAATATTTGTCACGGCCCAAATCTCTAACCCTGATTTATATATCTTAATCAGGATCACCGACCTTGGACGTGGGACCCGCACCGTAATACGTGCACCGACCGAGGCACATGGCCGAGGTAGATTGTATTTTTGTATTGATGTGTGCCTAGTGTTATGTAATGTGTAGACTTACTAAGTCATTTGGTACGGTTTTAGACGTAGTGACGAGAGCGGGGACACGTCTCGATATGCGTGCCGACGCGGGTGCCGGGTAGTTGACTAAATTGAATATTATGTCGAGGAAAACAAAAATACACATATGAACTATATTTTTGTAACTATCGACACGACGTTATGCGAACATTCCGTTTCAGACGCGAAAACGGGCATCGAAACACCCGAAAACGCGGCGAGTGTCGTAATGGTGTCACCAATTGGTGTCACCACAACAACACCCCAACACATGGCCAAATAACAAATCAACATTTGTCCATACACCAGCAAAACACTTGTCCCACCTTCCTCCACCACGTGCCTTCTTCACCCAAACTCACCACCTCCATCTCCACCTACACCCACTCGTACATACACACAAATGATCGTCCAAAAACAGAGAGAAAAATCGAGAGGAAGAAGAGGGAAAGAAGGAGAGGAGGAAAAGAGAATCGATGACTCAATTGAGGTGAGTTTTTGCGGTTGTTGTGGTTTGTTGTTTCGGGACCAAGCATGGAGGGGGTTCGGCCTCCATGGCCGAACCCCATGCTCACGGTGGTGATGGCGGGGCCTCCCCGCCATCGCCCACGGGGTGGGGTGGAGAACCACCCCAACCCCTCACCGGAGGAGAAGAAACAAAAGAAAAAAATGATTTTTTCTTCCTCCCGATCGAACCAGATCGATCGGGAGGAAGGAAGGTGCACACGCGCGCATCGCGCGCGTGCACCTTCGTCTGGCCGGGCCGGAACGGGCCGAGCTCGGCCCATGGGCCGAGCCTGGACTGTTTCAGTCCAGCCGGTCGAAGCTCGACCCGTTTGGGTCGACCCGACCCAAACATAAATAAATAAAAAGAAAAACGAAAAAGAAGAGAAAAAGGGAAGAAAAAAATGAAAGAAAATTTGGAAAAATTCGGAAAAAATGGGAAAAATTGGGAAAATTATATTTCAATAAAATAAAGTTGATTGAACCAACTATACTTGTACTAATGAGACACCAAACTCAGGAATTTAGGAAAAGGGCACGGGAGAGCGAAGGCCAGTTAAGCTAACACATTACTTTGTTGTGTGAGTATACCCATTGACAATTTTACTTGGCATTTCATTCCTATTAATTATTATCCTTGCATAGTCCTTTTGACTATTTGCCTTTGTACTCTTATATCATGTGTTCTTTGTGTCTATGCTCATTTGATGAGTCTAGTTTGCATGATATCCATTCATTTGATTTAATTCATTGATTCCATTCCATGCTATGTCTATTCTTGTTGTTTTAAAAATGATAAATAGCATGCTATTAGACTAGTAAATATCTTATAAATGTTTAAGAGGACTTGTATTCATTATTTGTTTAGGTGTGTAGATGTGCCTATGCCTTGACAATCCATACTTGGTATTTCTTGAAATTTAAAAAGTAGTTTTTGCATTTAGGTCCCGTACTCGATCGAGGTGTGCGCGAATCACGGGGTTAGAGTCCCCTGGGGATGTCGGCACATGTTACTTGACATTGTATGACACTCGGGGTTAGAGTCCCCGAGGTGGTCTACACACCGGGGTTAGAGTCCCCGGTAACACTTGGTTAGAGTCACTTGTGCTATATGATTATTGACCGGGGTTAGAGTCCCCTGGTAACACTGGGTTAGAGTCCCTTGTGTTATATGATTATTGAGTCGGAGTGACACGTTTCACCGCCGATCGAACCTAAATCACTACTACTTAGCCTAGTGTCGTATCACTTGTTTAACTCGGTATTTACTCGCATATGGTTTATTATTCGGTTTTCCAATTTATATGCTTTTAAATACCATTTGAATATTTGGAAATGCAAATTAAACTTGTCATCGGGGATTCTTGTTTTATTCTGTACTCACCGTCCTTTTTATGACGACTGGCGGGTGCAGAGCCGTCTACCAAGAGGTAGGGCAAATAAAAGATTGGCGATTATCCCCGAGCCGCGTGCGCGTCATGCATCAATTGTAGGTCTTCTTTTGATATTTTGATTGTATATGTTATATACGTCTTTCAGATACTATTTGGGGTGGTATATTGGGTTGAGCGTTAGTTCCCCCGACTTGACTTAGACTATTTTGTTGTTTCACTACATTTTGAGGACTTTATATATGTGATGTCATTTCCTGGTTTTCCACACTTAGGGTTTTATAAATGGCTTCCGCATAAATTACTAATTGCTTCCGCATAATCAATAAGACTTCCGCTAATTAATTAATTTAATAAAAGGTTTTAATTAACTTTAAATTTTTATAAACCTGGTAGGACTAGTGTATTACTTATCATGAACACTAGAAAAGTGGTGTCTAGGTTGTAAAGGTCGACTAATACGTAGTTAAGTCCTGCGTGGATATGATTAGGGCTTAATTACGGGATTAGTCGGGCGGTGCCCTATATTAGGAGAGGGGCCGTCACAAGACCGTGATCGTGTGACAAATTTTGACAAAATTAGCCCGAAATGATTCCATTTCTATCGGGCCAACAGCTCCGTCAGACATAGAACATAGACCAAAACAAAAGGAAAAAATGCAGAAATAATTAAGGGGCCTCACCAGCAACAACAATTCACGTACAACAACACATACAATACTTGAAAAATTATATCAGCAAATTTCCAAATTCCATTACAACATAAAGTTCAAGTAGTTCAACTGTCCTAACGCTCCCTAAGTGGTCGTTTTTCCTTCCGGCTGTAATGAAGAACATCCCCAGTAGATATGGTTCAACCCTCGCTTTGACTGGCAGACGCGGTCGTACTTTGGTATGCATGCTCAGCACCTGACAGGAATGCAATGACTTGATCTACCATTTGAAAAGCATCATCAACAATATGATTGGCCTTCGAAGTGCACATGAACCGTAATGCCACATCAAGCGCCCGACGGTTGCACTGTTGCATATATGTCAAATAAGTAAACTACGCCAATGACAATGAAATTTAGAAAGAGGAAACAAAGTAAATAATAGGAACCCAAATAATATTACCAAATAGTTCTCATCTTCGTCATGGCCTCCCGTTGCATGTTCAAGATTCTCTGCAAAAGGGTGGCTGACTCTAAGGTACCATTTCATATAGTCAGATGACGATTGATATGGATAACCCGCTTTCTGACCACGTCACTCAACAGATTCTAGGCGCCCCTCCCAATCCTCCCTAAACTATGCGTTATACGAGTACTTGACGGAGTATAACTAATCTAGCATACTCCTATCAGCGTCAATTGGTCAGTAAGGGTATCTCGGAATGCGTTGAACGTATCCCATTTACCTCAAAACCCTGATGGGATTGTGAGGTTCAACGATATCCATAAACTTCATGGGGCCATGGTAGAATGCAATATCATGGATAGGCGGAGCACCCTTCAAAGTAGTATCCCAAATCACCTAACAAAAATAAAGAGAATTGTTAACAAACATAAATGTAAAAAACTCACTTTCTATATGCAATTTTATGGTTCTTACTTCATGGATCTCAGCTTGTTGAGGCGACGTATAAAAGAAACTAGATGATCCAACAACAACCTAGTCTCCTTCTTGTATAGCCTCTCCTCTTTCTTATGATGCCACTTCATAACACGGGTCTTCTCCAAGGTGTAATCATTACGCAAAACGGGCTCAAGAAATGGGAGACGGTCGTACATCCACCCATACACAACCCAGATTCATGTATGACATATGGTAATTAAATTAAATGCAACCATCAGTATGGAAATCAATTAAAATGCACATAAACCTATAACAATGTCAAATAGCCAGAGATTTACGTGACTTTTGCACGACTAGCAATGCCCAGTTGACGGTACATGAACACAAGACATGTGGCCCTCCATGAGTACGAACCAATGTTGTCCACGGGTTCCAAAAGTTACAGAAGAGAAAGGGAGACTCTCGTACGGGACTTATTGGAAAAAAGAGTCGCTCCGAAAAGGTATAGGAGGTACACTCGGACTAAATAATCGGGACTAAGATATACATCGAGAGCTCTTTTCCCGTGGGGTTCTTCCTCTCCTTTCTTCGGCACGGAGAAATGATCTTTTAGCCATGCCAAACTAACGGTGAGTCCAGACCTAGTCCTAATCTCCTCGTCAGCATCAGTCACCGACACCTCAAATAACCTACTAACCATCGTGGTTAACGATTTACGATCCTTGAAAGGAGCAGCCACACTCTTACCAGTGATCGAAATACCGAGAAAGACCCGTACATCTTCAAGTGTGATCGTCATCGCGCCAAAGGGCAAATGGAACGTGTTGGTCTCAAAGCTTCCATCTCTCGACAATGCCCGAAATATAAACCTTATTACCCCCATCATATGAGATGTAGCCCAATGGTGCTAAACCAGTCGTTAATCAGTTTTACAACCCTTTCCTTCTCGGGATGTTGTGTGATAGTCTTCCAAGTAGAGGTCTGATAACCATGGTTTATGCACTTCAAAAACCCCCGGCCCTACGAAGCAATGCAATGAGTAGATTAAAAATACAATATGTAACAAAAATAGGAATGATGAAATTAACCGTCTAGAAATGTACGATACCTTGTTCCTCCAAATATCCAAAAGCACGTGGTTTGTAAATGATGGTATAAGACTTAAATCTGAATGACCACCAGGAAATGAAGTGGCATCTTGCGTCTGCCTCACGAGTCGATGTATCAAAAGAGGCATCTTCATCCCCTTCTTCGGCAGAATCAGTTGGTGTACGACTGCCTTCAGTACACTCTCCTGACCCACTATTACCAACTACAAGTGTACCCTTCTCACCTACGGAGGATGTACCAATGCCCTCACCAACAACATCTCCTAAAATCGGTTCACTCTCCTTATTTGCTCGACGTTTTTTGGCTTCACCCGCCTTTGCCTTCCGATTAGAGCAAGTTGGGTGCTTCTCTTGCACGCCTTCCTCTACTTGGGAAGTTGCGATACTAGCCTGATCTTGCTTGCTCAATTCTACGAGGAGGCCTATTCGCTCTAGTTTTAGGTCTCGCCATATTTGAAGATAAACAGTTATATAATTCAAGGAAAACATTTCAATTCCATCGTCTCGATTTAACATGACCGACATCAATATTCAAGATGTCGGCCCAAGACGTCCGAAACCTATAATGAATATCGGTTTGAACATACCGCTAAAAAATTGATATTACGCCTAACTACTCCACTACCCTAACAAGAACTAACAGTTTAACATGACCGATACCATTCACACTTTAACGGTTCTAATCGGCCGTCCAGTACGGGCCATTAACAACAACACACCCAACAAATGCATCTTTTCACGACCTTAGTTGTCGAGATTCGTGTACAATTTAGGGTTTCTTTTGATTAAGAAAACTCACAAGCTTAGGGTGTCGAAAACTCACCAAATTAAAAGCGACGATACAAATGATGTCACGGTGGTCCTTCGTATATGGTGATCCTTCTACAACAGTTCCACCGAGGTTTGCCTCAAATGCATCCTTTCACGACCTCGATTGCTTTGAGATTTGTGTACAATTTGGGGTTTCTTTTGAGTTTCTTAGAGGTTTGATTTGGGGTAGGCGTATGTAAAATTGGTTTGGGAAGGGGGTTTTGTTGGTTGAGGATAGGGGCAATCTAGGGATTTACAAAAATTTGTGGGGTCCGTCAAGTAAAAAACAAAAACCACACGGGGTTTGTTTAGCAAAAGGGTTTAGCAAATAACGGGTCCGTTTAGTCGTTCCCTATAAATATTACATAATTTTCACTCCGAAACACTTATACATAGAATAAAAACCTCTTAATGAGATTTATAATTTTAATTTACTTGGTTAATTAATAACTATATGTTTTATTTTGAATTGTTTGCAACTATATTTATATTTTAGAATTTTAAGATCAAAAGTACAAAAAAATGTTTATGACTTAGTAGTTTTAAGAGATAGTGACTTTAAGAAATATTTTGAATTAGAACTTTTCATTTTGCATATGCCAATGATTTTGTAGAAACTTACTTATAAGTATTAGCACTTAGTAGTTGAAGTTTTTTTTTTGCATAATATGTTGATTTTTTATTTTTATCGGAATTTCAACAATTGTGTTGTTATGTATGTATATTTGACACCTTATTTGTTACAATTCTTTTTTTTTAGAATCCCCAATGGAAAATGGAATGGGGGAAAAAATTTCCTCGGGGATTCCCCATCCCCACAAAAACCCCCATGAAAATCTCAACGGAAATCCCCAATGGAAATGAAATGGGTAAAACATTTTACCTATGGGGATTCCTCATATCCACGAAGATTTGATGGGTATGGGGATGGTTATGAGAATTCATCCCCAGATGGGTATGGGTATGGATATAGTCGATAATTGTTTTAGTGGGTATGGGTATGGGAATGAGGTCCCCATCTCCTACCCTATCCATTTGCATCCCTAATGGAATGTGTGACATTTTTTATTTTATAAATATGTCGCAGGAAAATCGCAAATCCTAATCGACTAAATGTGTAAACTACGGTCGGTTTGGTTGTGGTTTTAAGAGTTCGCAGTTTGGTGAAACGATCAAACTGTGAACCCCCGGTTTGATCGCGTTTTGATGGTTTTCACCACCAAACCGCGGTTTGCCCACTCCTAATATTTTCTGTTTTTAAGGTTTAAGGCATGGATTTTAGTTTGTGTTGGTGGGTTTTGGTGTTGATAATGGTGGTTTGATTCGTAGGTTATTTTCGACGTATAGGGTTTGGCGCGATCATGGGTGTTTTAGTTTGCAATGGATGAACAAGACGCAAGTGGGGCTGAATCGAGGCAGTGGGAGATGAGTTTTGAAGCTTTTTTGTGTGTAGGGTTTCCCATTTCTGAATATAACATAGTACACGATTGTTTCGGTTACACGGTATCGAGACGTCTGTTCACATCTCGGTGGAAGACGACTGACACAATGGGTACAGTTTCGGTCGTTTGTAACCGAGACTTATTGTAGAGTGTCGATCATGCTATATTGGCACTCTATGTTATGTGTTGAACCAGCGTGACCGAAACTGATTTTTTTAGGATTTTTAATGTTCTCATTCTGAATGCTTATGATGTTCGAATTTTTTCGGCAGGAAGTACCATCAACAAGTGTACCATCGACAAGTGTGTTGTCAACAAATGTACCATTAGCAATCGCTTTGAAGACTTCTCTCAATTTTTTCACTCGGAAAAAATCGTTTCAAACTAGATCTAAGGTTTTCACTTGGGTTTCAAGTTACAGTCGTGCTAGAAAGTTTGTCTTGGTTATAAAGAAGTCCGATACGGAGAGAATGGTCGTAGGTGAAAGGTAGCGATCGTGTGTGAGAGATTCGAGATATATAGGGGTGATTCCCAAAGAGTTGGGATTACTAAAAGTGAACTACTTATGTAAAAAAAAGCACCAAGGTGACAAAAGGAGAGGTAGAGAAGGACAACACAAGATCGAACACCGAGTAGGAAAAAATGTCACCGCCATTTCTTATAAAGATCAAGGAATCCTCGTCATCGACATCATCCCCCGAAGATCGGAGTGACACCCCAAATCCCGAGGCAACCCCGGGAACCGCCAAGTCATCAACAAGCATCGCCACGTAGTGGCCGCCGGCTTATCTACGACGCCCGTAACCTAACCGATTGTTTACACGTATCACATTAAACTTTAACTTAGCTAATTAATCTTCATATAATTATTAGCAATTTAAATTAGCCGGTTAATTCGTTTATCGAGTACTAATACAATTTTACAAATGGTAGACTTTAAGTGAATAAATTATACAATATTTAACAATCTTAAGGTGTGAAAAACCCAGAAAAAAATATTATGTATATATCAAAGGCAAAATAAGTACAACAAAAGATCCATATACATGTATTCAGTGTTCTACTGTACCTGAAACCCAATGAAAAGTAAATACATACATACTGTAATCAAACAAGAGCTGGCGTCACTATCTCAGAGGTAATCGCCCAATACCTTCTTGCTCTTGTCCTTGCTCGTCGAACGATCTGAACTCAGTCACCCAACAAATACAGTGATGAGTCTAGTGAGTAAAATCTCAAGAGAAGTCCACACAATATTCATAAAATAAAACTGGTAAACTACGAGATATACAAATATAACATCTGACAACAGTACGTCATATTCCCATGAATGTAGGCGGCGTATGACAAGCAAAAATAGCAGCGAATAAATATAACAACACAAACCAATAAAGTAGGCTTGGAAATAAAGCAACAATGAACAAATAAATAAGTGAATAATTCGAGAAAACCCCAACCTAAACCAAATTAGGTAATTGATAAAATAAGACAGGAACCACGTATATACTCGCAGGCTTACAATGATTAAACCCCAACTACAGTTAACGGATGAACCCCTCCAGATGCTATTTCAAGTCAAGTAAACATCGTACATCTCTCCTACCGGTCGTAGATACATTCTACAGCCTTCAACACGAGTGCTAAAAACAAGCAAACTCGTGCATGTGATTTAGCCACAACCAATATATACGCAACCGAATTAGAGTGAAAACTCATATGTGTCCACTAGCAGTCACACATGTAATCTGATATCGCTAAAATAAAACAACGAATTATGTGATGCATTCTAATGGGTTTACCCACCTCAATACACGCTCCGACTTCCTTGGACTCTCGAACCCGGCCTCGCCTAGCTCTCCGATACTCGAGCTACGTTCTCTCAGTCCCCTAAAGTCGATTAAGTGTGTTTATTATGTATTCAGATTGGTTGAATATGTTTTAAATTGATCTTTCCAATTCAACCCTTAAAGACTAAATAAAGTCTCAATTTTGGTCTTACAACTTTAAAAATTCATATTTTTTTCATTTCAAAACTAAATTAAGAACTTCATAAAAACTGGATTATTAGCTTGAAATAACGAATCCAAATATATAAACCAATTTCAAAGACTCAAACATTTACCCTTTGAAAATGATCAAAACCTAGAATTGATTTCAAACTTGAAATAGAGAGATATGTTGATGACACTTTGATTTGAGCTCCAACTCTCCTTGATCTCCTAAATTTTTCAGCCAAGTCCCTCTTCAATTCCTCTGATTTTTCAGCTCAAATGTATATGTTGAGCTTCTCTACTAAGTATAAACCTTATATACTTATATTAGTAAGTGGATTAATTAGCCAAATTTTTGATTTACTATTAGTTAATTACTAGGACATGTGTCTTCCTTCAATGCCACTTGTCCCCAAATGTAACCACTTGTCTAGGATCATCACTAGGTTGATCAAGGGTTCAATTAATTCATATCCAACTATAGGACTTTATTTTGTTTTAAATCAAATTAATTCACTTAGGCACATAATTACATATGGTTAGTGTGTTTACTCACATATTTAACATATTTGCAAATCACACTAACCCCGATTACCCGACACCGGTGCCCCGCATCCCCTCACGCATCTCGATGTATATAATATTTTACTTTATTAAATAAACTAACATATGTTATAATTCTAATTAGACACTATATCTTACTATTTAGATTAGTCTAACATCCCCGAGTAACTCCTACCTGATACTTGCGTTGACATGTTTCCTAATGTACCTACCCGTCAAACCAATTCTCTCGATAGCAACGTACACACATGCGATGCAATACAATAATATAATGATTTTAAAAACCCCGTTATAAGCAACCATCATCTATAAATAACATATACCTTCGATTCTCATGTCCGAGTCAACCGAATTGTCCACGTAACACCCGAATTACGGCCGTTGATCTCTAAGATTAATGTTAATCCTAGTTTAATTGATTAAGGTCGTTACAATTATTCCCTACTAATGGTCATCAAAAAGAATTCTTCCCAACTAGGAAAAATTTCGTCCCCGAAATTTAGATCTCAATGAGCCTCTGGTTCACCTAACATAATCTCGTGTGACCAAGCCTCACACCTTGATAGTACCATTCGACAGTCCCTTGAACACCCCATTACTCTCGTACCCATCACATGGGACGCGGTGTTGCACTGAGACATAGGTGCGTGCTGCTAAGGTAATCATGATCCGTCACACACTCTAACAACTCTGCAATCAACTTTCAGCTCGATTCCGTGCCCAAGTCTCCCTAACCCTATTACATAACACCAGGTAACCGTAAACCTTTCCTATCATATATCACTACATAATAGACTTAACCATCTATACCATGATATACCATGCCCCACCTTAACTTACCATGCATGCATGAAGTTTAACAACAATTATTCAAAATTTAAAATTATGTACCTTAAACCCGCTGATGGGACATCTCCCTGCCAAATTAAGTCCTCACGTTCATCGACTCTCGAGTCTATACCAGTGTCACCACTATTGGAGTCGCCAATCTCCATGGATAGACCCTCCTGACATGAACCTCCTGCCCACATCGCCAACACATGGTCCTCCAACCTGGTCCTGCCTGCTGACTCCCTGCCCCCGGCCTTGAGCTTGTGATCTCCGGTCCCTGCCTCCCTAGTTCTGAGTATGTCTCTGCGGCGGCGCTGGTAGTACGGGTACAACATAAGCTCTGGCTGTTCGATCATCTCTCCGGCCTCGACCGTACTTTATGTCCTCTTTAGTCATACTGATCACTATGTCTCTTCTGCCCAGAACTGTCTCGTTTGCCTCTCTGATTCAGTGTATGAACGCTTGTCTCCCCTCTGCATTAGATGTGTCTCATGGGTAAGTGTTCTATCATACATCTACTGTAGTGTCCGGGCTTCACTGGAAACAATGGCTCTGGTTATATCCTCAATCAATCCTCGGACGAAGTAATAAATATGTAGTCTCTTGGTGCCCGTGAAGCCTGTGTCAAACTGTATTGTCTCAAAGCTAGAAACTCCTCTCTCAGCCTTAGCTGGATCTCGATCGAAATATAGTGATCGTGGAGAACCTGTCGAAACTCAGCGCATATGGTCGGATATGGATTAGTGTCTGTGTATGCTGTCCACCACACGACGCATCTTCTCTCAGCATATGCCCTGATATCCTGGCTTGTATGCTCTCGTGAATCCGTAATAACTTGTGTAGCCTCTGATACGCAAGCGAACATTTCCCGGCTTCCTCCGGGTCTCCACGTCCATAGAAATATATGGGATTAAATTTGATGAACTCCGTCATCAACTTGACCTTTGCTATAATCGAAGTCTCAAATACGTCTGTCTGTGCTGGCGTAGCTATCAGAGTCTCAGTCGTAGCTGTCGATGTCTCGGTCTGCACTACTGTCGGACTATCCCGTACCACATCCTGCGTCGGTACAAGCTGAATAGTTAGTACAACTGTCATCGAAACATTTGTCGTCGTTGTAGCACTTGGTGTCCATGCGGCGACCAATGACGCGAGCGCTATTGTTTATGTGCGCATCATCTCTAGTCTGATAACTCGTTTGACCAACATCAGTAGTAAGTGGAGTCGGTTGGGTATCCATCGTGGTCTGCATCAAAAAGCGTGCTTTGAGACACCTTTCGTATACGCGTAGATAATATATACATTAAAAAACATAACACATATATAAGCCCTATCGCTACCCGACTCAAATATGCTTCCTAACTAGGATTCTAAGTCATGATATTCGAGTTTCCACATCTAAGGTTTATTTGTTTAAGCTTTATCCAATTTCTTTAAACTATTCTCGAGGCTTCGTCGACCTCGCTCTGATACCAAATTGTAGCAGCCCCAAATCCCGAGGCAACCCTTGCGAACTGCCACATCGCATCACACGTCAACAAGCTTGGCCATGTAGTGGCCTGCTTATCTATTACGCCTCGCGACCAAATTGATTGCTTACACATCTTACATTAAACTTTAACTTAGCTAATTAATCTTCATATAATTATTAGCGATTTAAATTAGCCGGTTAATTCATTTATTGAGTATTAATACAATTTTACAGTGGAAGTCTTTAAGTAAATAAATTATGCAATATTTAACAATCCTAAATAATGGAAAACCCAGCAAAAATATATCATATCAAAATATCCATATACATGTATTCAGTGTTCTATAATCCTCAAAACTTAATGAAACGTTAATACATACATAGTGTAATCATACACGAGTTGGCGTCACTATCTCAGAGGTAATTGTCTAATACCTCATTGCTTTTGCCCTTGCTCATCGAATGATCTGCACCCAGTCACCTCACAAATACAGTGACAAGTTCAGTGAGTAAATACCTAAGAGAATTTCACACAATATTCATGAAATAACACTGGTAAACTATGAGACATGCGAATATAACATCTGACAACAGTAAGTCATATTCCTATGAATGTAGATGGTATATGACAAGCAAAAACAACAAAAAATAAATGTAACAACATATACAAATAAAGCAGGCTCGGAAATAAACTAACAATGAATAATTAAACAAGCGAATAATCTAAGAAAACCCCGACCTAAACCAGTCGGTAATTGATAAAACAGGACAGGAACCACGTATATACTCGCAGGCTTACAATGACAAAGCCCCATCTACGGTTAATGGATGAACCCCTCCAAACACTATTTCAAGACAAGGGAACATCTTACATCCCTTCCGACGATCGTAGATATGTTCTACTACCATCAACACGAGTGCTAAAAACAAGCAACCCCATGCAATTGATTTGGCCACAACCAATATATACGCAATCGAATTAGAATTAAAACTCTTGTGTGCCCACCAGCAGTCACACATGTAATACGATATTGATAAAACTAAACCATGAGTTTTGTAAGGCATTCCAATAGGTTTATGCACCTTAATACACGCTCTGAGTTCCCTAGACTCTAGAACCCGGCCTCGCCTAACTCTCTAGTACCCGAGCTACATTACCTCAATCCCCTGAAGTCAGTTAAGTGTGTTTATTATATATTCAGATTTGTGGAATATGTTTTAAATTGATCTTTCCAAATTAGCCTTTAAAGACTAAGTAAAGTCTTAATTTTGATCTTACAACTTTAAAAGATCATATCTTTTTTTTTCATTTCTAAGTCAAATTAAGAACTTCATAACAGCTGGATTATCAACTTAAAATAAAAAATCCAAATATATAAACTAATTTCAAAGACTCAAATATCTACTCTCTGAAAATGACCAAAACCCAGAATTGATTTCAAACTTGAAATAGAGAGATGTGTACCTAGGGTTGAAGACACTTTGATTTAAACTTCAACTCTCCTTGATCTCCCTGAATTTTTTACCAAGGCACTCCTCAATTCCTCTGAATTTTTAGCTCAAATGTATATGTTGAGCTCATCCATTAAGTATAGGCCTTATATACTTCTATTAGTAAGTGGATTAATTAGCTGAATTTTGATTTACTATTAGTTAATTACTAGGACATGTGTCCTCCCTCAATGTCACTTGTCCCCAAATGAAATCGCTTGTCCCACGTGAATCCGCTCATCTTGCCTTGTTATATGTATTTTAGAATCATCACTAGATTGATCAAGGGTTCGATTAATTCCAACTATAAGACTTTATTTTATCTTAAGTCAAATTAATTCACGTAGGCACATAATTACATATGGTAAGTGTGTTTGGTCAAATATTTAATATATTTGCAGTCTCACTAACCCTCGATTACCCGGTACTCGGTGCCCCGCACCCAAACACATATCTCGAGGTACGTCTTTATTTTACTTTATTGAATGAACTAAATTAGGCTATAATTTTAATTTGAAACCATAATAATCTAATGTCCTCGGGTAACTCTTACCTAATACTTGCTTCGACACGTTTCCCAATGTACCTACTAGTCAAACCAATTCTCCCAATAGCAACGTACACACATGCGATGCAATACAATAATATAATGAATTTAAACACTGCATTATAAGCAACCATCATCCATAAATAACATATACCCTCGATTCTCATGTCCGAGTCAACAGAGTTGACCACATAACGCTCGAATTATGATCGTTAATCCCCGATATTAACGTTAATCCTAGTTTAATTAATTTGGGCCGTTGCAATCGAGGTCCATGTACACCCTGAATATGAGTAGACTATTGCTTCTCTTTCCAATAAGATGCAGTATGTGCCCTCCTCTTGCCATGGTTAGCGGTAGCAGAAGGATTAGCAAACGTCGCCGCATCGGACTAATGTTGTACTCTTGTGGGCTCACCATCGACTTCCTACCTGGAAACAATAAATTTCCCTTAAGTCATATCTGATAAGAAAAGAAATTGTAAGCACATTTGATTGAAATTCAAAAAAAAAAAACCTTGAAGAAAACCACAATTTACAATGTCTCGTCACACAGTATCGATACCTAATGTTAAGTCTCGGTCACACATAACCGATATAGTGGGTATAATCTTGGTATCAAATAACCAAGATGTAATGAAAGGTCTCGACGTTTACTCTCAGAGACCAGAACAACATACACTAAAATAAAGAGTCTCGGTAATATTGCACCGAGACTAAAGAAAGTAGCCTCGGTATCAACTAACCGATACCAAATGTTTAGGTGTCGCTCTAGTCTATCAGTGACATGCTCATTAGTCTCGTGAATATATTGTCGAGACTAATGATCATTGTCACGGCCCTGTGTGGCCGACTAATGCGGGTTTCCAACAACACCCATTTATTGCGAAATTCTTATGGCAGACAACAAAGAATACGAATTAAATGATCATAAAATTAAATGAAAACACAAACGTACCTCAGTTTGCCTCTCGATTTCACACGAACCACAAAAAAGAACTCGTCCCACAAACCGTATACCATCGTACACTTTCACTGGCCAAAGGAACTCTCACAAAACTCGAAAAACGCACAAATCACACAAATATATGGAGAGAACAAAGAAAATGAGAAGATTCGGTTGAAAAAACCTCTAAATCACGATGACAACGAGAGCAAAAATTTAAGTTTCAAACTTCTTTTAATCGAAATCGATGGGGTGCTCAATGGTTTGGTTTTCAGGGGCATTTTCATCCAATTTGGGGTGCCCAGACAAATTTTGGGTGCCTTTGTAAATGGGTTGCCCTGAGTAATGACTGGGGTGCACATAATGTGACTTTTTTTTTAACAATTGGGAGTTGAAGTCACAACCTTCCCAAACTTTGCCTTTTTAAGTCGAAGTTATAGTTGGTGTGAAAACAGATACCCAAATGTACCTTACATTTCTTTTCTTTTTTTTTAAAGTAGAATACTGACATTTTTCTAATAATGATTTTAATTACTTACAAAAAAATTTAATTATTTTAATATTTAATTATGGGGACTTCTACTATGATTTTTACGTGCCCCTAGAACTTTTTTTGCCATTTTTTCATAAAAAAAAATAAAACAATTATTTTTCCTGTTGGAAATGTAAATTGTGGAAATTGTACATTACTGCCTATCGATTCATTTGTACAATTTCTTAAAAATTATTACTACTATTCTTGAAAAACACATTTTCATCTACCAAAAAAAAAAAAAAAACACATTTTCAGAATAAGATGTTTACGTGTTTGATTGAGTTTAATATTTTTCAAAAATTTGGATATTTTAACAAAAAGAATTTATTGTAATTAATTAAAACATTTTTGAAGGATTTCTTTTTTGAGTTAATTAAATTAAAAAATAATTTTTAAAGAGCGACTATTAGCACCTATACCATATATCAATCTACCAGCCCCCATTTAATTTAATACATTTTTAAATTAAAATGTCTAACCAAAATTACATAAATAACCTCACACTAAATTAAATCATGAACACATTTCCTTTTCCACTTTTACTTTCCACTTTTTGCACCCTACTCAACTTTACTTTTTACTCTTTACACTCACTCCCTAAATAAAGCCTTAAATTTATTCCCAACTCTTATCACACTCACTATATACAGTCACCCCTTCTTCTCTTCTACTTAATTTTCACTTTCTAGACCCCTTCCCATCTCTTTGCCCGTACACTCAACAACTCACTACTAAATGCAACATCTTGATTATAGTATTTGGTTGACATTTAATTCACATTATTGAATGGTTATAACTAGGGATGGGCAATGGTCTCTGCAAAACCGCCCAAACCGATCAAACTGCCTCGTTTGATCTGGTTTTTTAAACTAGTTGTTTGGTGGCGGTTTAAAAAACTTGAAAACCGTAATTCCGTGGTTTGATGATGATTTTTATTTGTAGAAAAGGTTTACCAAACCGCATAAAAAAATCACCCCCCAAACTTGGAATGAAATTGAGTTGAAACATTTTCATGTTGCTTTAACTTTTGAAATGAACTCATGCTCATAATTTTGATTTTGTATGTTTCATTGTGTTTTTGGTGGATGGTCATGTATGAACATGTGTTTTGTTGATGAACATGTATGGACTTGTATAGAATGTTTGATAATTATTTTTTTTTGTTGAAAATGTGTTACAAAAAAAAAACCACAAAATCAAATCGACCAAACTACCCAAACCGCTGGTCGATTTAGTTGCGATTTAGATGGTTCGCGGTTTGGTGTTGGTTTACAAATCGACCGAACCTTGAATCCCCCGATTTGGTGGTGGTTTATTGGTTTTAACCACCAAATCGAGGTTTGCTCACCCTAGTTACAACACTTATTTGTGTTGAATATTAATTTTTAAAGATCAAAGAATCAATTTTGAAATGCAACATGAAGCAAATTGAGGCAAAGGGGAGAAGAAGATGATGTGTAACAAGGGGTGGAGGTTGGGGATCACAAAGATGGAAATATAGTTTTCTTTGGGAAGTGAGGGTGGCAAACATAAGTTAGGAGTACATTGGGGTGTTTACCAACAATTAAGAGGTGCTTAGAACATGAAATAAAAGGGCTATAAATAACATTAAGCCAAAGCAAACGTAAGCCAAAGCATCTCAGGATCATCTGAGTTTAATTACCTACCACCACCATAGCTAACTGGATCTTTGACATAACATGATGATTTCATGGACACCTATTGAAACAAATGATCATAAGTTATGGGTAAACATATTAGTCGAGGAATCGCTGCTGCGAGGGTTGAGTCTTTAGACCACATAGCATGTTTGAAGCTGCTGAGTTTTCTCGCATCCTTCACTTTCAGCTTCATATCTCCCAATGCTGCATATTGCCCCTCCTTAGTGTCGATTTGAACTGAACAAATGAATCTCCTCTCATGTGAAGGACCATCCTCTTTTTCCAATCTGCAAGTCATGGTAGAAGAATGTGAGAAATGAATCAATGATTGTTTGTTAGTTGTTTCAAAAACCAAATAAGGGGCCAGAGAAATGGTTCGAAGTAGAGGATGGCGAGAAAATTTATCAGGGACGACGACAACTGAAAAATTAATAAAAACTATATTAACAAAACGGAAAATGACCCAAGAAAAGGCACACAATATATGTCTGGGGATGGGAAGTCATTATATATAGGGACAAGTACAGCGTGATCTACATTTGCGGCAAACTGCTGCAGCTGAAGTTGGTTAATTCCAGCCGCTACAAGAATGAACATTAAGTCCTCTCGCTACCAACATAATTAATCAATGGTTGCCAAAGATGCTGTAAGACTGCTTGCTCAGGCTATTAAGCCTGATTTGTTGAATAGAAACCAAACTTGAACATCCTGAGAAGTGCTAGTGAACACGAGTGTCCTAGAATTTTAGTAAACTACTGATGTTAAACCACTACTTAGGTCTGGTGGTGAACTAGAATGAATTGACAATATTTTTCACTCATTATCATATCGCTACCTACACTTGATTCACAGGATTCACAGGTTAAATCCATTTATTTAATTAAGAAGGTAAACTTTGCATCATCAGCTATTCATATTAAATGTTAGTTATCCATGAACAAAGCCTAAAAGTATTTTATAGGTAATTAAGACCAATAAAAACTTAAGCATATCTCAGAAAGCTCGTATAATTTCTCAGTAACAAGTAACAAGAGACGAAACAAACAAAAATTCGCTACGATAATCATGAACGAAATCATCATCAGTAACAGAGATTATCCATACCTATAGGTCGGTTTACGCCATCGTTTCCTAGTGCAAAACTCATTCAAATTTAGTTTTGCACTATCAATCTCCTCTGCAGTCAAGACATTGTTAGAATCATTGCCAATTGTGCGAATTCTTACTTTAGATAGTGATTGGCACAAATTTTCTAGAGCTTCCTTCGCTGCTTTAGTCTCCGCGATATCCACGAAAACGTTACCAGCATCCGTTCCTTCCTTTTTCTGATGCTTGATCTCAACTTCCTTCCCTTCAAGCCGACGGAACTCGCACAGAGTTTTCACCGATAGAGGTCGCAACAGATCACGAAAACACTACTCCACCAATAACAGAAAAAGATGAATAAGAACACAAATGAAGAAATTCAAACTCACAACCAAAACCATAACAAACTTACATCCCATAACTTCTTCAAATCATAGTCGGAATCGATATACAACGCAGCCAGAATCGACTCAACAACATCTGCTAAAACCTTAGGCGCAGCATCTGCAACTCCGCTATGCCTAATTTCATCTCCTTCTTCTCTAACAACTCGAGCAAACTCCTTGACCTGCACATCGTCGTCACTAAAATTTCAAATCAAGATGAGCCTAGCTACCAAACCACCAACACTTATGATATGCAGTGTAGATAATTCACATTCAATTCCAGCGGCGGACAACTGTGACGGAGATAGGTGAAGAGATCGTGGTGGAGGGCGACACGAGCGAGCATCTCCGTGCTCACCATGGCTGATCGGAAATTCGTGAGCTTGCCTTGGTTGAATTCAGGATAGGCCTCGTACAAGTACTTGGCGACAGCGAGGCCGAGCGCGGCGTCCCCGAAGAACTCCAATCGCTGTAAGGAAGGCCCCTCTGTGTAGGAGGAATGCGTCAGTGCCTCCTCCAACAGAGACTTGTCTTTGAAGTTGTACGCCACAATCTTCTCCACTGCTTCTATTGTTGATGATTCCATGGTTAAAGAAAGAAACTCCTCTTCTTCGAGTCTATGCGATGCGATCAGGATTGCTGTGATTGAAAAGGGAAAGAGACTTGGACATTTATTTTGGAAAGGAAAAGCAACCAATGGGTGTGTGTTTGTGTGTGTGACAGTGTGAAAGCGAGGCAGAGGAAATGTCGCAGACTTGCGTGTATGAACTGGGGATCACCATGGGCCTTAGGGGAAGTCATCGGCCCGGCCCGGCCCGGCCCGGCCCGGCCCGTCTGGCCCGGTTTAAATCCCTACTTGGAGGTGTCCAAGATATTCGTCAGCCACACATGCGGGCGAGGGTCCATGAATTTTGTGCCCCAGCTTAACCGATTTCATCCTTTATTGTGAAGTTTTAATTAAGCGATGTATAATTGAGGGGAGATCACTTCATACCAATGTCCAATTAAGGAGAAATTTAGACTTATATACTTCATACCAATGTCCACCTTGACGAGAGATCCACACTTACATACTTTATTATTTTGGACACAAATTTCGAGACCTCTCGACTCCCACAAAGATTTCTAAAGAGGTCTCAAATATTCTCGTCGATACTAAAACCTCTTCTGCCTCTCTCGTGGGAGGCAATCGAGACCTTTTCAAAAGTCTCGATAGGAGTCGACCAAGACCTCTAAAGAGGTCTCAGCCTCGTGTGTTCGAAACCCACAGGCGACACTTACTCACTTCTAAGGGCACGACGAGACCAAATTTTACCTTGCTCGACCAAAAAAAAAAAAACAAAAACTCCTACGACACTTCCGTCCTAGTACAAATGCTCTACAATAGTTAAAACCGAGCAACAAAGAAGATTGATGAGTGTTGGGGGCGAGTGAGGTCGATGGGATGAGCAAGGATATTTTGAGAATTTAATTAAAAAAAAAAAAATTTGCGTTCAACCATTGAAATTCAAAATCAGAGTATGCTTAAGTAATGAGGTATGTCGAATAAGTTTAAGGTCATTTTATCCGCTTCTTAAAGTTATTAAGTTTATGTATCCTTAATGATTACAAGTTCGACGTGAAAATATTTTCTAGGAAAAACCCGAAAGAACCCTCAAAGTTGTATCACTCATAAATCTGAAGGGCTCAAAGCAGTAAAAACAACAACAACAACAACAACAACAACAACAACAAAAGCCTCAACTTCAAATTAAAAGTAAAAAATAAAAAAATAAAAATAGTAAGAAAAATAACACCTGAAACAAGTTCAGCAAGGTATGGTTTGCAAGAATAAAGAATGATCTTCATGTTTGTTAGTGAAGTGGCTTGACACTTTGAGCTATCACTAAGCTGGGTGAAATGGCATACTGCAATCAATCTAATTATTAGCATTACCGATGTGCATTAATTACACAAACTTACCCAAATTACATCCCAAAGTAAATCAAGCAGGCAAATTCATTGAAACACATTAATAGGAGATACTTACCCAAAACAATCCTGTCACAAGCCATCACTTAAATTCTAGAATTCCATATATAGGACCTCAGACAAAGATGGAGGACATTTTTTTTACTAAATGTGCTGAAACATCATCATCTAGGATTATCAGTAAAAGATGGTTACATGAATGAATATTGGTCCTCTGACCAACAAGTTTCATAGAATGAAAATGCATAACCAAAATAATAAAGCCTAACCTGGAATTACTAATTTACTATGGAATTAAACAGGATATATAATATACCTATGATGATTTAATTACTACACTTGCATATGGTTCAAAGGTTACATCCTCTTACTTAGTCAAGAATGCAAACTTTGTATCACCAAATATCCAAATAATTATCGATGACTAGTACCTGGTTAAAACTTTAATTATCTAACAAGGCCTATCAAAAATTTGAGCATATCACAAAAAACAGTATTCAATAAGATTATCATGACTGAATTCAATTATTCAAGTAAGAGATTATCCATACCCATAGGTTGCCTGGTGCCATCGTTTCCTAGTGCAAAACTGGATCTTCAGCTTTGTTTTGCGCTGTCAATCTTCTATGCAGTCACTAAATCATTCAACTCAATCCCAATGGCATTAAAATTTATAGTGATAAGGATTGGAATAAATTTTCATAAGGTTCCTTTGCAACCTTTTTCCCGGCAACATCTTTCTGATCTGGAAAAATAGAAACTAAAAGCCTCCTGTCCACATACACATAAGGACCATCCGTTTCTTCACTCCTTTGTTGCGCGATCCCAACATCCTCACCTTCAATTTGGCGGAAACTCGCGCAGAGTTTTCATTGACAGAGGTCACAACAGGTTTTTGTACAAAAACAAAAAAATTTACCCCTTTTTCCACTTGTGCTGTTACTGTATGGATTTATGCATTGTTGAAAACCAATTCCAACAAATCCAGTTTGAAACTTAATTTCCTTTAAAATAAAAAATAATTACTCTTAAAAAATAACAAAAGAAAGAAGCATGAAATGTGAAGCACCTAAGCTTGATGAGTAAAAATGGTAAGTAAGAAAAATAAGTTAACAGCTAATAAAAAAAGTTGCAAGTTTACAGTCAGACACCAGTTGGTACAGCTTTAACACAACATCTTAACAATACACAAACATGGTGACTAGAAATTGCTCATACTAACCAACATGCATATAAATAAAATAATACAACAGATTTGTGGGATGCCATCAAATGGAACCTTTATGTTTTTCTTCTACAACATCGACCAAGAACGCCTTCGGAAAGAGGAAGGTTAGCAAGAGAGAGTTATATCACCCTTGTTTGGTTCGCTAGCATATGATCAAGCCCTGCTCCGGCTTGAAGTGCAGCCACCCTGCTTCCTCCCGACACATTATGAATAAGCTGTTGCAGCCACCTCTTTGTTGTCGGGTCTTCCTGTTAAGATGCCAATGCAAAGAAAAACTTGAATGTACATTCAAATTTGATTCAAAAGAAATTGATGCACTTAGATGCGCTTCTATAGTAACTAACAAAAAACACGATCACAATTACTGCTTGTCTTTCACTTTTCATTTTAAATGTCAACTGATAAGCCGAGGAACTTACGCGAAGACAAGCGCTGAAAGTGGTGGGATCCCTTAACATGTCTGGGAGGCAATTCCTCAGCGCTTCACAAGCCCTGCGATGTGAACATGAAAGATTATTCCCTATGCATTGTTTGTTAGACATGACATTAACTAGGACTTGTAGAAAACAGGAAATTAGGCTCTAAATTAGTTGGTCTTAACCTTGGGTTATCAGAGAGTCTTAGATAGCAGCGAATAATGTGTTTAAGAAACCGCGATGATGGTTGTTCAGCAAGTGATGCAACCATGGTTCCCAAGACTCGGCCCACAGCAAAAAATCGCTCTGCAGTGGCACATATATAATGCAGTCCAATATCATCCAGTAAAATTTTCTGAACAATGAAGGTAGCCACCTACAATAGTGAATCAAGCAGTTAGAACTCAGTAAAATGTACCATCGCTCTAAAAAGGCAACTAGATGTGATCATGCAACCACCTGAAGTCTCTCATAAAAAGTAAGATGCTACTGAGTAAATTACAACTGAAACGTTTGTAAAGAAAAATTATAGCAAACGAGACATGTAGATAACATATTCAGCCAAGTTTTTTTTTTTTTTTTTTTTTTTTTTTTTTTTGAGGTACAAGTAGTTATATGGCAGGGAATAACATAAGTAAAGAAGATCAAGAAGGTCTTGCTGCACTTACTGTTTTTGAAAGTTCACTTCCCATTTCCATAGTGCGAAGACACAAGGGAATTATTTCTGTCGAGAGAAGGAAACTAATTACTTCTGTATCATCAACCTAAAAAAAAGATTCCAAACAGTTTTGACAACATTTAGCACATAGACAAGTTCAAAAAGCTGGGAAAAAAATTGCAGAACATGAAAGATGTAATCTTCACAATATAAAACCAAAGTAATGGGAACTTCCAAATATGTTTGTATATGTTGATTTCATCCCTTAAAATAATATATTTGCAGCACGCACTCAACTTTTATTCAAATAAAAAATAATACAAACAAAATCATTGACAGGCATAACTGGGACAAGGAATACCTTAAATGGAGTGAGTTCATCTACCACGGATGGGGCAGCACTCGGGCACAAATATTTATGAGAATTAGGAAAAGAAAATCTTAAAATTTCTGAGCCAATTATCTAATTAGATAGCTCCCTTTAGAGCAGTATTATTGAGGAGAGGAATAAAACTAAAATGCTTTTGCACATATGGAGATCACATGAACGAGTAGTAGATTCTACACCAGAAACCATTAAAAAAAGAAAAACAGATGAATTATTGGCGTTCTCCCAGCAAAATAAACGGCCTTAGCCATATATTCAACTTGAATAGACATTTCTCTTATAGGGAAACCGATGAAATCGGCCAGCTGTTGAACACGTTACAAACCATTAGAATTAAACCAAACAGAGAAGACAAATGAACTTGGAAACCTGATCTGGAGATCATACAAGTAAATCCTTCTTTACCCTCCTCGCCGAATACCTGAATAACCCAATACTCCAGTATTTGTTACCTTATGGGGAGCTTTCATTCCTACCAAAATTAAAATCTTTAAATAGCTTATTGCGTTGGGAAAGATTAACACTATGGACATTCTTCAAAGAAAATGTCCGTAGTAGGTGCCTTCCACCCCATTGTTATCTTCTATGCAGGGTGAATAGCGAGAGTTTGGAGCACATATTACTATTGCATTGGGAATTTGCAAGGGAGATTTGGAATAGATGGGAGGAGTTCTCCATGAATAAATTAGGAGACCTATCACTTCCCTACACTTGTTTCAACAAAGCATCATCATCCTTACTAATAGAGCAACACAGATTAGGATTTGCGCATTGATGGCCACAAAGTGGAACATTTGGATGGAGACAAAGTAGGCTGCTTGAGCACAATGTCTATATATACTAGTTTCCAGGTTCCGGAGTAAGCCAAATTGGCATGAGTAGAATGGGTGTCTAACTCTAAACTTGGTATAGGTTATCCTTAGGCAGACTGGTTAAGGAGTTGGGTTGAATGGGTGTCTAACACGAAAAAATAAATAAATAAAAGTGATTGCATAAAAACAGTCATGTGCAGATTGACAGTAAGCACAAGCACCAATTTAGTCACGTTGAAGCGCAAGCTGAGGGATAGCATTTACATTCTATTGAACATGCAACTAAGATTCAACAAAGTGTTTTCAAACTAAATAGGGAGGTTATCCACTTCCTTCACTGATAAGGGGTAAATCTTCAGCTATGTTATAATGGCTTGTTCGCTTCATGGTCTTAGGGTGGATTAACTTCACTGGACTGGCTAAGCCGGTGTTCGCTTGCGGATTAACTAGGCCACGGGATTAACTAATACTCAGAGAGGTGACTAAAGTAAACCACCAATTTTGATGGGACTTACTTGTCCCAATGCTTGGCCATTACAGATTACCAAATTACCATTTCTCCCTTCTTTCCCTCTTTTTGACATGAACAAGGGAACGCATTTTCTCGCACCTCGAGATCAAACCCCAAAACTCACTCATCAGTTTGAGCAAAAAACTCCACAAAATCGCGACGCCCATGTCGCAAAATCACGTTTTTTGCGCTTAAACCAAGATAATTTCACCATCAAAACTCTCAAAATGTGATCTTTCTCATCAAAACGATCGACCAGGAAAAGTTCGAGTTTTGTAATATTAAACGTGTTATTTATAGAAAAGGTTCACCAAACCGCAAAAAAATTACCCCAAACTTGGAATGAAATTGAGTTGAAACATTTTCATGTTGTTTTAACTTTTGGAAGCATTTATACACGTTTCAATATATTATAATCACTAATGCTTTAGTGATTATAATATATTGAAACGTGTATAAATGCTTCCAACGTCAGTTTATATTTCCACCAAACTGGTATCAGAGCCACGTTGCTTCTAATACCCGACCTACTACAACTACTCAAGAATCACAATCTCCTGCAATTGTAAGTATATTCTCTCACGTTTATATAATCGATATCTTTAGTTGGTTTCAACAAGGATTTTGAATCAAGTTTAACCATTGCGATTTTGTTTGAAAGAATTTCATTTCATTTGGTTTATTAATTTCTCTCTTGTTTATTTCCGAAGTCTTTGAAAGAAAAACTTTCCTAGTCACGTCCTAAGTCTAGCGAGAAGAAGCGTAAGACTAGCGAAGAAGTCGTTGACCAAGTTACCCTTTAAAGACCCAGGACTTAAATATGAGTGAATTAATGAAGAAAATGAAAAGTGTTCTTTCATTCAAAAATCCAACCGTAAAATTTGAGTCACCAGCCTCTTCGGAAAACCAAACGATTCATATACAAAAATCAACAAAAATACCATCTAAAATAGATTTACGAAATATAAGTGAAATCTCTTATACAGATATATAACAATCACTTCAAAATTGGGATATGCCAGTTATAGATCCAAAACAAATATATACTCAAGGTTCGTTTTCTAAACATCAAGATTTTATTATTAAATTAGAAGAAGATACTAAATCAATAAATGATGAAGGTCAAGAAATTCTACACCTTGATTATCGGATTTGGTTTCTTGGATAAAATTAAACACTTAGATGTCCATCCCTAGTTAAAACAACATCGTAATTTTGATTTTGTATGTTTCATTGTGTTTTTGGTGGATGGTCATGTATGAACATGTGTTTTGTTGACGGACATGTATGGACTTGTATAGAATGTTTGAAAATTATTATTTTTTTGTTGAAAATGTGTTGCAAAAAAAACCAAAAAATCAAATCGACCAAACCACCCAAACCGTGGTCGGTTTGGTTACGATTTAGATGGTTCGCGGTTTGGTGTTGGTTTACAAATCGACCAAACCTTGAATCCCTGGGATTTGGTCTTTGGTTTAATGGTTTTAACCACCAAATCGATGTTTGCTCACTCCCTAGTTACAACACTTATTTGTGTTGAATATTAGTTTTTAAGGATCAAAGAATCAATTTTGATATGCAACATGAGGCAATTTGAGGCAAGGGGGGGAGAAGAAGATGATGTGTAACAAGGGGTGGAGGTTGGGGATCACAAAGATGAAAAGAGAGTTTTCTTTGGGAAGTGAGGGTGGCAAACATAAGTTAGGGGTACATTGGTGTTTTTACCAACAATTAAGGGGTGCTTAGAACATGAAATAAAAGGGCTATAAATAACATTAAGCCAAAGCAAACGTAAGCCAAAGCAACTCAGATCATCTCGAGTTTAATTACCTACCACCACCATATCTAATCGGATCTTTGACATAACATGATGATTTCATGGACACCTATTGAAACAAGTGATCATAAGTTATGGGTAAACATATTAGTCGAGGAATCGGCGGCTGCATGAGGTTGAGTCTTTAGACCACATAGCATGTTTGAAGCTGCTGAGTTTTCTCGCATCCTTCACTTTCAGCTTCATTTCTCCCAACGTCGCATATGGCCCCTCCTTAGTGTCGATTTGAACCGAACAAATGAATCTCCTCTCATGTGAAGGACCATCCTTTTTTTCCAATCTGCAAGTCATGGTAAAAAAATGTGAGAAATGAATCAATGATTGTTTGTTAGTTGTTTCAAAAACCAAATAAGGGGCCAGAGAAATGGTTCAAAGTAGAGGATGGCGAGAAAATTTATCGGGACGACGACAGTGAAAAAATAATAAAAACTACATTAACAAAATCGAAAATGACCCAAGGAAAGGCACACAATATATGTCCTGGGATGGGAAGTCATTATATATAGGGACAAGTACAGCGTGATCTACATTTGCGCGAACTGCTCAGAAATGAAGTTGGTTAATTCCAGTAGCGACAAGAATGAACATTAAGTCCTCTCGCTACCAACGAGAATCAATGGTTGCCATAGATGTGTAAGATCGCTTGCTCGGGCTATTAAGCTTGATTTGTTGAATAGAAACCAAACTTGAACATCCCGAGAAGTGCTAGTGAACACGAGTGTCCTAGAATTTTAGTAAACTACCGATGTTAAACCACTACTTAGGTCTCGGTGGTGAACTGGAATGAATTGACAATATTTTTCACTCAAGATCATATCGCTACCTACACTTGATTCACAGGATTCACAGGTTAAATCCATTTATTTAATTAAGAAGGTAACTTTGCATCATCAGCTATTCAAATTAAATGTTACTTATCCATGAACAAAGCCTAAAAGTATTCAATAGTTAATTAAGACCAATAAAAAACTTAAGCATATCTCAGAAAGCTCGTATAATTTTTCACTAACAAGTAACAAGAGACGAAACAAACAAAAATTCGCTACGATAATCATGACCGAAATCGTTAACAGAGATTATCCATACCTATAAGTCGGCTTACGCCATCGTTTCCTAGTGCAAAACTCATTCAGATTTAGTTTTGCACTATCAATCTCCTTTGCAGTCAAGACATTGTTAGAATCATTGCCAATTGTGCGAATTCTTACTTTAGATAGTGATTGGCACAAATTTTCTAGAGCTTCCTTCGCTGCTTTAGTCTCCGCGATATCCTCCTGTGTCGAAAAGCCAGAATCTACAAGCCTCCTATCCACGAAAACGTTACCAGCATCCGTTCCTTCCTTTTTCTGATGCGTGATCTCAACTTCCTTCCCTTCAAGCCGACGGAACTCGCGCAGAGTTTTCACCGATAGAGGTCGCAACAGATCACGAAAACACTACTCCACCAATAACAGAAAAAGATGAATAAGAACACAAATGAAGAAATTCAAACTCACAACCAAAACCATAACAAACTTACATCCCATAACTTCTTCAAATCATAGTCGGAATCGATATACAACGCAGCCAGAATCGACTCAACAACATCTGCTAAAACCTTAGGCGCAGCATCTGCAACTCCGCTATGCCTAATTTCATCTCCTTCTTCTCTAACAACTCGAGCAAACTCCTCGACCTGCAAATCGTCGTCACTAAAATTTCAAATCAAGATGAGCCTAGCTACCAAACCACCAACACTTATGATATGCAGTGTAGATAATTCACATTCAATTCCAGCGGCGGACAAGTGTGATGGAGATAGGTGAAGAGATCGTGGTGGAGGGCGACACGAGCGAGCATCTCCGTGCTCACAATGGCTGATCGGAAATTCGTGAGCTTGCCTTGGTTGAATTCAGGATAGGCCTCGTACAAGTACTTGGCGACAGCGAGGCCGAGCGCGGCGTCCCCGAAGAACTCCAATCGCTGTAAGGAAGGCCCCTCTGTGTAGGAGGAATGCGTCAGTGCCTCCTCCAACAGAGACTTGTCTTTGAAGTTGTACGCCACAATCTTCTCCACTGCTTCTATTGATGATGATTCCATGGTTAAAGAAAGAAACTCCTCTTCTTCGAGTCTATGCGATGCGATCAGGATTGTTGTGATTGAAAAGAGAAAGAGACTTGGACTTTTATTTTGGAAAGGAAAAGCAACCATTGGGTTTGGGGTGTGTGTGTGTGTGTGTGTGACAGTGTGAAAGCGAGGGAGAGGAAATGTCGCAGACTTGCATGAATGAACTGGGGATCCCCATGGGCCTTAGGGGAAGTCATCGGCCCGGCCGGTCTGGCCCGGTTTAAATCCCTACTTGGAGGTGTCCAAGATATTCGTCTGCCACTCAAGCACACCTTCCTCTACTTGGGAAGCTGCGGTACTAGCCTGATCTCCCTGCCCAATTCTACGCGGAGGCCTATTCGCTCTAGTTTTAGGTCTCGCCATATATGAAGATAAACGAGTTATACAATTCAATGAAAACATTTCAATTCCATCGGTTTCGATTTAACATGACCGACTTCAATATTCAAGATGTCGGCCTAAGACGTCCGAAACCTATAATGAATATTAGGTTTGAACATACCGCTAAAAAATTGATATTACGGCCTAACTACTCCGCTACCCTCACAAGAACTAACATTTTAACATGACCGATACCATTCACACTTTAACGGTTCGATCGGGTTGCTCAAGATGTGCCATTAACAACAACATACCCGAAACACCAAAAAAACCGAAACTCGAGACATTACTACACCCAACAAATGCACCTTTCACGACCTCAGTTGCCGAGATTTGTGTACAATTTATGGTTTCTTTTAAGGAAGAAGACCCACAAGCTTAGGGTGTCGAAAACTCACCAAATCATAAGCGGTGATACAAATGATGTCACAGTGGTCTTTCTTACGTGGTGCTCCTTCTACAACAATTCCACTGGGGTTTGCCTCAAATGCACCCTTTTACGACCTCAGTTGCCGAGATTTGTGTATAATTTGGGGTTTCTTTTAAGTTTCTTAGAGGTTTGATTTGGGGTATGCGTGTGTAAAATTGATTTGGGAAGGGGGTTTTGTTGCTTGAGGATAGGGGCAACTGGGATTTACAAAAAATTTGTGGGGTCCATCAAGTAAAAAATAAAAACCACACAGGGCTTGTTTAGCAAACGGGGTTTAGCAAATAACGGGGTCCGTTTAGCCGTTCCCTATAAATATTACATAGTTTTCACTCGAAACACTTATACATATAATAAAAAACCTCTTAATGAGATTTATAATTTTAATTTATTTGGTTCATTAATAACTATATGTTTTATTTTGAATTGTTTGCAACTATATTTATATTTTAGAATTTTATGGTCAAAAGTATTAAAAAAAGTTGATGACTTAGTGGTTTTAAGAGATAGTGACTTTAAGAAATATTTCGAATTAGAACTTTTCGTTTTGCATATGCCAATGATTTTGTAGAAACTTACTTATAAGTATTAGCACTTAGTAGTTGGAATTTTTTTTTGCATAATATGTTGATTTATTTATTTTTATTGAAATTTCAACAATTGTGTTGTTATGTATGTATATTTGACACCTTATTTGTAACAATTCTTTTTTGAGAATCCCCAATGGGAAATGGAATGGGGGAAAAAATTTCCACGGGAATTCCCCATCCCCTCAAAAATCCCCATAAAAATCTCAATGAAATCTCCAATGGAAATGAAATGGGTAAAATATTTTACCCATGAGGATTCCTCATATCCACTGGAGATTTGATGGGTATAGGGATGGGTATGAGTATAGATATATGTGATAATTTTTTTAGTGGGTATAGGTATGGGTATAGGAATGAGGTCCCCATCTCCTACCATATCCATTTGCATCCCTAATGGAATGTGTGACATTTTTTATTTTATAAATATGTCGCAGGAAAATCGCAAATCCTAATCGACTAAAGGTGTAAACTGCGGTCGGTTTGGTAGCGGTTTTAAGGGTTCGCAATTTGGTGAAACGATCAAACCGTGAATCCCCGGTTTGGTCGTGGTTTGATGGTTTTCACCACCAAACCGCGGTTTGCCCACTCCTAATATTTTCTCGTTTTTAAGGTTAAAGGCATGGATTTTAGTTTGTGTTGGTGGGTTTTGGTGTTGATAATGTTGGTTTGATTCGTAGGTTATTTTTGACATATAGGGTTTGGCGCGATCATGGGTGTTTTAGTTTGCAATGGATGAACAAGATGCAAGTGGGGCTGAATCGAGGCAAATGGGAGATGAGTTTTGAAGCTTTTTTATGTTTAGGGTTTTCCATTTCGAATATAACATAGTACACGATTGTTTTGGTTACACGGAATTGAGACGTCTGTTCACATCTCGGTGGAAGACGACCGACACAATGGGTAAAGTTTCTGGTCGTTTGTAACCGAGACTTATTGTAGAGTGTCGATCATGCTATCGGCACTCTATGTTATGTGTTGAACCAGCGTGACCGAAACCGATGTGTTTTAGGATTTTTAATGCTCTCATTCGAATGCTTATGATGTTCGAGTTTTTTGGCGGAAGTACCATCAACAAGTGTACCATCGACAAGTGTGTCGTCAACAAATGTACCAATTGCAAGTGCCTTTGAAGACTTCTCTCAATTTTTTTTTCACTCTGGAAAAAATCATTTCAAACTAGATTTGAGGTTTTCACTTGGGTTTCAAGTTACAGTGTCGTGCTAGAAAGTTTGTCTTGGTTACGAAGAAGTCCGATCGGAGAGAATGGTCGTAGGTGAAAGGTAGCGATCGTGTGTGAGAGATCCGAGATATATAGGGGTGATTCCCAAAGAGTTGGGATTACTAAAGTGAACTACTTGCGTAAATAGCACCAAGGTGACAAAAGGAGAGGAAGAGAAGGACAACACAAGATCAAACATCGGTACGAAAAATGTCACCGCCTCTTTCTTATAAAGATCAAGGAATCCTCATCCTCGACATCATCCCCTCGAAGATCGGAGTGACGAAATCCCGATGCAACCATGGGAACTGTCAAGTCGCATCACACGTCAACAAGCATCACTACGTAGTGGCTCGCTTATCTACGACGCCTCGTAACCTAATCGATTGCTTACACGTTTTAAATTAAACTTTAACTTAGCTAATTAATCTTCATATAATTATTAGCAATTCAAATTAGCTGGTTAATTCGTTTATCGAGTACTAATACTATTTTACAACGGTAGACTTTAAGTGAATAAATTATGCAATATTTAACAATCTTAAGTTGTGAAAAACCTAGAAAAAAGATATTATGTATATATCAAAGCGAAATAAGTACAACAAAAGATCCATATACATGTATTCAAAGTGTTCTACCTTGTACCTAAAACCCAATGAAAAGTAAATACATACATATTGTAATCAAACAAGAGTCGACGTCACTATCTCGAGGTAATCGCCCAATACCTTCTTGCTCTTATCCTTGCTCGTCGAAGGATCTAAATTTAGTCACCCAACAAATAAGTGACGAGTCTAGTGAGTAAAACCCCAAGAGAAGTCCACACAATATTCATAAAATAAACCGGTAAACAACGAGATATACAAATATAACATCGACAACGATAAGCCATATTCCCATGAATGTAGGCGCGTATGACAAGCAAAAAAAAGCAAACGAATAAATATAACAACACAAACCAATAAAGTAGGCTTGGAAATAAAGCAAAAATGAATAAATAAATAAGCGAATAATTCGAGAAAACCCCAGACCTAAACCAGCGGGTAATTGATAAAATAGGACAGAGCCACGTATATACTCGTAGGCTTTCAATGATTAAACCCCAACTACGGTTAACGGATGAACCCCACCGAGATGCTATTTCAAGTCAAGTGAACATCGTACATCTCTCCCGAAGGTCGTAGATACATTCTACAATCTTCAACACGAGTGCTAGAAACAAGCAAACTCGTGCATGTGATTTAGCCACAACTAATATATACACAACCGAATTAGAGTGAAAACCCATATGTGTCCACTAGCAAATCACACATGTAATCGATATCAATAAAATAAAACCACGAATTCGTGAGGCATTCCAATAGGTTTACCCACCTCAATACACGCTCCCACTTCCTTGGACTCTCGAACCCGACCTCGCCTAGCTCTCCGATACTCGAGCTACGTTCTCTCGGTCCCTAAAGTCGATTAAGTGTGTTTATTATGTATTTAGATTGGTTGAATATGTTTTAAATTGATCTTTCCAAATTAGCCCTTAAAGACTAAGTAAAGTCTCAATTTTGATCTTACAACTTCAAAAGTTGATATCTTTTTTCATTTCAAAGTCAAATTAAGAACTTCATAACAACTAGATTATCACTTAAAATAAAAAATCCAAATATATAAACTAATTTCAAAGAATCAAATATCTACCCTCTGAAAAATGACCAAAACCTATAACTGATTTCAAACTTGAAATAGAGAGATGTGTAACTAAGGTTGATGAAACTTTGATTTGAGTTTCAACTCTCTTTGATCTCCCTGAATTTTTCAGCCAACTCGTCAATTCCTCTGATTTTCAGCTCAAATGTATACGTTGAGCTCCTCCACTAAGTATAAGCCTTATATACTTATATTAGTAAGTGGATTAATTAGCTGAATTTTGATTTACTATTAGTTAATTACTAGGACATGTGTCCTCCCTCAATGTCACTTGTCCCCAAATGAAATCGCTTGTCCCACATGAAGCCGCTCATCTTGCCTTGTTATATGTATTCTAGGATCATCACTAGATTGATCAAGGGTTCGATGAATTCCAACTATAAGACTTTATTTTATCTTAAGTCAAATTAATTTACGTAGGCACATAATTACATATGGTCATTGTGTTTGGTCAAATATTTAATATATTTGCAGTCTCACTAACCCTCGATTACCCGGTACTCGGTGCCCCGCACCCAAACACATATCTTGAGGTACGTCTTATTTTACTTTATTAAATGAACTAAATTAGGCTATAATTTTAATTTGAAACCATAATAATCTAATGTCCTCGGGTAACTCCTACCGATACTTGCGTCGACACGTTTCCCAATGTACCTACCGGTCAAACCAATTTTCCCAATAGCAACGTACACACATGCTATGCAATACAATAATATAATGAATTTAAACACGCATTATAAGCAACCATCGTCCATAAATAACAGATACCCTCGATTCTCATGTCCAAGTCAACAGAGTTGTCCACATAACGCTCGAATTATGGTCGTTAATCCCCTTCGTTAATCCCCGATATTAACGTTAATCCTAGTTTAATTAATTTGGGTCGTTGCAATCGAGGTCCATGTACACCCCGAATCTGAGTAGCCTATTGCTTCTCTTTCTAATAAGATGCGTATGTGCCCTCCTCTTGCCATGGCTAGCGGTAATGAAGGATTAGCAAACGCCGCCGCATCGAACTAATGTTGTGCTCTTGTGGGCTCACCTTCGACTTCCTACCTGGAAACAATAAATTTCCCTTAAGTCATATCGATAAGAAAAGAAATTGCAAGCACATTTGATTGAAATTCAAAAAAAAAAAAAAAAAAAAACCTTGAAGAAAACCACAATTTGCAATGTCTCGTCACACGATGATCGATACCTAATGTTAGGTCTCGGTCACACATAACCGATATAGTGGGTATAATCTTGGTATCAAATAAGCGAGATGTAATGAAAGGTCTCGACGTTTACTTTCGTAGAGACCGAACAACATACATTAAAATAAAGAGTCTCGGTAGTATTGCACCGAGACTACAAAAAGTAGCCTCGGTATCAACTAATTGATACCAAATGTTTAGGTGTCGTTCTAGTCTATCGGTGACATGCTCATTAGTCTTGTGAATATATTTTCGAGACTAATAATCATTGTCACGACCCCGTGTGGCCGACTAATGCGGGTTTCCAACAACACCCATTTATTTTAAAATTCGTATGGCCGACAACAAAGAATACAAATTAAATGATCATAAAATTAAATGAAAACACAAACATACCTCGGTTTGCCTCTCGATTTCACACGAACCACAAAAAAGAACTCGTCCCACAAACCGTAGACCATCGTACACTTTCACTGGCCAAAGGAACTCTCATAAAACTCGAAAAACGCACAAATCACACAAATATATGGAGAGAACAAAGAAAATGAGAAGATTCGGTTGAAAAAACCTCTAAATCACGATGACAACGAGAGCAAAAATTTAAGTTTCGAACTTCTTTTAATCGAAATCGATGGGGTGCTCAATGGTTTGGTTTTAGGGGCATTTTCATCCAATTTGGGGGTGCCCGAGAAAAATTTTGGATGCCTTTGTAAATGGGTTGCCCTGAGTAATGACTGGGGTGCACATAATCCTTTTTTTTTAACAATTGGGAGTTGAAGTCACAACCTTCCCAAACTTTGCATTTTTAAGTCGAAGTTAAAGTTGGTGTGAAAACAGAGATAGCCAAATGTACCTTACATTTCTTTTCTTTTTTCTTAAGTAGAATACTTGACATTTTTCTAATAATGATTTTAATTACTTACAAAAAAATTTAATTATTTTAATTTTTAAATATGTGGACTTCTTGTGATTTTTACATGCCCCCTACAACTTTTTTTGTCATTTTTTCATAAAAACAAAATAATAAACAATTTTTTTCTGTTGGAAATGTAAATTGTGGAAATTGTAGAATCTTGCCTATCGATTCATTTGTACAATTTCTTAAAAAAATATTACTCCTATTCTTGAAAAACACATTTTCATCTACCAAAACAAAGAAAGAAAAAAACACATTTTCAGAATAAGATGTTTTTGAGTTTAGTGTTTTTTCAAAAATTTGGATATTTTAACAAAAAAAATTTATTGTAATTAATTAAAACATTTTTGAAGGATTTCTTTTTTGAGTTAATTAAATTAAAATATAATTTTTAAAGAGCGACTATTAGCACCTATACCATATATCAAGCTACCAGCCCCCATTTAATTTAATACATTTTTAAATTAAAATGTCTTTAACCAAAATTACATAAATAACCTCACACTAAATTAAATCATGAACACATTTCCTTTTCCCCTTTTACTTTCCACTTTTTGCATCCTAATCAACTTTACTTTTTACTCTTTACACTCACACCCTAAATAAAGCCTTAAATTCATTTCCAACTCTTATCGCACTCACTATATACAACCACCCCTTCTTCTTAATTTTCTTCTATTCTACTTAATTATTGAATGGTTATAACTAGGGATGAGTAATGGTCTCGCAAAATCGTCCAAACCGATCAAACCGTCTCGTTTGATCTGATTTTTAAACTAGTAGTTTGGTGGCGGTTTAAAAAACTTGAAAACCGTAATTCGCGGTTTGATGGTGATTTTTATTTATAGAAAAGGTTCACCAAACGCAAAAAAATTACCCCCAAACTTGGAATGAAATTGAGTTGAAACCTTTTCATGTTGTTTTAACTTTTGGAAGCATTTATACACGTTTCAATGTATTATAATCACTAATGGTTTTGTGATTATAATATATTGAAACGTGTATAAATGCTTCCAATGTCATTTATATTTCAACCAAACTGGTATCGAGCCACGTTGCTTCTAATACACGACCTACTACAACTACTCAATAATCACAATCTTCGCAATTGTAAGTATATTCTCTCACGTTTATATAATCGATATCATTAGTTAGTTTCAACATGGATTTTGAATCAAGTTTAACCATTGCGATTTTGTTTGAAAGAATTTCATTCCATTTGGTTTACTAATTTCTCTCTTGTTTATTTCCGAGTCTTTGAAAGAAAAACTTTCCTAGTCACGTCGTAAGTCTAGCGCAGAAGAAGCGTAAGACTAGCAAGAAGTCGTTGACCAAGTTACCTTTTAAAGACCCATGACTTAAATATGAGTGAATTAATGAAGAAAATGAAAAGTGTTCTTTCATTCAAAAATCCAACCGTAAAATTTGAGTCACAAACCTCTTCGAGAAAACCAAACGATTCTTATACAAAAATCAACAAAAATATCATCTAAAATAGATTTACGAAATATAAGTGAAATCTCTTATACGAGATATAGAACAATCACTTCAAAATTGGGATATGCCGGTTATAGATCCAAAACAAATATATACTCAAGGTTCGTTTTCTAAACATTAAGATTTTATTATTAAATTAGAAGAAGATATTAAATCAATAGATGATGAAAGTCAAGAAATTCTACAACCTTGATTATCGGATTTGGTTTCTTGGATAAAACTAAACACTTAGATGTCCATCCCTAGTTAAAACAACATCGAATCCTTTTGAGCATGTTGTTTTAACTTTTGAAATGAACTCATGCTCATAATTTTGATTTTATATGTTTCATTGTGTTTTTGGTGGATGGTCATGTATGAACATGTGTTTTGTTGATGGACATGTATGGACTTGTATAGAATGTTTGAAAATTATTTTTTTTCTCGAAAATGTGTTACAAAAAAAAAAACCAAAAAATCAAATCAACCAAACCACCCAAACCGTGGTCGGTTTGGTTGCGATTTAGATGGTTCGCGGTTTGGTGTTGGTTTACAAATCGACCGAACCTTGAATCCCCAATTTGGTGGTGGTTTAATGGTTTTAACCACCAAATCGAGGTTTGCTCACCCCTAGTTACAACACTTATTTGTGTTGAATATTAATTTTAAAGGATCAAAGAATCAATTTTGAAATGCAACATGAGGCAATTTGAGGCAAGGGGAGAAGAAGAGGATATGTAACAAGGTGACGCAATGGAGATCTTCTAAACCAGTTGAACGAATCCACGAACAACTCGATCTAGGTCAGAACTTAAGCCAAAGTTCGAAAATTCTTTTATTCCAGCCAAAAACTTCGAATTACATCCAATAGATCGCTTAAATAGCGAAACCCTAAAATTTGCCAAAAATAGTAAAAAGTCCAAAAAGCCCTAAACTGGAAACTAGACGAAAAATAGAAACAAATGCCGCAAACGGCAATAAAAACGGAAATTCCTAATGAAAGTTATAAGCTAAACAAAACTTTCCTAAAATAGCAAAATTGCCGTTTCGGAGGGCGAAACGATGGAATTCCGTTATCTCCACGCCGTTTCCAATCAACCCATGCCCCCGGAACGCCGAAACTCAAACGCCCGAACTTCACCGAAATTACCAAAATGTCATCATGTCATATCTTTCCATCATATTTTTCCAAGAATTTGCAAGCTAATTCTTGGACTTCATCATTCTCCCAGGGTGGACATAATTCGCCCTCGAATTGTCATCATCAGACGTATCCCCATAATAGGGAACAAGATGCTTGACATTAAATACATCAGCCGTGCGAATGTGACTTGGCAACTTCAATCTGTAAGCATTAGGATTAATTTTCTCAAGAACCTCCACATGACCAATCTTCCGAGACTGACAATTTGTTGTAATCACCCACAGAGAACCGGTCTTTAGTGAGAACTGCCCACACAAAGTCACCCACTTCAAACTCCACGTGACGCTTCTTCCGATCTGCATATTGTTTGTACTTGTCAGCAACCTTCTGCAAGTTATCTTTGACTGATTGATGAATCTCTTGCAGCCCACTAACAAAGTCTTCTGCCTTGCCATGCCATCTAGTCTTACTTGGCACTGGTAACAGATCAAGAGGACCTCGAAGTAGTACTGAATACACAACCTGAAAAGGACTAAACCCGTACTTCGATTAACATCAAAGCATGGTTGTGTGCAAATTCGCACGGCTCAACTTGAAGTCTCAACTCCCGACATTCTCACCCACCAAGCTCCTCAAAAGATTGCCTAACGAACGGTTGACAACTTTAGTATGCCCATCTGTTTGTGGATGATAAGCACCTTGCTAAATTTCATTTGCGTGTTCACTATAGCCCACAAAGCCGCGCCAAAAATGGCTAAGGAATCGGTGTCCCGATCCGAAACAATCGAGGTAGGAAGGCCATGCAATCTATACACCTCCCAAAAGAAAGCAGTGAGCCACCTTTATAGCATCGGTGGTCTTCTTGCATGGGATGAAGTGAACCATCTTGGAAAAACGGTCAACCACCACAAAAATAGAGTCAATTCCCCCATTGTGTTCTAGGCAACCCCAAAGCACGAAATCCATGCTAATATCAACCCATGGCGTTTCCGGAATGGGCAAAGGCATATATAAACCGGCATTAGTTCTTTGTACCCTTCGAAAGTCGGCAAGTCCGCACCGCCATTGCACATATATGTCCACTTCCTTGCGAATGGTAGGCCAAAAGTAAGAGGCCGCACCACCGCAAAGTGCGATCACGCCCAACATGTCCATCTCCATGCAACTCTCTAATAATCGCAATTTAAAGCCGCAATTAGGAATGCAAAAGCTGGTTGCCCCGAAATAAGAAACCTCTCCCGGAGTGTGTAATCGCACGCTCCCACTCCGCACCTTCTCCACAATAGTAGCAAAGAAATGATCGAGTAGTAAACAAATCAAAGAATGAGGAAAACCTGTGTACCTCAATGGTCATGCGCTCAACAAACTTTTTAGTCCGCTTAGGGCATCAAGAACTCTGTTGGTCACACCGGACTTGTGTTTCACCACAAAAGTAAAGCGCTCCAAATAGGCCACCCGGGAAGCATGTCCGGCCGAGACCTTGTTACGCCCATGTAAGTGTCGCAATGCCCAATGGTCTCGTAAACAACACGAACTCTCTGTGGAAAAGATAATGCCGCCAATGCTTCACGGCTTGTACCACCGCATAGAACTCCACGTCGTATGTGCAATACCTCAACTTCGCCCTAGACAACTTCTCACCGAAATAGGCAAAGTGCCTATTAGACTCAAGACACTCCAATGCCTACCTTGGATGCATCACTATGCAACTCAAAAGGTAGGTGAAAATCTGGCAACACCAGAATGGGGGCAGTGGTTAACCGCATCTTGATCAGTTGGAATGCTTCATCTGCCTCGTTGCTCCACCCAAACTTCACGCCCTTCATACAGTCTGTAATTGGGGCCATGATATTGCTGAAGTATGGAATGAACCGCTTGTAGAAGGAAGCCAACCCATGAAAGCTGCGAACCTCCGTGACGGTGGTGGGTCTAGGCCAAGTGCGGATGGCTTCTACTTTAGACTCATCAACCTGCAACCCTTCTCTAGAAATGACATAACCTAAGAAAAGGACATTCGGTGTCAAAAATGAGCACTTCTTCATCGCAGCATAGAACTTCTCCTGCGCAAGATAGTCGAACATCTCGCACGTGCGCTGGAGGTGTTCCTCCTCGTTAGTACTGTATATCAATATATCATCAAAATATACCACAACACACTTGCCTATCAAAGGTCTCAAGCTCTGGTTCATGACTCTCATGAAGGTGCTAGGTGCGTTTGACAGCCCAAACGACATGACTAACCACTCATACAACCCCTCCCTGGTTTTAAAAGCAGTCTTCCACTCATCCCCAACTCTAATGCGAATCTGGTGGTACCCACTCTTCAAATCCAGTTTTGTAAAAAATTTTGCTCCACTCAATTGGTCAAGTAAATCATCCAAGCGAGGGATAGGAAAGCGATACCTGACAGTAATCTTGTTGATTGCTCTCATCGTCACACACATCCGCCGGGAGCCATCTTTCTTTGGAGTAAGGAGGGCGTGCGCACACGGACTCGAGACTTTTACGGATGAATCCCTTCGCCAATAACTCTTCAACTGTCTGCGCAACTCCTCATGCTCACCGGGACTCATTCGGTAGTGTGGTCTATTAGGTAGTGACGTACTAGGTTCAAGGTCAATCGATCTTGAATATCACGCAATGGTGGCGATCCTTCGGCATCTCATCGGGAAAACATCACAAAACTCCTTCACAATAGGAATTGCAGCTTCAGGAACATCAACATCTCTATCTACCTCATTTCCCATCAAGATGTAAACTACCTCGAGAATCTGTAATGCATCTTCAAATCTTGCCAAAGACAAAGAAGTCGCTAGATTCTTTAGTAGGCTTAACTTCTTTCGGATCCTTGGCGGGTACTAGCACAATCTTCACTCCCTTGAACATAAGGGTGTATTTATTGGTTACGCCATCATGCACAACTCCCCTATCAAGCGCCAAGGACGTCCCAGTAACAAGTGGCAAGCATCCATAGCCACAACATCACACCAGACTGAATCCTTGTAGTTAGTACCAATAGAAAAAGTTACCAAGGCGCGCTTCGACACCTTCACCTCACCACCCTTCTTCAGCCAAGCTAGCTTGTAGGGCTGGGGTGTTGTTCAGTTGCAAGGCCCAACTTCTGAACCGCTTCAACTGAGACGATATTCTCGCAATCGCCGCATCAATCATGAAACGCACACCATGCCTAAGATGGTGCACTTGACCGAAAGATGTTATTCTCGACCCACTCATCATCAGCAATAGTTCTAGGAGTCATACAATAACGCCTTACAACCAAGGCAATACCGCGTCTCCAGTCCACGATCTCCTCTTCGTGTTGTCGAAGTATCAAAGGTCGGTTCTGCAGTGATGTTGGCCTCTTCCCCTTTGTCTTCCTCTTCGTTCTCAATAAAGAGCGCCTTCTTCCCTTTACATTCGACTTCCTGTGACCAACTTCGCCACAACCGAAGCATTTAATCCCACTAGCGCTAGTCGTTTCGTGCGACTAGCAGTGGTTAATTGCGGCGGTATTACCTCCGATATTGGCTGTCCCAACACTAACATTACGTAAGCATTACTCACACCCCGACGCCATTGTTGTTTCTCCACCAACAATGCTCGCCGGTGTGCGCTGAGATAAGGAAGCCGGATCAAACATGTTGACGACATCTTGGATCTGCACCCTCGGTCCACCAATATACCGCGCCACTAATTGGTCGTTAGTCTCCCTGCAGATTCGTTTCTAGCGACTAAGCGATAAAACTCGATGGCGTACTCATCTATCGACTTTGCCCCTTGTCTCGGTCTCGCAACCCTCGATACATAAGGCGTTGGAAATTGTAAGGCAAGAACTCGGCCGTAAGTGCTTTTTCATCTTCTCCCGCGTGGTGATCTCCGCCTTTCCATTCCTATTCGCATCAACTGCCCGTTGCCACCAAGCCGTGGCCTGTTGCGGAATCTGTCGCAACCGATTGCACACGCTTGTCTTCGGGCGCACCTTTGAATTCTAGGACTTCTTCAACCGAGCGACGCCGGCCGGTCCAAGAATTCTTCCGGTTGAAGGGTGCCATGGAATTCGGGACCTCCGTCTTCATCCCGCACTCCCACCGCTGCGATCATCCTCAACCGCACGCGGCTGTAGCGCCTCCTCGGTGCCTCAACATACTCATCCTCCCCCCGGTAGAAGAATCTCCTCTTGGTTCATCACCAACAAGTTCCCTTCGATGGTTACGGACACGATCCATATTCGACCCAACAACCGATTGATTACGCGTTAATTGTTCTACCACCGCGCCCATGCGTTGCTCAATTATTTGGCCAATTTGTCGATTCGATTGTCATGGTTATACACCTCCTCCATACGCTGCTGGTTCCTCTTCGGCGGCATGATTTCTCCAATCACGGGCTGAAACGAGTGCTCGATACCAACCGACGCAATGGAGATCTTCTAAACCAGTTGAACGAATCCACGAACAACTCGATCTAGGTCGAACTTAAGCCAAAGTTCGAAAATTCTTTTATTCCGACCAAAAACTTCGAATTACATCCAATAGATCGCTTAAATAGCGAAACCCTAAAATTTGTCAAAATAGTAAAAAGTCCAAAAAGCCCTAAAGCTGGAAACTAGACGAAAAATAGAAACAAATGCCGCAAACGGCAATAAAAACGGAAATTCCTAATGAAAGTTATAAGCTAAACAAAACTTTCCTAAAATAGCAAAATTGCCGTTTCGAAGAAGGGCGAAACGATGGAATTTCCCGAAAAACGTCGTAGTCACAAAGCATAGCGTGTCTCGTGATCTCCACGCCGTTTCCGATCAACCCATGCCCCCGAACGCCGAAACTCAAACGCCCGAACTTCACCGAAATTACCAAAATGCCATCATGTCATATCTTTCCATCATATTTTTCCAAGAATTTGCAAGCTAATTCTTGGACTTCATCACAAGGGGTGGAGGTTGGGGATCACAAAGATGGAAATAGAGTTTTCTTTGGGAAGTGAGGGTGGCAAACATAAGTTAGGGGTACATTGGTGTTTTTACCAACAATTAAGGGGTGCTTAGAACATGAAATAAAAGGGCTATAAATAACATTAAGCCAAAGCAACTCGGGATCATCGAGTTTAATTGCCTACCACCACCATATCTAATCGGATCTTTGACATAACATGATGATTTCATGGACACCTATTGAAACAAGTGATTATAAGTTAAGGGTAAACATATTAGTCGAGGAATCGGCGGCTGTGAGGTTGAGTCTTTAGACCACATAGCATGTTTGAAGCTGCTGAGTTTTTCGCACCCTTCACTTTTATTTTCATATCTCCCAATCGTTGCATATGGCCCCTCCTTAGTGTCGATTTGAACTGAACAAATGAATCTCCTCTCATGTGAAGGACCATCCTCTTTGCCAATCTGTAAGTCATGGTAAAAGAATGTGAGAAATGAATAAATGATTGTTTGTTAGTTGTTTCAAAAACCAAATAAGGGGCCAGAGAAATGGTTCAAAGTAGAGGATGGCGAGAAAATTTATCGGGGACGACGCCAAATGGTGAAAAAATAATATAAACTATATTAACAAAATGGAAAATGACCAAAGAAAATGCACACAATATATGTCCGGGGATGGGAAGTATCTACATTTGCGTGAATTGCTGGTGAAGTTGGTTAATTCCATCGCTATAAAGCGTAGAAGGGTCAAGAATGAACATTAAGTCCTCTCGCTACCAACATAATCAATGGTTGCCATAGATGTTGTAAGATCGCTTGCTCGGGCTATTAAGCTTACGATTTGTTGAATAGAAACCAAACTTGAACGTCCCGAGAAGTGCTAGTGAACATGAGTGTCCTGGAATTTTAGTAAACTATCGATGTTAAACCACTCCTTAGGTCCGGTGGTGAACTAGAATGAATTGAAAATATTTTTCACTCAAGCATCATATTGCTACCTACACTTGATTCACGGGATTCATAGGTTAAATCCATTTATTTAATTAAATAGGTAAACTTTGCATCATCACTATTCAAATTAAATGTTAGTTATCCATGAACAAAGCCTAAAAGTATTTTATAGTTAATTAAGACCAATAAAAATGTTAAGGAAATTATAGTAGTTTCTATATTTCGTAGTTTGGGTATTTAGGAAGTTTCTATATTTTGATATTTAGGTAGTTTTGGTAACTTTCCTTATTTTATGATTTGTTCAACTTTATAAATAAAAGCACCATATTGTACTCAATTTGCACACATTAATACAATTCTTTGTCTCTTCTTTGAAATCTATCATGGTATCAGAGCTAAGTTTCTAATGCTAGGTAGGTCGACTTTCGAGTCGACGATCGCTCCGTGGTGTTCTCTTCCGCTTGTGCTCGTTTGTTTTTTGTTTCTCTCGCTTTTGTCGTTTTCACTCTCTTTGTTGTTTTTCTTTAATTGCCTCTTCCTAACACCTGTACACATATATGTTGGTGTGTTCATCATCATTCGTTTACAATTTACGATGTCGGTGTCATTATTGCATCTAGCCACATTCCGTGTCCGCTGCCGTCGACTTCGTTATCCGCTCGCGTTGACTATGTCGACTCTATTGTTTACTCTCTTGTCAACTACGTCGACTCGCTATCGTACGTTGTCGACTCCGCCATCGACTATCGTCGACTCTCGCTATCGTACGTTGTCGACTCCGTCAACTCGATATCCGTTGTTCTACAATTCCGTTGTTCTAACTCGCCACATCGAGAATCGTTTCTTCTTGTCTTAGGAGGTCGTTGATCGCTTCCGCAACGAACCTTAGATTTGACGTCTTCGGTGGTCGTTGATCTGTTCCGCAAAGAACCTTAGATTTGTCATCATGGGTGGTCGTTGATCGCTCATAACGAACCTTAGATTTGTCGGGTTTATCGATTCGACCGACAACCTCAAGTTTCGCCAACTTGAGTTTGAGGGAGGGTGTTAAGGAAATTATAGTAGTTAATATATTTCGTAGTTTATGTATTTAGGAAGTTTCTATATTTTGATATCTAAGTAGTTTTGGTAACTTTTCTTATTTTATGATTTGTCCAGAAACTTTATAAATAAGAGCAACATATTGTACTCAATTTGCACACATTAATACAATTCTTTGTCACTTCTTTGAAATCTATCAAAAAGCTTAAGCATATCTCGGAAAGCTCGTATAATTTCTCACTAACAAGTAACAAGAGACGAAACAAACAAAAATTCGCTACGATAATCATGACCGAAATCGTCATCGAATGAGATTATCCATACCTATAGGTCCGAAACGCCATCGTTTCCTAGTGCAAAACTCATTGATTTAGTTTTGCACTATCAATATCCTCTTGCATCAAGACATTGTTAGAATCATTGCCAATTGTGTGAATTCTTACTTTAGATAGCGATTGGCACAAATTTTCAAGAGCTTCCTTCGTTGTTTTAGTCTTCGCGATATCCTCATGTGTCGAAAAGCCAGAATCTACAAGCCTCCTATCCATGAAGCCGCTCATCTTGCCTTGTCATATGTATTCTAGGATCATCACTAGGTTGATCAAGGGTTCAATTAATTTGAACTATAAGACTTTATTTTATCTTAAGTCAAATTAATTCACGTAGGCGCATAATTACATATGGTCAGTGTGTTTGGTCAAATATTTAATATATTTGCGGCCTCACTAACCCTCGATTACTGCAAGACTCGGTGCCCATGCAACCAAACAAATATCTCGAGGTACGTCTTATTTTACTTTATTGAATGAACTAAATTAGGCTATAATTTTAATTTGAAACCATAATAATCTAATTTCCTCGGGTAACTCCTACCTAATACTTGCGTCGACACGTTTCCCAATGTACCTACCGAGTCAAACCAATTCTCCCAATAGCAACGTACACATATGCGATGCAATACAATAATAAAATGAATTTAAACACCTTGCATTATAAGCAACCATCATCCATAAATAACATATACCCTCGATTCTCATGTCCGAGTCAAAAGAGTTGTCCACATAACGCTCGAATTATGGTCGTTAATCCCCGATATTAACGTAAATCCTAGTTTAATTAATTTGGTCCGTTGCAATCGAGGTCCATGTACACCACGAATATGAGTAGCCTATTGCTTCTCTTTCTAATAAGATGCAAAGTATGTGCCCTCCTCTTGCCATGGTTAGCGGTAATGAAGGATTAGCAAACGTCGCCGCATCGAACTAGTGTTGTGCTCTTGTGGGCTCACCATCGACTTCCTACACGGAAACAATAAATTTCCCTTAAGTCATATCGATAAGAAAAGAAATTGTAAGCACATTTGATTGAAATTAAAAAAAAAAACCTTGAAGAAAACCACAATTTACAATGTCTCGACACACGTATCGATACCTAATGTTAAGTCTCGGTCACACATAACCGATATAGTAGGTATAATCTCGGTATCAAATAATCGAGATGTAATGAAAGGTCTCGACGTTTACTATCGATACCGAACAACATACACTAAAATAAAGAGTCTCGGTAGTATTGCACCGAGACTACAGAAAGTAGCCCTCGGTATCAACTAACCGATACTAAATGTTTAGGTGTCGCTCTAGTCTATCGGTGACATGCTCATTAGTCTCGTGAATATATTGTCGAGACTAATGATCATTGTCACGACCTCGTGTGGCCGACTAATGCGGGTTTCCAACAACACCCATTTATTGCAAAATTCTTATGGCAGACAACAAAGAATACGAATTAAATGATCATAAAATTAAATGAAAACACAAATATACCTCAGCTTTGCCTCTCGATTTCATACAAACTTCAAAAAAGAACTCGTCCCACAAAGTAGACCATCGTACACTTTCACCGGCCAAAGGAACTCTCACAAAACTCGAAAAACGCACAAATCACACAAATATATGGAGAAAACAAAGAAAATGAGAAGATTCGGTTGAAAAAACCTCTAAATCACGATGACAACGAGAGCAAAAATTTTGGTTTCGAACTTCTTTTAATCGAAATCGATATGGTGCTCAATGGTTTGGTTATGGGCATTTTCATCCAATTTGGGGTGCCCAGACAAATTTTGGGTGCCTTTGTAAATGGGTTGCCCGAGTAATGAGTCGGGGTGCACATAATGCGACCCTTTTTTTAACAATTAGGAGTTGAAGTCACAACCTTCCCAAACTTTGCCTTTTTAAGTCAAAGTTAAAGTTGGTGTGAAAACAGATACCCAAATGTACCTTACATTTCTTTTCTTTTTTAAGTAGAATTCGACATTTTTTCCAATAATGATTTTAATTACTTACAAAAAATTTAATTATTTTAATTTTTAATTATGTGGACTTCTCTTTGTGATTTTTACGTACCCCTACAACTTTTTTGTCATTTTTTCATAAAAACAAAATAATAAAACAATTATTTTTCCTGTTGGAAATGTAAATTGTGGAAATTGTACATTACGCCTATCGATTCATTTGTACAATTTCTTAAAAAATATTACTACAATTCTTGAAAAACAAATTTTCATCTACCAAAAAAAAACACATTTTTAGAATAAGATGTTTACATGTTTGATTGAGTTTAGTATTTTTCAAGAATTTGGATATTTTTTTTTAAAAAAATTATTGTAATTAATTAAAACATTTTTGAAGGATTTCTTCTTTGAGTTAATTAAATTAAAATATAATTTTTAAAGAGCCACTATTAGCACCTATACCATATATCAAGCTACAAGCCCCCATTTAATTTACTACATTTTTAAATTAAAATGTCTTTTAACCAAAATTACATAAATAACCTCACACTAAATTAAATCATGAACACATTTCCTTTTCCCTTTTACTTTCCACTTTTTGCACCCTACTCAACTTTACTTTTTACTCTTTACACTCACTCCCTAAATAAAGCCTTAAATTCATTCACAACTTTTATCGCACTCACTATATACGGCCACCCCTTCTTCTCTTCTACTTAATTTTCACTTTCTAGATCCCTTCTCATCTCTTTGCCCGTACACTCAACAACTCACTACTAAATGCAACATCTTGATTATAGTGTTTGGTTGACATTTAATTTACATTATTGAATGGTTATAACTAGGGATGGGCAATGGTCTCTGCAAAACCTTAAACCGATCAAACCGCCTCGTTTGATCTGGTTTTTTAAACTAGTAGTTTGGTGGCGGTTTAAAAACTTGAAAACCGTAATTAAGTGGTTTGATGGTTGTTTTTATTTATAGAAAAGGTTCACCAAACCGCAAAAAAATCATCCCCAAACTTGGAATGAAATTGAGTTGAAACATTTTCATGTTGTTTTAACTTTTGAAATGAACTCATGCTCATAATTTTGATTTTGTATGTTTCATTGTGTTTTTGGTGGATGGTCATGTATGAACATGTGTTTTGTTGATGGACATGTATGGACTTGTATAGAATGTTTGACAATTATTTTTTTGTTGAAAATGTGCTACAAAACAAAACCACAAAAACAAATCGATGAAACCACCCAAACCGCTGGCACGGTTTGGTTGCGTTTAGATGGTTCGCGGTTTGGTGGAGATTTACAAATCGACCAAACCTTGAATCCCGGTTTGGTGGTGGTTTAATGGTTTTAACCACTAAATCGAGGTTCGCTCACCCCTAGTTACAACCCTAATTTGTGTTGAATATTGGTTTTTAAGGATCAAAGAATCAATTTTGAAATGCAACATGAAGCAAATTGAGGCAAGGGGGAGAAGAAGATGATGTGTAACAAGGGGCGGAGGTTGGGGATCACAAAGATGGAAATATAGTTTTCTTTGGGAAGTGAGGGTGGCAAACATAAGTCGGGGGTACATTGGGGTGTTTACCAACAATTAAGGGGTGCTTAGAACATGAAATAAAAGGGCTATAAATAACATTAAGCCAAAGCAAACGTAAGCCAAAGCAACTCGGGATCATATGAGTTTAATTACCTACCACCACCATATCTAATCTGGATCTTTGACATAACATGATGATTTCATGGACACCTATTGAAATAAGTGATCATAAGTTATGGGTAAACATATTAGTCGAGGAATCGGCTGGCCGCTGAGGTTGAGTCTTTAGACCACATAGCATGTTTGAAGTCTTGAGTTTTTTGCATCCTTCACTTTCAAACTTCATATCTCCCAATGCCGCAAATGGCCCCTCCTTAGTGTCGATTTGAACCGAACAAATGAATCTCCTCTCATGTGAATGGCCATCCTCTTTTTCCAATCTGCAAGTCATGGTAAAAGAATGTGAGAAATGAATTAATGATTGTTTGTTAGTTGTTTCAAAAACCAAATAAGGGGCGAGAGAAATGGGCAAAGTAGAGGATGGCGAGAAAATTTATCGGTGACGACGACATCCGAAAAAATAATAAAAACTATATTAACAAAACGGAAAATGACATAAGAAAGGCACACAATATATGTCCGGGGATGGGAAGTCATTATATATAAGGACAAGTACAACGTGATCTACATTTGCGCTAATCGCTAGCTGAATGGTGAAGTTGGTTAATTCTAGCCGCGACAAAGCGTAGAAGGGCCAAGAATGAACATTAAGTCCTCTCGCTACCAATAGAATCAATGGTTGCCATAGATCTTTGTAAGATCGCTTGCTCGAGGCTATTAAGCCCGATTTGTTGAATAGAAACCAAACTTGAACATCCCGAGAAGTGCTAGTGAACACGAGTGTCCTAGAATTTTAGTAAACTATGATGTTAAACCACTACTTAGATCCGGTGGTGAACTAGAATGAATTGACAATATTTTTCACTCAAAGATCATATCGCTACCTATACTTGATTCACAGGATTCACGGGTTAAATCAATTTATTTAATTAAGAAGGTAAACTTTGCATCATCACTATTCAAATTAAATGTTAGTTATCCATGAACAAAGCCTTAAAAATACTTTATAGTTAATTAAGACCAATAAAAAACTTAAGCATATCTCGAAAGCTCGTATAATTTCTCGCTAACAAGTAACAAGAGACAAAACAAACAAAAATTCGCTACGATAATCATGATCGAAATCGTCATCGATAATACAGATTATCCATACCTTTAGGTCACTTACGCCATTGTTTCCTAGTGCAAAACTCATTTAGCTTTAGTTTTGCACTATCAATCTCCTCTCTTGATCAAGACATTGTTAGAATCATTGCCAATTGTGCAAATTCTTACTTTAGATAGTGATTGGCACAAATTTTCTAGAGCTTCCTTCATTTGCTTTAGTCTCCGCGATATCCTCCGTGTCGAAAAGCGAGAATCTACATGCCTCCAATCCACGAAAACATTATCGCATCCGTTCCTTCCTTTTTACGATGCGTGATCTCAACTTCCTTCCCTTCAAGCGAGAATCTATTGGTTTTCGGATCACGAAAACACTACTCCACCAAAACAGAAAAAGATGAATAAGAACACAAATGAAGAAATTCAAACTCACAACCAAAACCATAACAAACTTACATCCCATAACTTCTTTAAATCATAGTCGGAATCGATATACAACGCAGCCAGAATCGACTTAACAACACCTGCTAAAACCTTAGGCGCAACATTTACTGAGAATTTCTTGAGAGAGATATGTATATGCATTTACAGAGAATTTCTTGAGAGAGATATGTATAAGCAATATAATGAAGCAGTGGTGACTTTATGAGTTCCATATTGCCATTTGAGGATCCATGGGATGGAATGTTTATGCATGATTTGGAATAGAGATAGTTTTTCGGCTTCATATTTCTTGAAAACATCATTTGGAAAGAATCCAATATGAGGACCAAATTTTGTCCACCATTCGGCCATGAACCATCTTTGGGAGATTAACCTTTAATGATTTTTTGAATGTAATATACCATGAATGTCCGTGAAAGGTGGTCTTTATAAAAACGTATGTTGCGCCAAGCATCAATGTAATCTTTATAATTTAGTTGAATAGGATGCCGATCAGTGACTAGTGTCATCGATTGATAAATGAATGGGCTTTCTTTGAATAGAGTGTTCATTGAGACCATTCGCACTTGAAAGAACCTTTTGAATTTTGAATATCGAGTAAGCAATCCTTCTAAGTTTAATCTTGTTCGGTGTTCTTAAGTTCCAATTTGTGTTCTAAGTTGTATTATCGTTTGCAATAATAACTCTGTTAATATTGATCCATTTGCCCATTATTTGCCATTACCCTCTAAGTTTCAACTATCTCCATATCCTTACGAGTTTATTCCATCATATTTTCTACATAACTTTGTGTTTGGGCGTTCAATTGGTATCAAAGACATGTGATCATCATAAAGCCATTGTAAGTCATCCCTATGCCTTGCTTTATCATTTTAATCTTATGCATATGAAGTCTCCTTATCTTTGCATATGCTAGTTTCTCTTTATATACAAGATATCATCATCATTATTAAATTTACTTTCTTATCTTCGATATCAAAAGAAAAGTTCTTTCTATTTGCTTAGCTAAAGTATCGATTTGAAATTCGACTCTTGATTTATCGATTTTGGTTTTCTTTGATTTCACAAGTTTCATTTTAACCCGAGTTTTCCTTTGATTTTGCCTTTGGTTTTTGAAAACACTTTCCTAGTCGCGTTATAAGTCTAGCGGAAGAAAGCGTAAGTCTAGCAACAAACCGTTGACCAAGTGTGTAAACCTATTGCAAAATCATGAGTAACCTCGTTAAAAAGGTAACACGTGTTCTATCAAAGAAATCCCCTTCGATAAACTTTGAGTATGTTTCCTCTTCGAATCCCAACCTAAGCCTATAATAAAACCAATGACAACCATCGATTTAAAAATTATACATGAAGTCTATTTTTCTCAAATAGAACAATCTCTTCGCAATTGGGATATGCCAATCATCAAACCATCTCGATATTTATAATAAAGGCTCTTTCTCTAAAAAACAAGATTTCATTATAAAGTTAGAAGAAGACACCAAATCTGTTGATGAAGAGGGATGAGGAATTAATACTTATTTCTCCTAAAAAATAAATAAATATAAAGAAACTCATAAATATTTACACATAGGACTTATCCAAGCTCGCTAACAAACCATTAATATCATTAGGCATTAATACTTCAATCTTAGTCTGTAAGAGATAAACGTCATCAAAATTTTAATGATTCATTATTAGGAATGATAGAAGGTAGCTTAGCACAAGGACCTATTCATTTTAATTGTTTTCCAAATTTCACCTTAAGCCTACATGATGAATTTGCTCATGAAGTCATTGCTTTAGGTATTTATACTCAAGGTTTTAAGATGAAAGACATCTGTTCAAATGTTGTCGTCGTCTATCGTATTTATTACAAATTAATGCATACAATTATACCCGATGTAGCATATACAAACCTTCAAAAAGGAACTTCTACTCTCTTTTTAACAAATATTCAAAATAAAACCGTTAATAAAAAACAATTAAATTGGAAAGATATAAAAATTCCAAAAATATGGACCATACATGATACCAATAAAGAAGAATGCCAAAAACGACAAATATCCGATGAAATTCATAAAATCATAACGCATGATGATGGTAAAGTAGAAATAATGTTTTTGCCGCTAGGTCTTCTACTTCGTCTCGTCAAGAAAATTCCTTTTCTAAAACTTATGTCCAAACTCCACCACCGATACCTCCAAACATACCGCATCAGGAATAGCGTACCTTATTTATTCTACCACATCTCCACCTAAAGAAGATACTGATTAGTATTAATGATTTTCTTGAATATCAAATTCATACACTTACTATTGATTCTAATTTCGATGATTTCATCCTTGATTATCCTCTTTTAAAACAACAATTTTTACAACATCCATTAAAACCTATATTTTGCAAATTAATTACAAAAAATCAACAAGTTATTTTACGCGAAAAAATATTTTACTATATTAATCAAATAAAATATAATATTCGTTTTTTGAATTTTTAGCTCAACATTGTCCAAAAATCGTTCACAAAATAAATACAATTTGGGAAGGTTCTAATGGCGAAAAATATATTCAAACTCATCCTCCTTTAGCCCCTTTAAAAATAAAAGAGCATATTCGGGCTACTCCTTTAAAAACTAATTTCGATGACGAATTACCAATTACAAAAAAAGATTTAAATCATTTGATAGAACAAAATAATTTTACTAATATCTATTTATCTACATTATCAAAAAAGTCTCCTGTCTAGTAACAAGCAACAACTTCTCATCAAATACAACATAAATCGAACCTTGATTCCTCTAGTTACACAATCTTTTCTTCATGTCCATAGCTCCATTTCCTTTAATTAAACCAAAATCCAACTATTCCGATGAACTCTTAGAAAAAACTACAGCTCAATTAGCTAAACTTGATCCGCACTATCATGACAACAAGGATAAAGCTCCTTTAATCACCAATCTCGATAGGATATCGAGAACAATCCGAAGCACCAATAGCTAATCTAGATCTTCACTATATTTCTAATACATCCTCTTCTAGTTCTAATCTGTCGTTGATACCGATACCACTTCTAATCTTGCTACTCAACGGATTTTCGAAAAAGAAACTCGCTTATCAAACTCGCTATCCTAAACAAAAACAATTCTATTCTAAACTCTCTCCTGCAGATCTTATCATAGAAGAGCATTCTAAACCTCATCAAAAATTTGATGGCAATGCCATATATGAATGGAATATTGATGGTTTATCGAATATCATATTCTCAAGGTTGTATATCAAATTCAAATCTATGCTAAAGCATGTTCCTTAGCACATCATGCAGAAGGTAACATCATTTGGCGCTATTGCCGCCGGATTACAGGACATCTATATGGTTGGTGGAATTATGCTTTTAATGATGCAACTAGATTAGAAATTCTAAATTCTGTCAAAAAAGATGCCCAAGGAAATCCCTTATTAGATCCCAAGGAAGACAACAACATAATGGGGTAGATTGCCTCTTATCAAATATTATTTGACATTTTATAGGAACTCTATCTTCTCTAGATGAAAAAATTCGTGATCAATTACAAAAGCCTACAATGCAAAACAATGAATGACTATAGATGGTATAAGGATACATTCTTTTCTAAGGTTTATCAATTAACTACTCATGATGCTCAATTTACGGAAAGAAAGATTTATTCTTTGGATTACCACCTTATTTTGCAGAAAAGGTCAATGAGTATATAAAATCCAAAAATAATGGTGCTTTAAATTGGAACTCTACTTCTTATGGAGATCTCATACAAGCTATACAAACATGTGGATTAACTATTTGCAAAACGCCAACTAGCAAAAAAAAGAAAACCTTAAACCAAGCATTAAGAAATTTACATTGAATTTGGTCATGATTTAGATATTACTCCAATTACTAACCTGTAGGCGACATAAGCGCTATTCTCGCTCTTCTATTTTTCCCAAAACATCCTATTACAATAAATCTACTGCCAAAAAACCATTTCTCCGGTCTACTAAATCCTCTAAACCCCCGGAAATAAGCAAAATGTTTGCTATCATTGTGGCAAATAGGGCCATTATGCCAATAAATGTCATTTGAAAAATCATAAAAAGAAAATTCATCAAATTCATGAAGCTTCTTCCTCTTCTTCCTCTCGATAACCGTCATTGTACCACCAATCTGTTGAATACATCATCCTCTTCCTCTCTATATCTTTGAAATTAATGTGTTAACTCTCAAGCCAAGAACTCATACTTGAAATAGGTGAACAAATTACGGATCCTTTATTAAAATTTAAATATTTTATCTGAAATAATACAAAACAATAAAGAGGTCAATCATTTTGAGAAAAAAGAAAAAGAATTTGATAAAAAACGCCATAAATTTCAACGTCAACTTTGCGCTTGATCCATTTAAATATACATTATCTAGCCTCTTACAAGAAGTAAGTAAAAGACCTCAACCCGCAACCATACAAACATTGCAAGAAGAGATTAATACATTAAGATCGAAATAAAGATATTAAAAGAACGATTAACACAATTAGAAACAACACATACAGATTCTCTTTGCTAGACTTTGACAATGTTTTTATTGAATCTCTTACTCAATATGTTCATCAAAGATGGTTTACTCCTATTACCCTTACTATTAAAGATTTTACACATAAATGTTCATTACTTGATCGATTCAAAGTCTTAGATTTAAATTGTATCCAGTGAAGGTCTCATACCTCACGCTATTGTGAACAAACAAATAGTAAAATCTCTACAAACTAATGGTAATAAATCATCCATTAAATATAAAACTCCCATAGCACATATATCTCGTCATCATTCTATTTGCATACCAACCTCTTTTATTATAGTAAAAGGTCTTCAACATGATATATTGTTAGGCACTCCATTTCTTCAACATATACTGACCATTTATTCACGTTTGTACAAATGGTATAACTACAATATTAAATGAACGCAAAATATTATTCCCGTTTGCTCACTCTCCCAAAAGTTAAATATTTAAATCAAATTATAAATCAAATTGATCATAAATGAGACTCAAATAAACTTCTTACGTTCAAATCAATTTTCTAAAAACATATCAGTTGTTCAAACTCCTACATTCCAAACTAAACTTCGGGCATTCCAAGAAAAATTACATAAACTTTAACATTCGACATTCCCTCACGCCTTTTGGGATCGCAAAAAACATATAGTTACTCTACCGTATATACTGGGAATTATCAGAAGACCACATTCCCACAAAAGCTAATCCATCTCAAATGAATCCTAGGCTCCTCAATCTCTGTGAGAAAGAAATAAAAGATCTAGTTGCTAAAAAATTAATTACACCATCTAAATCTCCTTGGAGTTGCATTGCTTTTTATGTTGAAAATGCTCGAACTCGAACGAGGTGCCCTCGCCTAGTAATAAATTATAAACCCCTTAATAAAGTTTTAAAAACAATCCGTTATCATTTACCTAATAAATATGATTTAATTAAAAGCACTACTACCGCTTTAGTGTTCTCTAAATTTGATCTTAAATGCGAGTTTTGGCAAATTCAAATACACCAAAATGATCGTTACAAAATCGCTTTTAATACTCCATTTGGCCAATACCAATGGAATGTCATGCCATTCGGATTAAAAATGCACCTTCGACTTTCAAAAAATTATGAATGATATTTTTAATCCCTACCGTGATTTTATACTTGTTTACATTGATGATATTTTAGTATTCTCCAAAACAATAGACCAACATTGAAAACATTTATATAACTTTCAAGCAATTATTATCAAAAATGGTATTGTATTATCACAAAAGAAAATGCATATTTTTCAAACCTCTACCACCTTCTTCAGCTTTTAAAATATCTAATCAAACAATTACTCCAATCAATCGTGTTATTGATTTCACTGATAAATTCCCGATCAACTTACTTGATAAAACACAACTACAATGATTTCTTGGTTGTCTAAATTATCTCTTTGATTTCTACAAACAAGCGGCTTTAATCAGTAAACCATTGCAAGATCTTCTCAAAAAAAAATGTTAAATTTCAATGGACTTACGCCCATACTTACGCCATACACAACATCAAACAAAAGGTTAAATCTCTTCCATGTGTACACTTAGCAAATTTAGCCTATCCAAAAATTATACAAACATATGCATCGACTTAGGATATGGTGGCATCCTTTTACAAAAACATCCTTGTGGACAAGAACAATTAGTTTGTTATACATCCAAATTATGGAATACAACACAACAAAATTATGCTACTTGTTAAAAAGAAGTTTTAGCAATTGTATTATGTGTCAAAAAATTTCAAACAGATGTTTTAAATCAAAAGTTTTTAATTCGTGTTGATTGCAAAGCCGCTAAAGAAATTCTTTTGAAAGATGTCAAAAATTTGGTTTCAAAACAAATATTTGCTAGATGGCAAGCAATATTAAGTGTCTTTGATTTTGATATCAAATATATTAAAGGTAAAGATAATTCTCTACCCGACTTCTTATCTCGTGAATTTCTTATATCTCATCAAATTCATTGCCTACAGATCATCATGATCGACAAAGGCAAATCTCCAAAGATCCTCAAATAAATTTTCTCCTCTATTCAATACCTATAATCAAGTAGATGTCAATAAATCTCTCTATAAATTTAGTAACCGTCATCTTGTCATCCTTCTTGATCATCATCTTCTTGATAAATCTTTAGATACACGGTCAAACTGGTCATGCCTCCTTCTTTGCATTTCATCCCTAATCGACCTAATGTTACCATCAAGTTTTATGAAACCCTATTAACCACAACTCAATCAATTCTTATTGAACACTTTACAAGACCTAACTCTGAAGAAATTGCTTATTCGAAATTCAAAATTCAAAAGGTTCTTTCAAGTGCGTAATGGTCTCAAAGAAACACTCTATTCAAAGAAAGCCCATTCATTTATCAACCGATGACACCGGTCATTGATCGACATCTTGCTCAAGTAAATTATAAAGATTACATTGATGCTTGGCGCAACATACTTTTTTATAAAGACCCCGCTTCGGAAATTCATGGTATATTACATTCAAAAAATCATTAAAGATTAATCTCCAAAGATGGTTCATGGCCGAATGGTGGACAAAATTTGGTCCTCATATTGGATTCTTTCCAAATGATGTTTTCAAGAAATATGAAGCCGAAAAAATATCTCTATTCCAATTCATGCATAATCATTCCATCCCATGGATTCTCAAATGGTAATATGGAACTCATAAAGTCGCCACTGCGTTCATAATATCACTTATACATATCTCTCTCAAGAAATTCTCTGTAAATGGTGGGATAAATTTGACATTGATTCTATTGAAACATCTAGTATCTCTCCCATAAAGACTCCAACAAAACCTACCGAATTTCCTCCACTTGCAAAAACTTATAAAGATGTTAGTTTGCCTCTCCTACACAAAAGACTCAAGTTGCAGAATCTAGTTCATCAATGACTCTCGACTTTGCTCAAAATATAATTCAACAAGCGTAAGAAGGATTTCAATGAATTTTAAAGAAGGATTTGAGAATATAGCACAACATTTTGAAGACAGATTCAAACAATTTGAATCTAAATATTATGCTTCCTCTCGACTCATTCAGACGAAAATACTCATTCCGCTCATTCTCGCAGATTCTATTGATTTATAAATGAAGACATTAGCCCGTGTTTTGCGACATCCGCCCATACAACAACCATTATTTGACTACCTACATGAAGAATTACTTATGAATGGTGTTGATATCGAATGGAATTCAAATTATGAATATTTATCAAATAAGAATTTTTGTCCTTCAAGCGATAAATTGGACTCAGAGGAAGACAAACTTCTTCTCTCATTATGGTATCTCTTGAAGAAACCTCGATCCGAGTTTATATTGATTATCCAGACGTATGTCGTTTCTTGATTATGTACACCATCACTTATGGCGAATTCTTCGCTTATCACCAATGCGTGATTATTGTGAGTACTATAACGTCTAAAGCATTCGGACCCATGCCATATTTTGATGATCAAGCCCATGCTCCTGGTTATTACCAAACCATCCCATCAATCAAGCGGACATTCAAGATCTCATCTTTTGCTAAATCTTATTTTTAAAAAAGCGAATCTTATCACAATTAGGAATCTTATCTCTAAATCAAGATTTGTTTTTTTATCGCTTGAAGGACAAAAATTTTATTTGATAAATATTCATAACGAATTCCATTCGATATCAACACCATTCATAAGTAATTTTTCATGTAGGTAGTCAATTAATGGTAGTTGTATGGTGGATGTCGCAAAGCACGGCTAATGTCTTCATTTATAAATCAATAGAATCGCAGAATGAGCGGAATAAGTATTGTCGTCGAATGAGTCCGAGAGGAAAGAATATTTAGATTCAAATTGTTTGAATCGTCTTCAAAATGTTGTGCTATATTCGAAATCCTTGCATAAAATTTTGTTGAAATCCTTCTTGCGATTGTTGAAATATATTTTGAGAAAAGTCAAGAGTCATTGATGAACTAGATTCTCGCAACTGAGTCTTTTGTGTAGAGAGGCCAAACTTTAGTGATGACGATTTGAAATTTTAGTGATCATAAGTTATGGGTAAACATATTAGTCGAGGAATCATGCATTACACGTCATGAGGTTGAGTCTTTAGACCACATAGCATGTTTGAAAATTTCATTGAGTTTTCGCATCCTTCACTTTCAAACTTCATATCTCCCAATGCCGCAAATGACCCCTCCTTAGTGTCGATTTGAACCGAACAAATGAATCTCCTCTCATGTGAAGGACCATCCTCTTTTCCAATATGCAAGTCATGGTAAAAGAATGTGAGAAATCAATCAATGATTGTTTGTTATTGTTTCAAAAAGCAAATAAGGGGCCAGAGAAATGGTCAAAGTAGAGGATGGCGAGAAAATTTATCAGGGACGACGACAACTGAAAAAATAATAAAGACTATATTAACAAAACGGAAAATGACCTAAGAAAAGGCACACAATATATGTCTGGTGATGGGAAGTCATTATATATAAGGACAAGTACAGCGTGATCTACATTTGCGCGAATCTGCTGCAGTGAAGTTGGTTAATTCCAACCGCGACAAAGCGTAGAAGGGCAAGAATGAACATTAAGTCCTCTCGCTACCAATGAGTAATCAATGGTTGCCATAGATGTTGTAAGATCGCTTGCTCAGGCTATTAAGCCCGATTTGTTGAATAGAAACCAAACTTGATCATCCTGAGAAGTGCTAGTGAACACGAGTGTCCTAGAATTTTAGTAAACTATGATGTTAAACCACTACTTAGGTCCGGTGGTGAACTAGAATTAATTGACAATATTTTTCACTCGGCATCATATCGCTACCTACACTTGATTCACGGGATTCACAAGTTAAATCCATTTATTTAATTAAGAAGGTAAACTTTACATCATCAGCTATTCAAATTAAATGTTAGTTATCCATGAACAAAGCCTTAAAAGTATTTTATAGTTAATTAAGACCAATAAAAAACTTAAGCATATCTCAGAAAGCTCGTATAATTTCTCAGTAACAAGTAACAAGAGACGAAACAAACAAAAATTCGCTACGATAATCATGAACGAAATCATCATCAGTAACAGAGATTATCCATACCTATAGGTCGGTTTACGCCATCGTTTCCTAGTGCAAAACTCATTCAAATTTAGTTTTGCACTATCAATCTCCTCTGCAGTCAAGACATTGTTAGAATCATTGCCAATTGTGCGAATTCTTACTTTAGATAGTGATTGGCACAAATTTTCTAGAGCTTCCTTCGCTGCTTTAGTCTCCGCGATATCCACGAAAACGTTACCAGCATCCGTTCCTTCCTTTTTCTGATGCTTGATCTCAACTTCCTTCCCTTCAAGCCGACGGAACTCGCACAGAGTTTTCACCGATAGAGGTCGCAACAGATCACGAAAACACTACTCCACCAATAACAGAAAAAGATGAATAAGAACACAAATGAAGAAATTCAAACTCACAACCAAAACCATAACAAACTTACATCCCATAACTTCTTCAAATCATAGTCGGAATCGATATACAACGCAGCCAGAATCGACTCAACAACATCTGCTAAAACCTTAGGCGCAGCATCTGCAACTCCGCTATGCCTAATTTCATCTCCTTCTTCTCTAACAACTCGAGCAAACTCCTTGACCTGCAAATCGTCGTCACTAAAATTTCAAATCAAGATGAGCCTAGCTACCAAACCACCAACACTTATGATATGCAGTGTAGATAATTCACATTCAATTCCAGCGGCGGACAACTGTGACGGAGATAGGTGAAGAGATCGTGGTGGAGGGCGACACGAGCGAGCATCTCCGTGCTCACCATGGCTGATCGGAAATTCGTGAGCTTGCCTTGGTTGAATTCAGGATAGGCCTCGTACAAGTACTTGGCGACAGCGAGGCCGAGCGCGGCGTCCCCGAAGAACTCCAATCGCTGTAAGGAAGGCCCCTCTGTGTAGGAGGAATGCGTCAGTGCCTCCTCCAACAGAGACTTGTCTTTGAAGTTGTACGCCACAATCTTCTCCACTGCTTCTATTGATGATGATTCCATGGTTAAAGAAAGAAACTCCTCTTCTTCGAGTCTATGCGATGCGATCAGGATTGCTGTGATTGAAAAGGGAAAGAGACTTGGACATTTATTTTGGAAAGGAAAAGCAACCAATGGGTGTGTGTTTGTGTGTGTGACAGTGTGAAAGCGAGGCAGAGGAAATGTCGCAGACTTGCGTGTATGAACTGGGGATCACCATGGGCCTTAGGGGAAGTCATCGGCCCGGCCCGGCCCGGCCCGGCCCGGCCCGGCCCGGCCCGGCCCGTCTGGCCCGGTTTAAATCCCTACTTGGAGGTGTCCAAGATATTCGTCAGCCACACATGCGGGCGAGGGTCCATGAATTTTGTGCCCCAACTTAACCGATTTCATCCTTTATTGTGAAGTTTTAATTAAGCGATGTATAATTGAGGGGAGATCACTTCATACCAATGTCCAATTAAGGAGAAATTTAGACTTATATACTTCATACCAATGTCCACCTTGACGAGAGATCCACACTTATATACTTCATTATTTTGGGCACAAATTTCGAGACCTCTTGACTCCCACAAATATTTCTAAATAGGTCTCAAATATTCTCGTCGATACTAAAACCTCTTCACAATCTCCGTGGGAGGCAATCGAGACCTTTTCAAAAGTCTCGATAGGAGTCGACCAAGACCTCTAAAGAGGTCTCAGCCTCGTGTGTTCGAAACCCACAGGCGACACTTACTCACTTCTAAGGGCACGACGAGACCAAATTTTACCTTGCTCGACCAAAAAAAAAAAAACAAAAACTCCTACGACACTTCCGTCCTAGTACAAATGCTCTACAATAGTTAAAACCGAGCAAGAGAGAAGATTGAAGAATGTTGGGGGCGAGTGAGGTGATGGGATGAGCAAGGATATTTCGAGAATTTCAAGTAAAAAAAATAAAAATTGCGTTCAACCATTGAAATTCAAAATCAGAGTATGCTTAAGTAATGAGGTATGTCGAACAAGTTTAAGGTCCTTTTATCCGCTTCTTAAAGTTATTAAGTTTATGTATCCTTAATGATTACAAGTTCGACGTGAAAATATTTTCTAGGAAAAACCCGAAAGAACCCTCAAAGTTGTATCACTCATAAATCTGAAGGGCTCAAAGCAGTAAAAACAACAACAACAACAACAACAACAACAACAACAAAAGCCTCAACTTCAAATTAAAAGTAAAAAATAAAAAAATAAAAAAGTAAGAAAAATAACACCTGAAACAAGTTCAGCAAGGTATGGTTTGCAAGAATAAAGAATGATCTTCATGTTTGTTAGTGAAGTGGCTTGACACTTTGAGCTATCACTAAGCTGGGTGAAATGGCATACTGCAATCAATCTAATTATTAGCATTACCGATGTGCATTAATTACACAAACTTACCCAAATTACATCCCAAAGTAAATCAAGCAGGCAAATTCATTGAAACACATTAATAGGAGATACTTACCCAAAACAATCCTGTCACAAGCCATCACTTAAATTCTAGAATTCCATATATAGGACCTCAGACAAAGATGGAGGACATTTTTTTTACTAAATGTGCTGAAACATCATCATCTAGGATTATCAGTAAAAGATGGTTACATGAATGAATATTGGTCCTCTGACCAACAAGTTTCATAGAATGAAAATGCATAACCAAAATAATAAAGCCTAACCTGGAATTACTAATTTACTATGGAATTAAACAGGATATATAATATACCTATGATGATTTAATTACTACACTTGCATATGGTTCAAAGGTTACATCCTCTTACTTAGTCAAGAATGCAAACTTTGTATCACCAAATATCCAAATAATTATCGATGACTAGTACCTGGTTAAAACTTTAATTATCTAACAAGGCCTATCAAAAATTTGAGCATATCACAAAAAACAGTATTCAATAAGATTATCATGACTGAATTCAATTATTCAAGTAAGAGATTATCCATACCCATAGGTTGCCTGATGCCATCGTTTCCTAGTGCAAAACTGGATCTTCAGCTTTGTTTTGCGCTGTCAATCTTCTATGCAGTCACTAAATCATTCAACTCAATCCCAATGGCATTAAAATTTATAGTGATAAGGATTGGAATAAATTTTCATAAGGTTCCTTTGCAACCTTTTTCCCGGCAACATCTTTCTGATCTGGAAAAATAGAAACTAAAAGCCTCCTGTCCACATACACATAAGGACCATCCGTTTCTTCACTCCTTTGTTGCGCGATCCCAACATCCTCACCTTCAATTTGGCGGAAACTCGCGCAGAGTTTTCATTGACAGAGGTCACAACAGGTTTTTGTACAAAAACAAAAAATTTACCCCTTTTTCCACTTGTGCTGTTACTGTATGGATTTATGCATTGTTGAAAACCAATTCCAACAAATCCAGTTTGAAACTTAATTTCCTTTAAAATAAAAAATAATTACTCTTAAAAAATAACAAAAGAAAGAAGCATGAAATGTGAAGCACCTAAGCTTGATGAGTAAAAATGGTAAGTAAGAAAAATAAGTTAACAGCTAATAAAAAAAGTTGCAAGTTTACAGTCAGACACCAGTTGGTACAGCTTTAACACAACATCTTAACAATACACAAACATGGTGACTAGAAATTGCTCATACTAACCAACATGCATATAAATAAAATAATACAACAGATTTGTGGGATGCCATCAAATGGAACCTTTATGTTTTTCTTCTACAACATCGACCGAAGAACGCCTTCGGAAAGAGGAAGGTTAGCAAGAGAGAGTTATATCACCCTTGTTTGGTTCGCTAGCATATGATCAAGCCCTGCTCCGGCTTGAAGTGCAGCCACCCTGCTTCCTCCCGACACATTATGAATAAGCTGTTGCAGCCACCTCTTTGTTGTCGGGTCTTCCTGTTAAGATGCCAATGCAAAGAAAAAACTTGAATGTACATTCAAATTTGATTCAAAAGAAATTGATGCACCTAGATGCGCTTCTATAGTAACTAACAAAAAACACGATCACAATTACTACTTGTCATTCACTTTTCATTCTAAATGTCAACTGATAAGCCGAGGAACTTACGCGAAGACAAGCGCTGAACGTGGTGGGATCCCTTAACATGTCTGGGAGGCAATTCCTCAGCGCTTCACAAGCCCTGCGATGTGAACATGAAAGATTATTCCCTATGCATTGTTTGTTAGACATGACATTAACTAGGACTTGTAGAAAACAGGAAATTAGGCTCTAAATTAGTTGGTCTTAACCTTGGGTATCAGAGAGTCTTAGATAGCAGCGAATAATATGTTTAAGAAGGCGCGATGATGGTTGTTCAGCAAGTGATGCAACCATGGTTCCCAAGACTCGGCCCACAGCGAAAAATCGCTCTGCAGTGGCACATATATAATGCAGTCCAATATCATCCAGTAAAATTTTCTGAACAATGAAGGTAGCCACCTACAATAGTGAATCAAGCAGTTAGAACTCAGTAAAATGTACCATCGCTCTAAAAAGGCAACTAGTGATCATGCGACCACCTGAAGTCACTCATAAAAAGTAAGATGCTACTGAGTAAATTACAACTGAAACGTTTGTAAAGAAAAATTATAGCAAACGAGACATGTAGATAACATATTCAGCCTAGTTTTTTTTTTTTTTTTTTTTTTTTTTTTTTTTTTTTGAGGTACAAGTAGTTATATGGCAGAGAATAACATAAGTAAAGAAGATCAAGAAGGTCTTGCTACACTTACTGTTTTTGAAAGTTCACTTCCCATTTCCATAGTGCGAAGACACAAGGGAATTATTTCTGTCGAGAGAAGGAAACTAATTACTTCTGTATCATCAACCTAAAAAAAAGATTCCAAACAGTTTTGACAACATTTAGCACATAGACAAGTTCAAAAACCTGGGAAAAAAAATTGCAGAACATGAAAGATGTAATCTTCACAATATAAAACCAAAGTAATGGGAACTTCCAAATATGTTTGTATATGTTGATTTCATCCCTTAAAATAATATATTTGCAGCACGCACTCAACTTTTATTCAAATAAAAAATAATACAAACAAAATCATTGACAGGCATAATTGGGACAAGGAAGACCTTAAATGGAGTGAGTTCATCTACCACGGATGGGGCAGCACTCGGGCACAAATATTTATGAGAATTAGGAAAAGAAAATCTTAAAATTTCTGAGCCAATTATCTAATTAGATAGCTCCCTTCATAGCACTATTATTGAGGAGAGGAATAAAACTAAAATGCTTTTGCACATATGGAGATCACATGAACGAGTAGTAGATTCTACACCAGAAACCATTAAAAAAAGAAAAACAGATGAATTATTGGCGTTCTCCCAGCAAAATAAACGGCCTCAGCCATATATTCAACTTGAATAGAATTAAACCAAACAGAGAAACCAAACATTAGAAAAACAGATGAATTATTGGACATTTCTCTTACAGGGAAACCGATGAAATCGGCCAGCTGTTGAACACGTTACAAACCATTAGAATTAAACCAAACAGAGAAGACAAATGAACTTGGAAACCTGATCTGGAGATCATACAAGTAAATCCTTCTTTACCCTCCTCGCCGAATACCTGAATAACCCAATACTCCAGTATTTGTTACCTTATGGGGAGCTTTCATTCCTACCAAAATTAAAATCTTTAAATAGCTTATTGCGTTGGGAAAGATTAACACTATGGACATTCTTCAAAGAAAATGTCCGTAGTAGGTGCCTTCCACCCCATTGTTATCTTCTATGCAGGGTGAATAGCGAGAGTTTGGAGCACATATTACTATTGCATTGGGAATTTGCAAGGGAGATTTGGAATAGATGGGAGGAGTTCTCCATGAATAAATTAGGAGACCTATCACTTCCCTACACTTGTTTCAACAAAGCATCATCATCCTTACTAATAGAGCAACACAGATTAGGATTTGCGCATTGATGGCCACAAAGTGGAACATTTGGATGGAGACAAAGTAGGCTGCTTGAGCACAATGTCTATATATACTAGTTTCCAGGTTACGGAGTAAGCCAAATTGGCATGAGTAGAATGGGTGTCTAACTCTAAACTTGGTATAGGTTATCCTTAGGCAGACTGGTTAAGGAGTTGGGTTGAATGGGTGTCTAACACGAAAAAATAAATAAATAAAAGTGATTGCATAAAAACAGTCATGTGCAGATTGACAGTAAGCACAACCACCAATTTAGTCACGTTGAAGCGCAAGCTGAGGGATAGCATTTACATTCTATTGAACATGCAACTAAGATTCAACAAAGTGTTTTCAAACAAAATAGGAGGTTATCCACTTCCTTCACTGATAAGGGGTAAATCTTCAGCTATGTTATAATGGCTTGTTCGCTTCATGGTCTTAGGGTGGATTAACTTCACCGGTAATGGCTTAGCGGTGTTCGCATGGATTAACTAGACCACAAGATTAACTAATACTCGGTAGAAGTGGCTAAAGTAAACCACCAATTTTGGTGGGACTAACTTGTCCCAATGCTTGGCCATTACAGATTACTAAATTACCCTTCCTCCCCTTCTTTCCCTCTTTTTGACATGAACAAGGGAACACATTTTTCGCACCTCGAGATCAAACCCCAAAACTCACTCAACAGTTTGAGCAAAAATGCCACAAAATCGCGCGCCCATGTCGCAAAATCACGTTTTTTTGCAGTTTAAACCGATAATTTCACCATCAAAACTCTCAAAATGTGATCTTTCTCATCAAAACGATCGACCCGAGAAAGAAGCGAGTTTTGTAATATTAAACGTGTTATTTATAGAAAAGGTTCACCAAACCGCAAAAAAATTACCCCAAACTTGGAATGAAATTGAGTTGAAACATTTTCATGTTGTTTTAACTTTTGGAAGCATTTATACACGTTTCAATATATTATAATCACTAATGGTTTAGTGATTATAAAATATTGAAACGTGTATAAATGCTTCCAACGTCGATTTATATTTCCACCAAAATGGTATCGAGCCACGTTGCTTCTAATACCCGAGCCCTACTACAACTACTCAAGAATCACAATCTCCCGCAATTTTAAGTATATTCTCTCACGTTTATATAATCGATATCATTAGTTGGTTTAACTTTTGAAATGAACTCATGCTCATAATTTTGATTTTGTATGTTTCATTGTGTTTTTGGTGAATGGTCATGTATGAACATGTGTTTTGTTGATGGACATGTATGGACTTGTATAGAATGTTTGAAAATTATTTTTTTTTGTTGAAAATGTGTTACAAAAAAAAAACCAAAAATCAAATCGACCAAACCACCCAAACCGTGGTCGGTTTGGTTGCGATTTAGATGGTTCGCGGTTTAGTGTTGGTTTATAAATCGACCAGAACCTTGAATCCCAGTTTGGTGGTGGTTTAATGGTTTTAACCACCAAATCGAGGTTTGCTCACCCTAGTTACAACACTTATTTGTGTTGAATATTAATTTTTAAAGATCAAAGAATCAATTTTGAAATGCAACATGAAGCAAATTGAGGCAAGGGGGAGAAGAAGATGGTGTGTAACAAGGGGTGGAGGTTGGGGATCACAAAGATGGAAATAGAGTTTTCTTTGGGAAGTGAGGGTGGCAAACATAAGTTATGGGTACATTGGGGTGTTTACCAACAATTAAGGGGTGCTTAGAACATGAAATAAAAGGGCTATAAATAACATTAAGCCAAAGCAAACGTAAGCCAAAGCAACTCGGGATCATCGAGTTTAATTACCTACCACCACCATATCTAATGGATATTTGACATAACATGATGATTTCATGGACACCTATTGAAACAAGTGATCATAAGTTATGGGTAAACATATTAGTCGAGGAATCGGCGGCTAGCTGCGAGGTTGAGTCTTTAGACCACATAGCATGTTTGAAGGCTGAGGAGTTTTTCGCATCCTTCACTTTCGAACTTCATATCTCCCAATCTTGCATATGGCCCCTCCTTAGTGTCGATTTGAACTGAACAAATGAATCTCCTCTCATGTGAAGGACCATCCTCTTTTTCCAATCTGCAAGTCATGGTAAAAGAATGTGAAAAATGAATCAATGATTGTTTGTTAGTTGTTTCAAAAACCAAATAAGGGGCCAGAGAAATGGTTCAAAGTAGAGGATGGCGAGAAAATTTATCGGGGACGACAGTGAAAAAATAATAAAAACTACATTAACAACACCGAAAATGACCCAAGAAAAGGCACACAATATATGCGGGGATGGGAAGTCATTATATATAGGGACAAGTATAGCGTGATCTACATTTGCGGCGAAGCGCTGCAATTGAAGTTGGTTAATTCCAGCCAAGACAAGAATGAACATTAAGTCCTCTCGCTACCAACAAAATCAATGGTTGCCATAGATGATGTAAGATCGCTTGCTCAAAGGCTATTAAGCCTTATTTGTTGAATAGAAACCAAACTTGAACATCTGAGAAGTGCTAGTGAACACGAGTGTCCTAGAATTTTAGTAAACTACGATGTTAAACCACTACTTAGATGCAGTGGTGAACTAGAATGATTTGACAATATTTTTCACTCAAAGCATCATATCGCTACCTACACTTGATTCACGGGATTCACAGTTTAAATCCATTTATTTAATTAAGAAGGTAAACTTTGCATCATCACTATTCAAATTAAATGTTAGTTATCCATGAACAAAGCCTTAAAAATATTTTATAGTTAATTAAGACCAATATAAACTTAAGCATATCTCGAAAGCTCATATAATTTCTCACTAACAAGTAACAAGAGACGAAACAAACAAAAATTAGCTACGATAATCATGACCAGAAATCGTCATCGATATGCAGAGATTATCCATACCTATAGGTCGGAAACTTACGCCATCGTTTCCTAATGCAAAACTCATTCGACTTTAGTTTTGCACTATCAATCTCCTATGCAGTCAAGACATTGTTAGAATCATTGCCAATTGTGTGAATTCTTACTTTAGATAGTGATTGGCGCAAATTTTCTAGAGCTTCCTTTCACGCTTTAGATAGTCAATGAGGATACAAATACATCAATTTTTGGGAAGAAATTAATGATACTAATGATATATGTTTGAAATTAACTCAATCGATAAAAACGAAGAATACAAATACTTTCACGAAAACTCAATTAGTTAAAATAAACAGTGATATCGAATATATAAAAGCAAACAAAATACATAGAAGTAATACTTACAATAGAGCGAAGAACAAGCGGAATCGGCTCACGATATAGAACATTCTCTTCAAAATTGGGATATGCCCACAATCAAGCCAATGATGTTTACCTTAAAGGATTTTTTTCAAAAAATCAAGATTTTATTATTAAACTCGAAGAAGATACAAAATCCATTGATAATGAAGGCCAAAAATTATTTCTTATATCTCCTGAAAAAATAAGTCGATATAAAGAACGCTATAAATATTTACATATAGGATTAATTCAAGTTGCCATAAAGCCCTTAACTTCATTAGGAATAAATACTTCTGTTTTAGCTTCAGTACGTGATAAACGTCATCGCAAGTTCCATGATTCTTTATTAGGCATAATTGAAGGCGGTTAGCTGAAGGTCCAATATTCTTTAATTGTTTTCCTAACTTCACAATAAGTTTGCATGATCAATTTGCACATGAAGCTGCAACTTTAAATCTTTATACCCAAGGATTTCAACTTAGAGGAATTTGTTCCAATATTGTTGTAGTATATCGAATTTATTATAAACGAATGCATACTATTACTCCAGCTGTTGCATATTCTAATCTTCAAAAGGGTACATCCACTCTTTTTCTTGCTAATATACATCATAAGAAACTAGATAGAAAACGATTAAATTGGAAGGACATAGATATTCCTAAAACATGGATTATTTCATATCAAAATCATGCTTGAAAATTCTCGAGCACCAACATCTGATCAAATAGATACAATAATTACTCATGATGATGGAGCCGTTGAAATAAATTTTCAATCTCGAAGATCATGTTCTTCTATTCCTTCTTCTAGTCAACCTATTATACCACCATCTACATCGTCGTCTCCTCCTCCTCAAGTAATCAATCCTCGCTTACATACACAAGTTGTTTATCCTATTGATCAAACCGATGATACCGTTAGTATTAATGATTTTGCTTGATTTGAGAATAAATATGATTACGGAAATTAATGAAGATGATTTTGTCATGGATTATACAACATTAAAACATCAATTTTTGAATCATCCCTTAACTCCTATATTTTGTAAACTTTGTACAAAACATCAACAAGCATTGCTTCGTGAAAGATATTTCAAATATATTGCGCAAAATAAAATTAATATTCCGTTTTTTGAGTTTTTAACCAATTCATGTCCTTTAATAATTTCAAAAATAAATACTATTTGGGAAGGAACTAATGGTGAAAAATATGTACAAAAGCATCCTCCACTCGCTCCTCTAACTATAAAAGACCATATTAAAGGTACTCCATTTAAAACAAACATCACTACTGATGAGCCACTTACTAAAAAAGATTTAAATCATATCATAGAACAAAATAATTTTACTAATATATATTTATCTACTTTAGTCAAAACTCCAGAAACACCTATTGTTCCTGTATCTGCTACCAAAACACGTCCATCTTATAAGCCTATTTTATTAAATAAGTCCTTACTTCCTACTCAAAATCAAATACCCTCTTTTAAACAAAAAACTCCCTATTCTCTGAATTAATGGACAAAATTTCTACACAATTAGCTAATTTAGCTCTAGGCTCTTCTAAAGATAAAACATCTAAGACAGTTACCAAAGATAAAGGTCCTGTTATTGCCACATTAGATCAAGATCATCCTTCAGAAGTTAACATTCAACCTTTAACTAGTAGCTCTAGTTCATCTTCTCGAACATCATCTACAGAAATAGATTCAGAAACATCCATACATGATATTCATCGCCTAACTCAAACCCGTTCTAAGTTTTTAAATCGATTTCCACGACGGAAGCAATATTATACGAGACCATCACCAGCTGATTTAGTTATTGAAGAAAAGGCAAAGCGTTATCAAAAATTTGATGGTAATGCCATTTATGAATGGAATATAGATGGATTATCTGAATATAATATAGTTGAAGTTTTACATCACATGCAAATTTATGCTAAAGCCTCACATGTGCCCTGGTGATCATCTTGAAGGAAATATTCTTTGGAGCTATAGCTAGCGGCTTTCTTTCGGTCAATTAAATGGTTGGTGGCAATACGATCTAAGCCTACAAGCTAAATTAGATATTGTCAATTCTGTTATGAGGGAAGAAAATGGCACTTATATATTAGATCATTTAGGAAGACGGCAATTTAATGGCGTTACTTGCTTACTTACCAATATTATTTGGCATTTCCTTGGAAGTTTAGCCTCCATCGACGACAAAATTAGAGATCAATTACACACATTACGTTGTAAAACTCTTAGTGACTTTAGATGGTACAAAGATACTTTTATTATTAAAGTATATCAACTTACCACATCAGATTCCCAATTTTGGAAAGAAAAGTTTATTGCTGGTTTACCAACCAATTTTGCTGAATTTGTGAAGACTTAGATCAGGCAAAAAAATAATGGAGTTTTAGATTACAAATCCCATACCTATGGTGAATTGATACAATATGTTCAACAAAATTTGGTTTAGCTTTATGTAATGACATTAAATTAAAACGACAAATTCACAACGATAAGAATTCAAAAATTTTATCATTAGGCACTTTCTGTTATGATTTTGGCAAAGATATAGATATTGATAGAAAACCATCTACTTTCGTAGGAAAAAGTATTTTAAGCCTAAACTGACCAAACTTATTATACATCTTCTACCCAAAACTACGTGCAGAAATAAGTATAAATCCGCTAAACCAAAAGCTAATACCTGTTATAATTGCGCAAACCTGGTCATTATGCAAATAAATGTCATTTTAAATCTTCTAATAAAAAGATTCAAATGATTACAAGAAAATGAGTCTACAGATTCGATTATTGCCTTCTGTACAACTAATCTTCCAAATACTTCATCCTCTTCCTCTCGAAATCAATGTTTTAACAAAGCTCATGAAGAACTTATTTTAGAAATTGGTGAACATATTTCAGATCCTACATTAAAATATAAATATTTTACCGAGATTTTACAAAATCAGACTTTCTCCTATGCCTTCTATTTCATTAGATACTTATCCTTTAGAAAATATAGAAGTTGATCCCGATCGCTTAAAAAAGCAACAAGCATCAAATTTAAAAAACAAATAAGTCTAGATCCATCAAAATATTCAATGACTACTCTATTACAAGAAGCCAATAAAAGAAAGCCCAATTTTACTTCTATTTCTACGTTACAACAAGATATAAATATTTTGAAAAATGAAATAAAATTATTAAAGGATAGAATAACTCATTAGAAAATACCAATTAAAACATTTAAAGGCTTTGACAACAATGTTTTTATTGACACTCTTACTCATTATGTTCATCAAATATGGTTTACACCTATTACTTTAACTATCAAAGATTTCAAATACAAATGTTTAGCATTAATTGATTAGTCTTTCGATTTAAATTGTATTAGAGAAGGTTTAATTCCTTTTAGATATTGCGAAAGTACTAATAGTCGTATATCTAAGGCAGAAGGAAATAAATCATCTATTAAATATAAAATACCTTTAGCACATATATGTCATCAATCTATTTGTATTCCTACTTCTTTTATAATAGTTAAAGATCTTCAACATGATATTTTATTAGGCACACCATTTCTTCAACTTATTCAACCCTTTTTTCGTATCAACGAAAGGTATTTCTACTACTATTAATAATAAAGAAATTTTATTTTCTTTTTCTCAACTTCGAAAACAAAATATTTAAATCAATTAGTTAATCTAATTGAAAATAAACAATCACATATTTACTTTCTACGAAACGAAATTAATTTTCTAAAAACAGATCAATTAATTAATACACCTTCTTTTCAAAATAGAATAGTTACTTTTCAAGACAAATTACAAAAACAATGTTGTTACGACATACCTTCGCTTTTACGGGATCGAAAAAAACATCAAGTTACTCTTCCTTATCTCGATGATTTTAATAAAAAACATATTCCTACAAAAGCAAATCCTTCTCAAATGAATACTAGACTATTAAATCTATGCGATAATGAAATAAAAGATCTACTTGCTAAAAAATTAATAGCGCCTTCTAAATCTCCTTATAGTTGTCTTGCATTCTATGTTGAAAATGCTCCCGAATTAGAACGAGGTGCATCTAGATTAGTTATTAATTATAAACCTCTTAATAAAGTTCTAAAAACAATCCGCTATCCGTTACCTAATAAATATGATCTTATTAAATGAACTTCATCATCTATAATATTTTTAAAATTTGACCTTAAGTCGGCTTTTGGCAAATTCAAATTAATCCCTTAGATCGGTATAAAAAAGCTGCTTTTAATACTCCCTTTGGTCAATATCAATGGAATGTTATGCCCTTTGGTCTTAAAAATGCACCTTCGAATTTCAAAAAATTATGAATGATATTTTTAATCCTTATAATGACTATAGTCTTGTTTATATAGATGATATTTTAATTTTCTCCAAATCTATTGATCAAGACTTGAAACATTTAGCAACATTTCATCATATCATCTTATCGAATGGTTTGGTTTTATCTCAAAAGAAAATAAAGCTTTTTCAAACATCTATTCAATTCTTAGGTTTCAAACTTTCAAATCGAGACTATTACTCCCGTTAATCGTGTTATTAATTTTCTTGATAAATTTCTGATCAATTAAGCGATAAAAATCAAGTCCAACGTTTTCTTGGTTGTTTAAATTATCTTACCGATTTTTACAAACAAGCTGCTTTTGATCGCAAACCTTTGCAAGAACTTCTGAAAAAGGAAAGTAAATTCCTTTGGACCTCAGCCCATACTAAAGCAGTTCAAACCATTAAATCTAACGTTAAATCCCTTCCTTGTTTACATATTGCTAACCCTGATTATTACAAAATTATCCAAACCGATGCTTCTGATTTAGGATATGGAGGCATCTTACTTCAAAAAACCCCTCGGGGAATGAACAATTAGTTTGTTATACTTCAAAACTTTGGAATCAAACACAACAAAATTATGCTACTGTCAAAAAGGAAGTTTTAGCTATTGTTTTGTGTGTACAAAAATTTCAAGCGAGATGTTTTAAATAAACAATTTTTGATTCGCGTTGATTGCAAATCTGCAAAAGAAATTCTTTTAAAGGATGTCAAAAATTTAGTTTCAAAACAATTATTTGCTCGCTGGCAAGCCATATTAAGTGTTTTTTTATTTTGATATCGAATATATAGAAGGAACAAATAACTGTCTTCTTGATTTATTATCTCGTGAATTTCTTGTAACCCTTCGGGTTCTTTTCCTACAGATTATGGTGACAAAGGTAAATCTATAATGTCTTCTTCTACAAATAAATTCTCTCATCTTTTCCAAACCTACAATAAAGTGTCAAGCGAGGATCCCAAACCTATATATAAATATAGTAATCGTCATTTAGTTACCCTCCTTGAACATGAATTACTTGACCATCCTTTTGAAACTCAAGTCAAAATGATTATGCTACCAAACTCTCACTTTCTTTCCTCTCGTCCTAATGTGTCATTAAAATTCTATGAAACATTACTTACTCAAACTCAATCGGTTATTATTGAACTAAGCTGGATCTTTGACATAACATGATGATTTCATGGACACCTATTGAAACAAGTGATCATAAGTTATGGGTAAACATATTAGTCGAGGAATCGGCGGCTAGCACATGAGGTTGAGTCTTTAGACCACATAGCATGTTTGAAGCTGCTGAGTTTTCGCATCCTTCACTTTGAGCTTCATATCTCCCAACGCCGCATATCCTTAGTGTCGATTTGAACCGAACAAATGAATCTCCTCTCATGTAAAGGACCATCATCTTTTTCCAATATGCAAGTCATGGTAAAAAAATGTGAGAAGTGAATCATTGATTGTTTGTTAGTTGTTTCAAAAACGAAATAAGGGGCCGAGAGAAATGGTTCAAAGTAGAGGATGGCGAGAAAATTTATCGAGGACGACGACAGGTGAAAAAATAATAAAAACTACATTAACAAAATCGAAAATGACCTAAGGAAAGGCACACAATATATGTCCTGGGATGGGAAGTCATTATATATAGGGACAAGTACGGCGTGATCTACATTTCATGGCTAATCGTCGGTGATGTTAGTTAATTCCAGTAGTGACAAGAATGAACATTAAGTCCTCTCGCTACCAACATAATCAATGGTTGCCATAGATGTTGTAAGATCGCTTGCTCAGAGCTATTAAGCCCGATTTGTTGAATAGAAACCAAACTTGAACATCCTGAGAAGTGTTAGTGAACGCGAGTGTCCTAGAATTTTAGTAAACAACTGATGTTAAACCACTACTTAGGTCTGGTGGTGAATTAGAATGAATTGACAATATTTCTCATTCAAAGCATCATATTGCTACCTACACTTGATTCACAAGTATTCTGAGTTAAATCCATTATTTTAATTAAGAAGGTAAACTTTGCATCATCACTATTCAAATTAAATGTTAGTTATCCATGAACAAAGCCTAAAAGTATTTTATAGTTAATTAAGACCAATAAAAAACTTAAGCATATCTTAGAAAGCTCGTATAATTTCTCACTAACAAGTAACAAGAGACAAAACAAACAAAAATCCGCTACGATAATCATAATTGAAATCGTCATCGTAACAGAGATTATCCATACCTATAGGTCGGCTTACGCCATCGTTTTCTATGCAAAACTCATTCGATTTAGTTTTGCACTATCAATCTCCTCTCGATCAAGACATTGTTAGAATCATTGCCAATTGTGCGAATTCTTACTTTAGATAGTGATTTGCTTCGCTACTTTAGTATCCGCGATATCCTCATGTGTCAAAAAACCGAATCTACAAGCCTCCTATCCACGAAAACGTTACCAAACATCCGTTCCTTCCTTTTTTGATGCGTGATCTCAACTTCCTTCCCTTCAAGCCGACGAAACTCGCTCGAGTTTTCACCGATAGAGGTCACAACAGATCACGAAAACACTACTCCACCAAAAAAGAAAAAGATGAATAAGAACACAAATGAAGAAATTCAAACTCACAACCAAAACCATAACAAACTTACATCCCATAACTTCTTCAAATCATAGTCGAAATCGATATACAACGCAGCCATAATCGACTCAACAACATCGCTAAAACCTTAGGCGCAAAGATCGCAACTCCGCTATGCCTAATTTCATCTCCTTCTTCTCTAACAACTCGAGCAAACTCCTTGACCCGCAAATCGTCGTCTGTTAGAGTCAATCATTAAGATCTTTGTTAGTAAGGAGTATCTCGTGGATCGATCGTCAAGTGGTAGTATAAGGAGAAAGTGTTGTATGTGTGTGTAACGTGTGTAACGTGTGTATGTAAATCAACGGTTGAGATGTAAACAGATAAACGGTTCAGATGTATTCTTGGTTTTCATATATAAATGAAAAATACAGTAGCATCAGCGAGTTTGCTAAGCTATCGTTTCTTCAAACCCTAATGGAGATCGGCTTGATCTCTAACATGGTATCGAGCTATTCACCAAACGCTAGAGCAAGATCGATTTGAGTGGTTGAAGCCAGATCTGTAGAGTCTGGTGACGTTCGTGAAAGTTTAGCGAAGAAGATCTTGCGATCTTACTTATGGTGCAAGTCAAGTGAAGTTCTTGGAGATTTTAGAAGAATATATTAAGATTTTGATTCGGGTGTTGGACGGAAGAGAAATCGAGAGATCCGGGTGAAAATCATCGGATCGGAAGAGAAATCGAGAGATCCTGGTAGAGACATCACGAGATCCGAAGGAAAAATCAAGAGATCTCGGTGGAGAAATCATCGAGATCTGGAAGGAGAATCACTAGATCTCGAAGAAGTTCTCGGCGTGATTGGTGAGTTACAACAACAGATCTGAAGAATCTTGAAGTCTCTCACTTCAAGATACTAGATCTGGTTAAGGAATCAAGAGATTTGCAGAGATGGCGGTCAGATCTGGAGTCTTGGAGCAATGATCTCCTTCATCGGGTTTAGTCTCAGGTGGAAACTCAGGTTTGAGTTCTGGAACTCCATTTGGTAATTCATTAAGTCAGTTTGTTACTGTAAAACTTGATGGATCAAACTTTCTTCTATGGAAATCTATTGTGGTTCCTGCTATTCAAGGGTTTGATCTGGATGGTCACTTGTTTGGAACACTAGATATTCCAGACAAGATCTTGACTGATGGATTACCAAATCCAGAGTACAAGGTATGGTTCAGTAGAGATCGATTTCTGTTAGGATGGTTGATAAATGCTATGACACCAGATCATTGCGATGCAGATCATAGGTAATACACCCAAATAAACAAGAAATGAATTATGGAAAACAATTGAGGCATACTATGGCTCTAATAATAGAGTCCATGTTTAGTCTCTCAAGAAAGCACTTCATACAACCCGTAAAGGTACCATGAAGATGAGTGTATATCTTTCAAAGATGAAGGGTATCTCGATAACTTGGCCATTCTTTGGAGTGGTGGTGAGCAGAGATGATTTGATTTCAAGTGTACTTATTGGATTAGATAGAGACTATCGCCAATTACAACATTCTTGCAAGGAAGGTGTGATCTGCAGGTGGCAAGAACTTTACTACTACCCGATAGGGTTTGAAGAAACCCCGGATCAAGTATAATGTTGCTCAAGATGTGAATTATTTGGTGATACATGATTCACCTTCTGTAAATGCTTGAAGTAAAAGGAAGTGGTTCAAAGTTGAATGTACAAAATTGGAATAACAATGGTAATAGAGGAAATGGTGGATCCAGAGGTCGTGGCTTTGGTAGATTTCGAGGCCGAGGAGGTTTTCGATCATCCAGCAGCAATAATAAACCTACATGTCAGATTTGTGGAAAGTTTGGCCATTCTCGCAGCAGTCTGTTATTATAGGGCAGACATGAAGTATATGGGTACTCAAACTGGAAATACTCAGCAGTCACAAATGAGGCCATTCAATCCTCCATCTCATACACCATCATCTTTCCTTACTGCATCAGAAACTGGACATGATGGCTCATGGTACATGGACAGTGGTGCAACTTCACATGTCACTGGAGATTCTTCTCAGATGATGAATAATTCAGCTTATTCAGGTACACAGTCTTTAATGGTTAGTAATGGTCAATTGCTAAAAATTGCTAGTACAGGGTCTGCTTGCATTCCATCTGTTGGCTCTAGATTATCTTTTCACAACACTCTGTGTGTGCCTAACATCAAAAAGAATTTGTTGAGTGTCTCTCAGTTAACAAAAGACAATAATGTGTTGATTGAGTTTCATCCTCATGTCCTGTTTCGTGAAGGATATCCAAACCAATGAGATTCTTCTTCACGGAATAGTACAAAATGGTCTCTATCGCATCTTTGGTTCACTGCACGATTATCTACATCACATGCTTCGCTTTGTTTGTGTCCAATAAAGGTTTGTCTAAACTTTGACACTCCGGACTTGGTCATCCCGCACAAAAGACACTTCAACAGTTATGCATCATAAACTTCATCTTCCATTCGGTTCAATTCTTGATATGTGTCGGTCTTGTCCACCTTGGGCAAGAGTCATGCATTACCATTTCCTTCATCCAAGTAAAATGTCGAATAATGTTTTGGATTTAATCTATCTTGATTTGTGGGGTCCTGCACAAATTACTTCTACAAGTGGTTTCAACTATTACATTCATTTTATTGATGATTCTACTCGATTTACCTGGTTGTATCCTTTGAAACTGAAGTCTGATGCATTGAAAGCTTTTATGCATTTTAAGTCTATGGTTGAAAATCAGTTTAGCTCTACTATAAAGAGGGTTCAAGCTGACTGGGGAGGAGAGTATCGATCATTCCAATCTATTCTTGATTCTTGTGGTATAATTTTTCAGCACCCTTGTCCTCATACACATGCACAGAATGGTAGAGCTGAGCGTAAACATAGACATATAGTTGAAATGAGTCTTACACTACTAGCTCATGGCAAATTACCATTGAAATATTGGTGGGATGCATGTGCTACAGCTGCATTTCTTATTAATCGTCTTCCTACCAAAGTTCTGAATGGATTGTCTCCTTTTGAAAAATTGTTTAAAGTCTCTCCAGATTATAGTCTTCTCAGAGTTTTTGGATGTGCATGTTTTCCATATTTACGACCATACAATGATCATAAATATCGGTTTCGATCCGAGCAATGCATTTTTTCGGGGTATAGCGATCAACATAAGGGCTACAAATGTTTGAGTCCATCGGGAGGATTATATCACCGAAATGTTGTTTTTCATGAAAATGAGTATCCTTATAACTCTTTATTTGTCTTTGGTTCTACTATAACAACAACTTCCTCTCATGAGTCGACTACTAGCTTTCCCTTTATCGGTTCCACATCGCCTTTGTCGGGTCGCATCGGGGTCTTCTTCTTCCTCTCGAACCGTCTCGATGTGCTCGCTTCAACAAATGATACACCTTCTACCGAACAGAATCAAGGTCTCGATGTGGCCATTCCACAAAACACACATCCAATGACTACTAGAGCTAAAGATGGAATCAGCTTAAGGAAAGTGTTTTTCACTAATACTTCCAATCATGAGGATGATATTCCTCATTCGTTTCTTCTGCTCTTCAAATTCCTCATTGGAAGGCAGCGATGGATCAGGAATATCAGGCTCTCATGAAGAATGGTACTTGGTCTCTTGTTCCTTCTTCTCCTACTCAAAATATTGTTGGAAATAAATGGATCTTTTCTGTGAAAAAGAATTCTGATGGGTCTATAAATCGGTATAAGGCTAGATTAGTGGCCAAAGGGTTTAAACAAGTACCCGGAATCGATTTTGATGAGACATACAGTCCTGTGGTTAAGGCTTCCACTATTCGAGTGATTTTATCTTTGGCAGTCCAATTTGGGTGGTCGTTGACAAATTGATATCAATAATGCATTCTTGAATGGTCGGATTGGTTGAAGAAGTATACACAAATCAACCTATGGGATTTGTGGATACTTCTCAACCTACCTATTTGTGTGTAAATTACATAAAACATTGTATGGTCTTCGTCAAGCTCCTCGTGCATGGTTTGATCAGTTGAAATCCACTTTATTGTCTTGGGGTTTCCACAATTCCAAAGTCGACAACTCTTTGTTCATCTTTCATCAAGAACAAGTAGTGTTGTATGTCTTTGGTGCATGTGGATGATATTATAATTACGAGCTCCAACCAAACTTCTATTCAATCTTTTATTGATAAGTTGAATGGTAAGTTTGCATTAAAAGATATTGGAGATCTCAATTTATTTTTGGGTATGGAAGCTCATAGGACTACCAAAGGACTGTACCTTACTCAAACAACTTACATTCAGCAGCTGTTACAAAAAGGGGCATGTTCAATGCAAAGTCCATTGAGACTCCCTTTGCTGTTGGGAAGCAGTTGTACAAGGATGGTAGTGCTTCTTTTAATGACAAAACTCTTTATAGGAGTTTACTTGGTGGTCTCCAATATCTTGTTAATACTCGGCCTGACATTGCTTATATTGTGAATACTCTAAGTCAATTTCAGCAGTCTCTCTTGTTGTACATTGGCAAGCTCTTAACAGAGTTTTGAGATACCTTAAAGGCACCGCTTGATTTTGGTATATGGTTCAAGTTTCGAATTCGAACTGTTTCTTCTTGGTTATTCGATCTTGATTGGAACGCTCTGTGGATGATAGAAAATCTGTGGTTGGTTATCTTTGTGTTTTTGGGTTCTAACTTGATTTCTTGGCAATCTAAGAAACAACAAAGGTTGTTGCTCGGTCAATTAATGAATCGAATATAGAGCTCTTGCTCGTGTAATCTTGAAATTAGTTGGGTTCGGTTTTTTGTTATCGTAATTGCGGTGTCTATTGGTGTCGTTCCTACGATATGGTGTGACAACATGAGTCTTCTTGCTTTGGCCAAGAATCGGTATATCATTCTCGCACAAAGCATATTGAATTAGATATTCATTATGTTGGAGATAAAGTTTAGTCTGGTATTCTTCATGTGCATCATGTTCCTTCGTTGATCAAGTGGTCGACATTTTTACCAAGGCTTTTCCAGCATCTCGGTTTCATTACTTCGGGACAAACTAAGTCTCATTTCACTTCCCTTAGTTTGAGGGGGAGGTTAGAGTCAATCATTAAGATGTTGTTAGTGAGTATCTTGTGATCGATCTGTGGTAGTATAAGGAGAAAGTGTTGTATGTGTGTGTAACGTGTGTATGTAAATCAATGGTTGAGATGTAAACAGATGAACGGTTCAGATGTATTCTTGCTTTCATATATAAATGGAAATCACAGTAGCATCGGCGAGTTTGCTGAGCTACTGCTTCTCCAACCCTAATGGAGTTCGGTTTGATCTCCAACATCGTCACTAAAATTTCAAATCAAGATGAGCCTAGCTACAAAACCACCAACACTTATGACATGCGGCGTAGATAACTCACATTCAATTCCGGCTACAGACAAGTGTGATGGAGATAGGTGAAGAGATCGTGGTGGAGGCGACACGAGCGAGCATCTCCGTGCTCACAATGGCGATCGGAAATTCGTGAGCTTGCCTTGGTTGAATTCAGGATAGGCCTCGTACAAGTACTTGGCGACAACGAGGCCGAGCGTGGCATCCCCGAAGAACTCCAATTCTTTGAAAGGAAGGCCTATCTGTGTAGGAGGAATGCGTCGGTGCCTCCTCCAACATAGACTTGTCTTTGAAGTTGTACTCCACAATCTTCTCCACGCTTCTATTGATGATGATTCCATGGTTAAAGAAAGAAACTCCTCTTCTTAGAGTCTATGCGATGCGATCGGGATTGATGTGATTGAAAAGGGAAAGAGACTTGGACTTTTATTTTGGAAAGGAAAAGCAACCATTGGGTGTGTGTGTGTGTAACAAGTGTGAAAGGGAGAAGAAATGTCGCAGACTTGCATGAATGAACTGGGATCCCCATGGGCCTTAGGGAAGTCATCGGCCCGCCCCGTCTGCCCGGTTTAAATCCCTACTTGAGTCGTCCAAAATATTCGTCGCCACTCAAGCACACCTTCCTCTACTTGGGAAGTTGCGGTACTAGCCCGATCTCGCCGCCCAATTCTACGAGGAGGCTTATTCGCTCTAGTTTTAGGTCTCGCCATATATGAAGATAAACAGTTATACAATTCAAGGAAAACATTTCAATTCCATCGTTTCGATTTAACATGACCGACATCAATATTCAATATGTCGGCCCAAGACGTCCGAAACCTATAATGAATATTGGTTTGAACATACCGCTAAAAAATTGATATTACGGCCTAACTACTCCGCTACCCTCACAAGAACTAACGAGTTTAACATGACCGATACCATTCACACTTTAACGGTTCTGATCGGCCATCCAGTACGGGCCATCAACAACAACATACCCAGAAACACCAAAAAAACCAGAAACTCAGACATTACTACACCCAACAAATGCACCCTTTCATGACCTCAGTTGCCGATATTTGTGTATAATTTAGGGTTTCTTTTGAAGAAGAAAACCCACAAGCTTAGGGTGTCAAAAACTCACCAAATTAGAAGTGCTGATACAAACGATATCACGGTGGTCCTTCGTACATGGTGCTCCATCTACAACAAGAGTTCCACCGAGGTTTGCCTCAAATGCACCTTTCACGACCTCGATTCTTAGAGATTTGTGTACAATTTGGGATTTCTTTTGAGTTTCTTAGAGGTTTGATTTGGGGTATGCGTGTGTAAAATTGATTTGGGAAGGGGGGTTTTGTTGCTTGAAGATAGGGGCAATCCGGGGATTTACAAAAAAATTGTGGGGTCCGTCAAGTAAAAAACAAAAACCACCTGGGTTTGTTTAGCAAACGGGGTTTAGCAAATAACGGGTTCCGTTTAGCCGTTCCCTATAAATATTACATAGTTTTCACTTAGGAACACATATACATATAATAAAAAACCTCTTAATGAAATTTATAATTTTAATTTATTTGGTTAATTAATAACTATATGTTTTATTTTGAAATGTTTGCAACTATATTTATATTTTAGAATTTTAAGGTCAAAAGTATTAAAAAAAGTTGATGACTTTGTAGTTTTAAGAGATAGTGACTTTAAGAAATATTTTGAATTAGAACTTTTCGTTTAGCATATGCCAATGATTTTGTAGAAACTTACTTATAAGTATTAGCACTTAGTAGTTGGAATTTTTTTTTGCATAATATGTTGATTTATTTATTTTTATCGAATTTCAACAATTGTGTTGTTATGTATGTATATTTGACACCTTATTTGTAACAATTCTTTTTTGAGAATCCCGATGGGAAATGGAATGGGAGAAAAAATTTCCACGGGAATTCTCCATCCCCGCAAAAATCCCCATAAAAATCTCAACGGAAATCCCCAATGGAAATGAAATGGGTAAAATATTTTACCCATGGTGATTCCTCATATCCACGGAGATTTGATGGGTATAGGGATGGGTATGAGTATGGATATAGGTGATAATTTTTTTAGTTGGTATAGGTATGGGTATGGGAATGAGGTCCCCATCTCCTACCCTATCCATTTGCATCCCTAATGGAATGTGTGACATTTTTTATTTTATAAATATGTCGCAGAAAATCGCAAATCCTAATCGACTAAAGGTGTAAAGCTACGGTCGGTTTGGTAGCGGTTTTAAGGGTTCGCAATTTGGTGAAACGATCAAACCGTGAATCCCGGTTTGATCGCGGTTTGATGGTTTTCACCACGAAATCAAGGTTTGCCCACTCCTAATATTTTCTATTTTTAAGGTTTAAGGCATGGATTTTAGTTTGTGTTGGTGGGTTTTGGTGTTGATAATAGTGGTTGATTTGTAGGTTATTTTTGACATATAGGGTTTGGCGCGATCATGGGTGTTTTAGTTTGCAATGGATGAACAAGATGCAAGTGGGGCTGAATCGAGGCGATGGGAGATGAGTTTTGAAGCTTTTTTATGTTTAGGGTTTCCCATTTCGAATATAACATAGTACACGATTGTTTCGGTTACACGAAATTGAGATGTCTGTTCGGATCTCGGTGGAAGACGACCGACACAATGGGTACAGTTTCGGTCGTTTGTAACCGAGACTTATTGTAGAGTGTCGATCATGCTATACTGGCACTCTATGTTATGTGTTGAACCAGCGTGACCGAAACTGATGTTTTTTAGGATTTTTAATGTTCTCATTTTGAATGCTTATGATGTTCGAATTTTTTTGGCAGGAAGTACCATCAACAAGTGTACCATCGACAAGTGTGTCGTCAACAAATGTACCATTAGCAACTGCCTTTGAAGACTTCTCTCAATTTTTTTCACTCAGAAAAAATCATTTCAAACTAGATTTGAGGTTTTCACTTGGGTTTCAAGTTACAGGTCGTGCTAGAAAGTTTGTCTTGGTTACGAAGAAGTCTGATACCGGAGAGAATGGTCGTAGGTGAAAGGTAGCGATCGTGTGTGAGAGATCCGAGATATATAGGGGTGATTCCCAAAGAGTGGGATTACTAAAGCTGAACTACTTGCGTAAATAGCAACAAGGTGACAAAAGGAGAGGAAGAGAAGGACAACACAAGATCGAACATCGGTACGAAAAAATGTCACCGCCCTTTCTTATAAAGATCAAGGAATCCTCATCCTCGACATCACCCCCGAAGATCGGAGTGACGACCCCAAATCTCGATGCAACCATGGGAACTATCAAGTCGCATCACACGTCAACAAGCATCACCACGTAGTGGCATGCTTATCTACGACGCCTCGTAACCTAACCGATTGCTTACACGTTTTACATTAAACTTTAACTTAGCTAATTAATCTTCATATAATTATTAGCAATTTAAATTAATTTGGTTAATTCGTTTATCGAGTACTAATACTATTTTAACAATACAAAAGATACTATGAAATATCAAAGGCGAAATAAGTACAACAAAATATCCATATAAATGTATTCGGTGTTCTACCGTACCTAAAACCCAATGAAAAGTAAATACATACATATTGTAATCAAACAAGAGTGGCGTCACTATCTCGAGGTAATCGCTCAATACCTTCTTGCTCTTATCCTTGCTCGTCGAAGGATCTAAACTTAGTCAACAAATACGATGACGAGTCTAGTTAGTAAAACCCCAAGAGAAGTCCACAAAATATTTATAAAATAAAATTGGTAAACAACGAGATATACAAATATAACATCGACAACAAGTAAGCCATATTCCCATGAATGTAGGCGGCGTATGATAAGCAAAAACAAAGAGCGAATAAATATAACAACACAAACCAATAAAGTAGGCTTGGAAATAAAGCAAAAATGAATAAATAAATAAGCGAATAATTCGAGAAAACCCCGACCTAAACCAGCCGGTAATTGATAAAATAGGACGGGAGCCACGTATATACTCGTAGGCTTACAATGATTAAATCCCAACTACGGTTAACGGATGAACCCCACCGAGATGCTATTTCAAGTCAAGTGAACATCGTACATCTCTCCCGAAGGTCGTAGATACATTCTACGAGTCTTCAACACGAGCGCTAAAAACAAGCAAACTCGTGCATGTGATTTAGCCACAACTAATATATACACAAACGAATTAGAGTGAAAACCCATATGTGTCCACTAGCGATCACACATGTAATCTCGATATCAATAAAATAAAACCACGAATTCTGCGAGGCATTCCAATGGGTTTACCTACCTCAATACACGCTTCGACTTCTTTGGACTCTCGAACCCGACCTTGCCTAGCTCTCCGATACTCGAGCTACGTTCTCTCGGTCCCTAAAGTCGATTAAGTGTGTTTATTATGTATTCAGATTGGTTGAATATGTTTTAAATTGATATTTCCAAATTAGCCCTTAAAGACTAAGTAAAGTCTCAATTTTGATCTTACAACTTCAAAAGTTCATATTTTTTTTCATTTCAAAGTCAAATTAAGAACTTCATAACAAATGGATTATCAAAGCATAAAATAAGAAATCCAAATATATAAACTAATTTCAAAGACTCAAATATCTACTCTCCGAAAATGACCAAAACCCATAATTGATTTCAAACTTGAAATAGAGATATGTGTACCTATTGTTGATGACACTTTGATTTGAGCTTCAACTCTCCTTGATCTCCCTGAATTTTATAGCCAAGGCCCTCCTCAATTCCTCTGAATTTTTAGCTCAAATGTATATGTCGAGCTCCTCCACTAAGTATAGGCCTTATATACTTATATTAGTAAGTGGATTAATTAGCTGAATTTTGATTTACTATTAGTTAATTACTAGGACATGTGTCCTCCCTCAATGTCACTTGTCCCCAAATGAAATCGCTTGTCCCACATGAAGCCGCTCATCTTGCCTTGTTATATGTATTCTAGGATCATCACTAGGTTGATCAAGGGTTCATATATTCCAACTATAGGACTTTATTTTATCTTAAGTCAAACTAATTCACGTAGGCACATAATTACATATGGTCGGTGTGTTTGATCAAATATTTAATATATTTGCAGTCTCACTAACCCTCGATTACCCGGTACTCGGTGCCCCGCACCCAAACACATATCTCGAGGTACGTCTTATTTTACTTTATTAAATGAACTAAATTAGGCTCTAATTTTAATTTGAAACCATAATAATCTAATGTCCTCGGGTAACTCCTACCGATACTTGCGTCGACACGTTTCCCAATGTACCTACCAGTCAAACCAATTTTCCCAATAACAACGTACACACATGCGATGCAATACAATAATATAATGAACTTAAATACCGCATTATAAGCAACCATCGTCCATAAATAACATATACCCTCGATTCTCATGTCCGAGTCAACAGAGTTGTCCACATAACGCTCGAATTATGGTCGTTAATACCCTATATTAACGTTAATCCTAGTTTAATTAATTTGGGCCGTTGCAATCGAGGGCCATGTACACCCCGAATCCGAGTAGCCTATTGCTTCTCTTTCTAATAAGATGCGTATGTGCTCTCCTCTTGCCATGGTTAGCGGTAATGAAGGATTAGCAAACGCCGCCGGCTCACCATCGACTTCCTACCCGGAAACAATAAATTTCCCTTAAGTCATATATCTCGATAAGAAAAGAAATTGTAAGCACATTTGATTGAAATTCAAAAAAAAAACCTTGAAGAAAACCACAATTTACAATGTCTCATCACACAAAGTATCGATACCTAATGTTAGGTCTCGATCACACATAACCGATATAGTGGGTATAATCTTGGTATCAAATAAGCGAGATGTAATGAAAGGTCTCGACGTTTAGTCTCGAGACCAGAACAACATACACTAAAATAAAGAGTCTCGGTAGTATTGCACCGAGACTACAAAAAGTAACCTCGGTATGACCTAAGCGATACCAAATGTTTAGGTGTCGTTCTAGTCTATCAGTGAGATGCTCATTAGTGTTGTTAATATATTTTCGAGACTAATAATCATTGTCGCGGCCCCGTGTGGCCGACTAATGCGGGTTTCCAACAACACCCATTTATTTTAAAACTCGTATGGCCGACAACAAAGAATACGAATTAAATGATCATAAAATTAAATGAAAACACAAACATACCTCGGTTTTCCTCTCGATTTCACACGAACCACAAAAAAGAACTCGTCCCACAAACCGTAGACCATCGTACACTTTCACTGGCCAAAGGAACTCTCATAAAACTCGAAAAACGCACAAATCACACAAATATATGGAGAGAACAAAGAAAATGAGAAGATTCGGTTGAAAAAACCTCTAAATCACGATGACAACGAGAGCAAAAATTTAAGTTTCGAACTTCTTTTAATCGAAATCGATGGGGTGCTCAATGGTTTGGTTTTCAGGGGCATTTTCATCCAATTTGGGGTGCCCAGACAAATTTTGGGTGCCTTTGTAAATGGGTTGCCCTTAGTAATGGTTTGGGGTGCACATAATGCGACCTTTTTTTAACAATTGGGAGTTGAAGTCACAACGTTCCCAAACTTTGCCTTTTAAGTCGAAATTAAAGTTGGTGTGAAAACAGAGATAGCCAAATGTACCTTACATTTCTTTTCTTTTTTTCTTAAGTAGAATACGACATTTTTCTAATAATGATTTTAATTACTTACAAAAAAATTTAATTATTTTAATTTTTAATTATGTGGACTTAGACATTTGTGGTTTTTACATGCCCCCTACAACTTTTTTTGTCATTTTTTCATAAAAACAAAATAATAAACAATTATTTTTCCCTGTTGGAAATGTAAATTGTGGAAATTGTAGAATCGCCTATCGATTCCTTTGTACAATTTCTTAAAAAATATTACTCCTATTCTTGAAAAACACATTTTCATCTACCAAAAAAAAAGAAAAAACACATTTTCGAGAATAAGATGTTTACGTGTTTGATTGAGTTTAGTGTTTTTTCAAAAATTTGGATATTTTAACAAAAAAAATTTATTGTAATTAATTAAAACATTTTTGAAGGATTTCTTTTTTGAGTTAATTAAATTAAAATATAATTTTTAAAAGCGACTATTAGCACCTATACCATATATCAAGCTACCATACCCATTTAATTTAATGCATTTTTAAATTAAAATGTCTTTAACCAAAATTACATAAATAACCTCACACTAAATTAAATCATGAACACATTTCCTTTTCCCTTTTACTTTCCACTTTTTGCACCCTAATCAACTTTACTTTTTACTCTTTACACTCACTCCCTAAATAAAGCCTTAAATTCATTCCCAACTCTTATCGCACTCACTATATAAAGCCACCCCTTCTTCTTAATTCTCTTCTCTTCTACTTAATTATCGAATGGTTATAACTAGGGATGAGTAATGGTCTGCAAAACCGTCCAAACCAATCAAACCGCCTCGTTTGATCTCGATTTTTTAAACTAGTAGTTTGGTGGCGGTTTAAAAAACTTGAAAACCGTAATTCGCGGTTTGATGGTGATTTTTATTTATAGAAAAGGTTTACCAAACCGCAAAAAAATTACCCCCAAACTTGGAATGAAATTGAGTTGAAACCTTTTCTTGTTGTTTTAACTTTTGGAAGCATTTATACACGTTTCAATATATTATAATCACTAATGGTTTGGTGATTATAATATATTGAAATGTGTATAGATGCTTCCAACGTCGATTTATATTTCCACAAAGCGGTATCGAGCCACGTTGCTTATAATACACGACCTACTACAACTACTCAAGAATCACAATCTCCTGCAATTGTAAGTATATTCTCTCACGTTTATATAATCGATATCATTAGTTGGTTTCAACATGAATTTTGAATCAAGTTTAACCATTGCGATTTTGTTTGAAAGAATTTCATTTCATTTTGTTTATTAATTTCTCTCGTGTTTATTTTCGAGTCTTTGAAAGAAAAACTTTCCTAGTCACGTCGTAAGTCTAGTAGAAGAAGCGTAAGACTAGCGATGAAGTCGTCGACAAGTTACCCTTTAAAGACCCATGACTTAAATATGAGTGAATTATTGAAGAAAATGAAAAGTGTTCTTTCATTCAAAAATCCAACCGTAAAATTTGAGTCACCGACCTCTTGAGAAAACCAAACGATTCCTATACAAAAATCAACAAAATATCATCTAAAATAGATTTACGAAATATAAGTGAAATCTCTTATACGAGATATAGAACAATCACTTAAAAATTGGGATATGCCAGTTATAGATCCAAAACAAATATATACTCAAGGTTCGTTTTCTAAACATTAATATTTTATTATTAAATTAGAAGAAGATATTAAATCAATAGATGATGAAGGTCAAGAAATTCTACAACCTTGATTATCGGATTTGGTTTCTTGGATAAAATTAAACACTTAGATGTCCATCCCTAGTTAAAACAACATCAAAATCCATTTGAGCATGTTGTTTTAACTTTTGAAATGAACTCATGCTCATAATTTTGATTTTGTATGTTTCATTGTATTTTTGGTGGATGGTCATGTATGAACATGTGTTTTGTTCATGGACATGTATGGACTTGTATAGAATGTTTGAAAATTATTTTTTTTTCTTGAAAATGTGTTACAAAAAAAAACCAAAAAATCATATCGACCAAACCACCCAAACCGTGGTCGGTTCGGTTACGATTTAGATGGTTCGCGATTTGGTGTTGGTTTACAAATCGACCGAACCGTGAATCCCCAATTTGGTGGTGGTTTAATGGTTTTAAACACCAAATCGAGGTTTGCTCACCCCTAGTTACAACACTTATTTGTGTTGAATATTAATTTTTAAGGATCAAAAAATCAATTTTGAAATGCAACATGAGGTGAATTGAGGCAAGGGGAGAAGAAGATGATGTGTAACAAGGGGTGGAGGTTGGGGATCACAAAGATGGAAATAGAGTTTTCTTTGGGAAGTGAGGGTGGCAAACATAAGTTAGGGGTACATTGGTGTTTTTACCAACAATTAAGGGGTGCTTCGAACATGAAATAAAAGGGCTATAAATAACGTTAAGCCAAAGCAACTCGGGATCATCCGAGTTTAATTACCTACCACCACCATATCTAAGCTTGGATCTTTGACATAACATGATGATTTCATGGACACCTATTGAAACAAGTGATCATAAGTTATGGGTAAACATATTAGTCGAGGAATCGGTGCTGCTGCGAGGGTTGAGTCTTTAGACCACATAGCATGATTGAAGGCTTGAGTTTTATGCACCCTTCACTTTCATTTTCATATCTCCCAATCTTGCATATGGCCCCTCCTTAATGTCGATTTGAACTGAACAAATGAATCTCCTCTCATGTGAAGGACCATCATCTTTTGCCAATTTGTAAGTCATGGTAAAAGAATGTGAGAAATGAATAAATTATTGTTTGTTAGTTGTTTCAAAAACCAAATAATGGGCTAGAGAAATGGTTCAAAGTAGAGGATGGCGAGAAAATTTATCGGGGACGACGACGACTAAAAAAATAATAAAAACTATATTAACAAAATGGAAATGACCCAAGAAAAGGCACACAATATATGCAGGGATGGGAAGTCATTATATATAAGGACAAGTACAACGTGATCTACATTTGCGGCAAGCTGTTGCTGCTGAAGTTGGTTAATTCCAGCCGCGACAAAGCGTAGAAGGGCCAAGAATGAACATTAAGTCCTCTCGCTACCAACAGAATCAATGGTAGCCATAAATCTTTGTAAGATCTGCTTGCTCAGGCTATTAAGCTTGATTTGTTGAATAGAAACCAAACTTGAACATCTGAGAAGTGCTAGTAAACATGAGTTTCTTGGAATTTTAGTAAACTACGATGTTAAACCACTCCTTAGGTGCTGGTGGTGAACTAGAATGAATTGACAATATTTTTCACTTAGCATCATATTGCTACCTACACTTGATTCACGGGATTCACAGGTTAAATCCATTTATTTAATTAAGAAGGTAAACTTTGCATCATCACTATTCAAATTAAATGTTAGTTATCCATGAACAAAGCCTAAAAGTATTTTATAGTTAATTAAGACCAATAAAAAATGTTAAGGAAATTATATTAGTTGTTATATTTCGTAGTTTAGATATTTAGGATGTTTCTATATTTTGATATCTAGGTAGTTTTGGTAACTTCCTTATTTTATGATTTGTTCACTTTATAAATAAGTGCACCATATTGTACTCAATTTGCACACATTAATACAATTCTTTGTCTCTTCTTTGAAATCTATTATGGTATCGAGCTAGGTTTCTAATGCTAGGTCGGTCGACTTTCGAGTCGACGACCTCCCCGTGGTGTTCTCTTCCGCTTGTGCTCGTTTGGTTTTTGTTTCTCTGCTTCGTCGTTTTCACTCTCTTTGTTGTTTTTCTTTAATTGCCTCTTCCTAACACCCTGTACACATATATGTTGGTGTGTTCATCATCATTCGTTTACAATTTACGATGTCGGTGCCATCATTGCATCTAACCACATTTGATGTCTCACTCGCATGTCGACTTCGTTGTCACTGCGTCGTCGACTATGTCGACTCTCTTTGTTACTGTTGTCAACTACGTCGACTTTGCTATCGTACGTTGTCGACTCGTCGACTCGCCATCGACTATCGTCGACTCCTTCGACTCGCTATCTGTACGTTGCGACTCGTCGACTCGATATCCATTTGTTCTACGATTCCGTTGTTCTAACTCGCCACATCGAGAATCTGTTTCTTGCCGTCTTAGGAGGTCGTTGATCGCTGCTCGCAACGAACCTTAGATTTGACGTCTTCGGTGGTCGTTGATCTGTTCCGCAAAGAACCTTAGATTTGTCATCTTGGGTGGTCGTTGATCTGCTCCGCAACGAATCTTAGATTTGTCGGGTTTATCGATTCGACCGACAACCTCAAGTTTAAGCAACTTGAGTTTGAGGGAGGGTGTTAAGGAAATTATAGTAGTTGATATATTTCGTAGTTTATGTATTTAGGAAGTTTCTATATTTTGATATCTAGGTAGTTTTGGTAACTTTCCTTATTTTATGATTTGTTCATCTCTATAAATAAGAGCAACATATTGTACTCAATTTGCACACATTAATACAATTCTTTGTCACTTCTTTGAAATCTATCAAAAAGCTTAAGCATATCTCGAAAGCTCGTATAATTTCTCACTAACAAGTAACAAGAGATGAAACAAACAAAAATTCGCTACGATAATCATGACCGAAATCGTCATCGGTAACAAACATTATCCATACCTATAGGTCAGCTTACGCCATCGTTTCTTAGTGCAAAACTCATTCGGCTTTAGTTTTGCACTATCAAGATCCTCTGAGTCAAGACATTGTTAGAATCATTGCCAATTGTGCGAATTCTTACTTTAGATATCGATTGGCACAAATTTTCAAGAGCTTCCTTCTCTGCTTTAGTCTTCGCGATATCCTCATGTGTCGAAAAGCGAATATATAAGCCTCATATCCATGAAGGCGCTCATCTTGCCTTGTCATATGTATTCTAGGATCATCACTAGGTTGATCAAGGGTTCAATTAATTCCAACTATAAGACTTTATTTTATCTTAAGTCAAATTAATTCACGTAGCACATAATTACATATGGTCAGTGTGTTTGGTCAAATATTTAATATATTTGCAGTCTCACTAACCCTCGATTACCCGGCACTCGGTGCCCAGCACCCAAACATATATCTCGAGGTACGTCTTATTTTACTTTATTGAATGAACTAAATTAGGCTATAATTTTAATTTGAAACCATAATAATCTTATTTCCTCGGGTAACTCCTACCTAATACTTGCGTCGACACGTTTCCCAATGTACCTACCAGTCAAACCAATTCTCCCAATAGCAACGTACACACATGCGATGCAATACAATAATATAATGAATTTAAACACTTTGCATTATAAGCAACCATCATCCATAAATAACATATACCCTCGATTCTCATGTCCGAGTCAAAAGAGTTGTCCACATAACGCTCGAATTATGGTCGTTAATCCCCGATATTAATGTTAATCCTAGTTTAATTAATTTGGTCCATTGCAATAGAGGTCCATGTACTTCCTAAATCTGAGTAGCCTATTGCTTCTCTTTCCAATAAGATGCGTATGTGCCCTCCACTTGCCATGGTTAGCGGTAGCACAAGGATTAGCAAACGCCGCCGCATCGGACTAATGTTGTACTCTTGTTGGCACACCATCGACTTCCTACCTGGAAACAATAAATCTCCCTTAAGTCATATCTCGGTAAGAAAGAAATTGTAAGCACATTTGATTGAAATTCAAAAAAAAAACCTTGAAGAAAACCACAATTTACAATGTCTCGTCACACGAGTATCGATACCTAATGTTAAGTCTCGGTCACACATAACCGATATAGTAGCTATAATCTTGGTATCAAATAATCGAGATGGAATGAAAGGTCTCGGCGTTTACTATCAAAGACCGAACAACATACACTAAAATAAAGAGTCTAGGTAGTATTGCACCGAGACTACGAGAAAGTAGCCTCGGTATCAACTAACCGATACCAAATGTTTAGGTGTCGCTCTAGTCTATCGGTGACATGCTCATTAGTCTTGTGAATATATTGTCGAGACTAATGATCATTGTCACGGCCTGTGTGGCCAACTAATGCGGGTTTCCAACAACACCCATTTATTACAAAATTCTTATGGCGAGACAACAAAGAATACAAATTAAATGATCATAAAATTAAATGAAAACACAAACATACCTCGGTTTTCCTCTCGATTTCACACGAACCTCAAAAAAGAACTCGTCCCACAAACCGTAGACCATCGTACATTTTCACGGCCAAAGGAACTCTCATAAAACTCGAAAAACGCACAAATCACACAAATATATGGAGAGAACAAAGAAAATGAGAAGATTCGGTTGAAAAAACCTCTAAATCACGATGACAATGAGAGCAAAAATCTAGGTTTCGAACTTCTTTTAATCGAAATCGATGAGGTGCTCAATGGTTTGGTTTTAGGGGTATTTTCATCCAATTTGGGGTGCCCTTGAGACAAATTTTGGATGCCTTTGTAAATGGGTTGCCCTGAGTAATGACCAGGGTGCACATAATGCGACCCTTTTTTTAACAATTGGGAGTTGAAGTCACAACCTTCCCAAACTTTGCCTTTTAAGTCGAAGTTAAAGTTGGTGTGAAAAAGAGATAGCCAAATGTACCTTACATTTCTTTTCTTTTTTCTTAAGTGGAATACTTGACATTTTTCTAATAATGATTTTAATTACTTACAAAAATTTAATTGTTTTAATTTTTAATTATGTGGACTTATCTTGTGATTTTTACATGCCCCTACAACTTTTTTTGTCATTTTTTCATAAAAACAAAATAATAAACAATTATTTTTCCTATTGGAAATGTAAATTGTGGAAATTGTAGAATACGCCTATCGATTCATTTGTACAATTTCTTAAAAAATATTACTCCTATTCTTGAAAAACAAATTTTCGTCTACAAAAAAAACACATTTGAGAATAAGATGTTTACATGTTTGATTGAGTTTAGTATTTTTCAAAAATTTGAATATTTTAACAAAAAAATTTATTGTAATTAATTAAAACATTTTTGAAGGATTTATTTTTTGAGCTAATTAAATTAAAATATAATTTTTAAAGAGCCACTATTAGCACCTATACCATATATCAAGCTACCATCCCCATTTAATTTACTACATCTTTAAATTAAAATGTCTTTTAACCAAAATTACACAAATAACCTCACACTAAATTAAATCATGAACACAATTCCTTTTCCCCTTTTACTTTTCACTTTTTGCACCCTACTCAACTTTACTTTTTACTCTTTACACTAACTCCCTAAATAAAGCCTTAAATTCATTCACAACTTTTATTGCACTCACTATAAACTCGCCACCCCTTCTTCTCTTCTACTTAATTTTCACTTTCTAGACCCCTTCCATCTCTTTGTCCGTACACTCAACAACTCACTACTAAATGCAACATCTTGATTATAGTATTTGGTTGACATTTAATTTACATTATTGAATGGTTATAACTAGGGATGGGCAATGGTCTCGCAAAACCGCCCAAACCGATCAAACCACCTCGTTCGATCTGGTTTTTTAAACTAGTAGTTTGGTGGCGGTTTAAAAACTTGAAAACCGTAATTCCGTGGTTTGACGATGGTTTTTATTTATAGAAAAGGTTCACCAAACCGCAAAAAAATCATCCCCAAACTTGGAATGAAATTGAGTTGAAACATTTTTATGTTGTTTTAACTTTTGAAATGAACTCATGCTCATAATTTTGATTTTGTATGTTTCATTGTGTTTTTGGTGGATGGTCATGTATGAACATGTGTTTTTTGATGGACATGTATGGACTTGTATAGAATGTTTGACAATTTTTTTTTTGTTGAAAATGTGTTACAAAAAAAAACCACAAAATCAAATAGATCAAACCACCTAAACCGCGGCCGCTTTGGTTGCGATTTAGATGGTTCATGTTTGGTGGAGATTTACGAATCGACCAAACCTTGAATCCCCGGTTTGGTGGTGGTTTAATGGTTTTAACAACCAAATCGAGGTTTGCTCACTCCCTAGTTACAACACTAATTTGTGTTGAATATTTATTTTTAAGGATCAAAGAATCAATTTTGAAATGCAACATGAAGCAAATTGAGGCAAGGGGAGAAGAAGATGATGTGTAACAAGGGGCGAAGGTTGGGGATCACAAATATGGAAAGGGAGTTTTCTTTGGGAAAGTGAGGGTGGCAAACATAAGTTAGGGGTACATTGGGGTGTTTACCAACAATTAAGGGGTGCTTAGAACATGAAATAAAAGGGCTATAAATAACATTAAGCCAAAGCAAACGTAAGCCAAAGCAACTCGGGATCATCGAGTTTAATTACCTACAACCTTCATATCTAATTGGATTTTTGACATAACATGATGATTTCACGGACACCTATTGAAACAAGTGATCATAAGTTATGGGTAAACATATTAGTCGAGGAATCGGCGCCATGAGGGTTGAGTCTTTAGACCACATAGCATGTTTGAAGGCTGCTTGAGTTTTTGCATCCTTCACTTCCGAACTTCATATCTCCCAATCTTTTGCAAATGGCCCCTCCTTAGTCTCGATTTGAACCGAACAAATGAATCTCCTCTCATGTGAAGGACCATCCTCTTTTTCCAATCGCAAGTCATGGTAAAAGAATGTGAGAAATGAATCAATGATTGTTTGTTAGTTGTTTCAAAAACCAAATAAGGGGCCAGAGAAATGGTCAAAGTAGAGGATGGCGAGAAAATTTATCGGGGACGACGACTGACTGAAAAAATAATAAAAACTATATTAACAAAACGGAAAATGACCTAAGAAAAGGCACACAATATATGCAGGGATGAGAAGTCATTATATATAAGGACAAGTATAGCGTGATCTACATTTGCGACGATGCTAACTGCGAAATTTGAAGTTGGTTAATTCCAGCCGCGACAAAGCGTAGAAGGGCCAAGAATGAACATTAAGTCCTCTTGCTATTAACATAATCAATGGTTGCCATAGATCTTTGTAAGATCGCTTTGCTCGGGCTATTAAGCCTGATTTGTTGAATAGAAACCAAACTTGAACATCGTGAGAAGTGCTAGGGAACACGAGTGTCCTAGAATTTTAGTAAACTACGATGTTAAACCACTACTTAGGTCGGTGGTGAACTAGAATGAATTGACAATATTTTTCACTCAAAGCATCATATCGCTACCTACACTTGATTCTCGGGATTCACAGTTAAATCCATTTATTTAATTAAGAAGGTAAACTTTGCATCATCGACTATTCAAATTAAATGTTATTTATCCATGAACAAAGCCTTAAAAGTATTTATAGTTAATTAAGACCAATAAAAAACTTAAGCATATCTCGAGAAAGCTCGTATAATTTCTCACTAACAAGTAACAAGAGACGAAACAAACAAAAATTCGCTACGATAATCATGACCGAAATCGTCATCGATAACAGAGATTATCCATACCTTTAGGGTGGCTTACGCCATTGTTTCCTAGTGCAAAACTCATTTAGCTTTAGTTTTGCACTATCAATCTCCTCTACAATCAAGACATTGTTAGAATCATTGCAAATTGTGCGAATTCTTACTTTGGATAGTGATTGGCACTGAGATTTTCTAGCCTCCTTCATTGCTTTAGTCTCCGCGATATCCTCCCGTGTCGAAAAGCCGAGAATCTACAAGCCTCCAATCCACGAAAACATTATCGCATCCGTTCCTTCCTTTTTCGATGCGTGATCTCAACTTCCTTCCCTTCAAGCCAGAATCTATTGGTTTCGGATCACGAAAACACTACACCACCAAAACAGAAAAAGATGAATAAGAACACAAATGAAGAAATTCAAACTCACAAGCAAAACCATAACAAACTTACATCCCATAACTTCTTCAAATCATAGTCGGAATCTATATACAACGCGAGCGAGAATCGACTTAACAACACCTGCTAAAACCTTAGGCAAAGCATTTACGAGAGAATTTCTTGAGAGAGATATGTATATGCATTTACGAGAGAATTTCTTGAGAGATATATGTATAAGTGATATTATGAGCAGTGGTGACTTTATGAGTTCCGTATTGCCATTTGAGGATCCATGGGATGGAATGTTTATGCATGAATTGGAATAGAGATAGTTTTTCGGCTTCATATTTCTTGAAAACATCATTTGGAAAGAATCCAATATGAGGACCAAATTTTGTCCACCACTCGGCTATGAACCATGCTGGGAGATTAACCTTTAATGATTTTTTGAATGTAATATACCATGAATGTCCAAAAGAAGGGTCTTTATAAAAAAGTATGTTGCGCCAAGCATCAATGTAATGTTTATAATTTACTTGAACAGGATGCCGATCAGTGACCAGTGTCATCGGTTGATAAATGAATGGGCTTTGCTGAATAGAGTGTTGCTGAGACCATTCTGCACTTGAAAGAACCTTTTGAATTTTGAATATCGAGTAAGCAATCCTTCTAAGTTTAATCTTGTTCGGTGTTCTTAAGTTCCAAGTTGTGTTCTAAGTTGTATTATCGGTTTGCAATAATAACTATGTTAATATTGATCCATTTGTCCATTATTTTCCATTACCCTCGACTTTCAACTATCTCCATATCCTACGAGTTTATTCCATCAAATTTTCTACATAACTTTGTGTTTGGGCGTTCAATTGGTATCGAGACAGTGATCATCATAAAGCCACCTTTGTAAGTCATCCCTATGCCTTGCTTTATCATTTTAATCTTGTGCATATTGAGTCTCCTTATCTTTGCATGTGCTAGTTTCTCTTTATATACAAGATATCATCATCATTATTAAATTTACTTTCATATCTTCGATATCAAAAGAAAATTTCTTTCTATTTGCTTAGCAAAAGTTTGAATTTGAAATTCGACTCTTGATTTATCGATTTTGGTTTTCTTTGATTTCACAAGTTTCATTTTAACTGAGTTTTCCTTTGATTTTGCCTTCGATTTTTGAAAACACTTTCCTAGTCGCGTTATAAGTCTAGTAGAAAAAGCGTAAGTCTCACAACAAACGATTGACCAAGTGTGTAAACCTATTGCAAAATCATGAGTAACCTCGTTAAAAAGGTAACACGTGTTCTACCAAAGAAATCCTATTCGATAAACTTTGAGTTTGTTTCCTCTTCCGAATCCCAACCTAAGCCTATAATAAAACCAATGACAATCATCGATTTAAAAAATATACATGAAGTTTCTTTTTCTCAAATAGAACAATCTCTTCGCAATTGGGATATGCCAATCATCAAACCATCGATATTTATAATAAAGGCTCCTTCTCTAAAAAATAAGATTTCATTATAAAGTTAGAATAAGACACCAAATGTTGATGAAGAGGGACAAGAATTAATACTTATTTCTCCTGAAAAAATAAATAAATATAAAGAAACTCATAAATATTTAGACATAGGACTTATCAAGTGCTATCAAACCATTAATATCTTAGGCATTAATACTTCAATTTTAGTCTCTGTAAGAGATAAACGTCATCAAAATTTTAATGATTCATTATTAGGAATGATAGAAGGTAGCTTAGCACAAGGACCTATTCATTTTAATTGTTTTCCAAATTTCACCTTAAGCCTACATGATGAATTTGCTAATGAAGCTGCTGTTTTAGGTATTTATACTCAAGGTTTTAAGATGAAAGGCATATGTTCAAATGTTAAAAGTCGTCTATCGTATTTATTACAAATTAATGCATACAATTATACCCGATGTAGCATATACAAACCTTCAAAAAGGAACTTCTACTATATTTTTAACAAATATTCAAAATAAAACCGTTAATATAAAACAATTAAATTGGAAAGATATAGAAATTCCAAAAATATGGACCATACATGATACCAATAAAGAAGAATGCCAAAAACGACAAATATCCGATGAAATTCATAAAATCATAACGCATGATGATGTTAAAGTAGAAATAATGTTTGCCGCTAGGTCTTCTACTTCGTCTCGTCAAGCAAATTCCTTTTCTAAAACTTGTCCAAACTCCACCACCGATACCTCCAAACATACGCATCCAGGAATAGCGTACCCTATTTATTCTACCACATCTCCACCTAAAGAAGATACTGATCAGTATTAATGATTTTCTTTGAATATCAAATTCATACACTTACTATTGATTCTAATTACGATGATTTCATCCTTGATTATCCTATTTTAAAACAACAATTTTTACAACATCCATTAAAACCTATATTTTGCAAATTAGTTACAAAAAATCAACAAGCTATTTTACGCGAAAAATATTTTACTTATATTAATCAAATAAAATATAATATTCCGTTTTTTGAATTTTTAGCTCAACATTGTCCAAAAATCGTTCACAAAATAAATACAATTTGGGAAGGTTCTAATGGCGAAAAATATATTCAAACTCATCCTCTTTTAGCCCCTTTAAAAATAAAAGAGCATATTCGAGACTACTCCTTTAAAAACTAATTTCGATGACGAATTACCAATTACAAAAAAGGATTTAAATCATTTGATAGAACAAAATTTTTTTACTAATATCTATTTATCTACATTATCAAAAAAATCTCCTGTTACTGAGAACAAGCAACAACTTCTCATCAAATACAACATAAATCGAACCTTGATCCTTCTAGTTACACAATCTTTTCTTAGTCCATAGCTCCATTTCCTTTAATTAAACCAAAATCCAACTATTCGATGAACACTTAGAAAAAACTACACTCAATTAGCTAAACTTGATCCACACTATCATGACAACAAGGATAAAGCTCCTGTAATCGCCAATCTCGATAGGATATCAGAACAATCCAAAGCACCAATAGCTAATCTAGATCTTCACTTTATTTCTAATACATCCTCTTCTAGTTCTAATCCTGTCAGTGATACCGATACCACTTCTAATCTTGCTATTCAACGGATTTTCCGAAAAAAGAAACTTGCTTATCAAACTGGCTATCCTAAACAAAAACAATTCTATTCTAAACTCTCTCCTATGAGATCTTATCATAGAAGAGCATTCTAAACCTCATCAAAAATTTGATGGCAATGCCATATATGAATGGAATATTTATGGTTTATCGAGAATATCATATTCTCAAGGTTGTATATCAAATTCAAATCTATGCTAAAGCGTGTTCCTTAGCACATCATGCCGAAGGTAACATCATTGGCGCTATTGCATTGGATTTACAGACAGTTATATGGTTGGTGGAATTATGCTTTTAATGATGCAACTAGATTAGAAATTCTAAATTCTGTCAAAAAAAATGCCCAAGGAAATCCCTTATTAGATCCCAAGGAAGATAACAACATAATGGGGTAGATTGCTCTTATCAAATATTATTTAGCATTTTATAGGAACTCTATCTTCTCTAGATGAAAAAATTCGTGATCAATTACAAAGCTTGCGATGCAAAACAATGAATGACTATAGATGGTATAAGGATACATTCTTTTATAAGGTTTATCAATTAACTACTCATGATGCTCAATTCGGAAAGAAAGATTTATTCTTTGGATTACCACCTTATTTTGCGAGAAAAGGTCAAGGAGTATATAAAATCCAAAAATAATGGTGCTTTAAATTGGAACTCTACTTCTTATGGAGATCTCATACAAGCTATACAAACATGTGGATTAGCTATTTGCAAAACGCCAACTAGCAAAAGAAAAGAAAACCTTAAACCAAGCATTAGGAAATTTACATTACGAATTTGGTCATGATTTAGATATTACTCCAATTACTAACCCAAGTAGGCGACATAAGCGCTATTCTCGCTCTTCTATTTTTCCCAAAACATCCTATTACAATAAATCTCGCCAAAAAACCATTTCGTCGGTCTACTAAATCCTCTAAACCCCTCGGAAATAAGCAAAATGTATGCTATCATTATGGCAAACCTAGGGCCATTATGCCAATAAATGTCATTTGAAAAATCATAAAAAGAAAATTCATCAAATTCATGAAGCTTCTTCCTCTTCTTCCTCGATAAGCTTGTCATTGTACCACCAATCTGTTGAATACATCATCCTCTTCCTCTCGCTCTTTGAAATTAATGTGTTAAGCTGCTCAAGAAGAACTCATACTTGAAATAGGTGAACAAATTACGGATCCTTTATTAAAATTTAAATATTTTACTGAAATAATACAATACAATAAAGATCTTAGAATCATTTTCGAAAGAGAAAAAAAATTTGATAAAAAACGCCATAAATTTCAACGTCAACTTGCGCTTGATCCAGCTAAATATACATTATCTAGCCTCTTACAAGAAGTAAGTAAAAGACCTCAACTCGCAACCATACAAGCATTGCAAGAAGAGATTAATACATTAAGATCCGAAATAAAGATATTAAAAGAACGATTAACACAATTAGAAACAACACATACATATTCTCTTGACTTTGACAATGTTTTTATTGAATCTCTTACTCAATATGTTCATCAAAGATGGTTTACTCCTATTACCCTTACTATTAAAGATTTTACACATAAATGTTCGACCTTGATCGATTCAAAGTGCCGATTTAAATTATATCCGTGAAGGTCTCATATCTCTACGCTATTGTGAACAAACAAATAGTAAAATTTCTACAAAGCTAATGGTAATAAATCATCCATTAAATATAAAACTCCCATAGCACATATCTGTCATCATTCTATTTGTATACAAACCTCTTTTATTATAGTAAAAGGTCTTCAACATGATATATTGTTAGGCACTCCATTTCTTCAACATATACAACCATTCACATTTTCTACAAATGGTATAACTACAATATTAAATGAACGCAAAATATCATTCCCGTTTGCTCAGCTCCCAAAAGTTAAATATTTAAATCAAATTATAAATCAAATTGATCATAAATGAGACTCAAATAAACTTCTTACGTTACGAAATCAATTTTCTATCGGGTTATTCAAACTCCTACATTCCAAACTAAACTTCGAGGCATTCCAAGAAAAATTACATAAACTTTCTTTGTTCGGACATTCCTCTGCCTTTTGGGATCGCAAAAAACATATAGTTACTCTGTAGTATATACCGAATTCTTGAAGACCACATTCCCACAAAAGCTAATCCATCTCAAATGAATCATAGGCTCCTCAATCTCTGTGAGAAAGAAATAAAAGATCTAGTTGCTAAAAAATTAATTACACCATCTAAATCTCCTTGGAGTTGCACTGCTTTTTATGTTGAAAATGCTCCAGAACTCGAACGAGGTGCCCCTCGCCTAGTAATAAATTATAAACCCCTTAATAAAGTTTTAAAAACAATCCGTTATCCTTTACCTAATAAATATGATTTAATTAAAAGCACTACTACCGCTTTAGTGTTCTCTAAATTTGATCTTAGATCGGGGTTTTGGCAAATTCAAATACACCATAATGATCGTTACAAAGCTGCTTTTAATACTCTATTTGGCCAATACCAATGGAATGTCATGCCATTCGGATTAAAAAAATGCACCTTCGAATTTCAAAAAATTATGAATGATATTTTTAATCCTACTAGTGATTTTATACTTCTTTACATTGATGATATTTTAGTATTCTCCAAAACAATAGACCAACATTGGAAACATTTATATACCTTTCAAGCAATTATTATCAAAAATGGTCTTGTATTATCTCAAAAGAAAATGCATATTTTTCAAACCTCTACTACCTTCTTAGGTTTTAAAATATCTAATCAAACAATTACTCCAGATCAATCGTGTTATTGATTTCGTAGATAAATTCCACTGATCAACTTCTTGATAAAACACAACTACAACGATTTCTTGGTTGTCTAAATAATCTCTCGATTTCTACAAACAAGCGACTTTAGGACCAAAGTAAACCATTGCAAGATCTTCTCAAAAAAAAATGTTAAATTTCAATAGACTTACGCCCATACTCCGCCATACGAACATCAAATAAAAGGTTAAATCTCTTCCATGTCTACACTTAGCAAATTTAGCCTATCCAAAAATTATACAAACAGATGCATCGACTTAGGATATGGTGGCATCCTTTTACAAAAACATCATTGTGGACAAGAACAATTAGTTTGTTATACATCCAAATTATGGAATACAACACAACAAAATTATGCTCTTGTTAAAAAAGAAGTTTTAGCAATTGTATTATGTGTCCAAAAATTTCAATCGAGATGTTTTAAATCAAAAGTTTTTAATTCGCGTTGATTGCAAAGCCGCTAAAGAAATTCTTTTGAAAGATGTCAAAAATTTGGTTTCAAAACAAATATTTGCTAGATGGCAAGCAATATTAAGTGTCTTTGATTTTGATATCGAATATATTAAAGGTAAAGATAATTCTCTACCACGACTTCTTATCTCGTGAATTTATTATATCTCCTCAAATTCATTGCCTATGAGATCATCATGGTGACAAAGGAAAATCTCCAAGCATCCTCAAATAAATTTTCTCCTCTATTCAATACCTATAATCAAGTAGATGTCAATAAATCTCTCTATAAATTTAGTAACCGTCATCTTGCCATCCTTCTTAATCATCATCTTCTTGATAAATCTTTAGATACACAGTCAAAGCTGGTCATGCCTCCTTCTTTGCATTTCATCCCTAATCGACCTAATGTTACCATCAAGTTTTATGAAACCATATTAACCACAACTCAATCAGTTCTTATTGAACATTTTACAAGACCTAACTCTGAAGAAATTGCTTATTCGAAATTCAAAATTCAAAAGGTTCTTTCAAGTGCAGAATGGTCTCAGCAACACTCTATTCAGCAAAGCCCATTCATTTATCAACCGATGACACTGGTCACTGATCGACATCATGTTCAAGTAAATTATAAAGATTACATTGATGCTTGGCGCAACATACTTTTTTGTAAAGACCCTACTTCTGGACATTCGTGGTATATTACATTCAAAAAATCATTAAAGGTTAATCTCCCAGCATGGTTCATGGCCGAATGATGGACAAAATTTGGTCCTCATATTGGATTCTTTCCAAATGATGTTTTCAAGAAATATGGAGCCGAAAAACTATCTCTATTCCAATTCATGCATAAACATTCCATCCCATGGATCCTCAAATGGCAATATGGAACTCATAAAGTCACCACTTGTTCATAATATCACTTATACATATCTATCTCAAGAAATTCTCTATAAATGGTGGGATAAATTTGACATTGATTCTATTGAAACATCCAAGTATCTCTCCCATAAAAACTCCAACAAAACCTACCGAATTTCCTCCACTTGCAAAAACTTATAAAGATGATAGTTTGGCCTCTCCTACACAAAAGACTCAAGTTGCAGAATCTAGTTCATCAATGACTCCTGACTTTGCTCAAAATATAATTCAACAACTGCAAGAAGGATTTCAACAGAATTTTCAGCAAGGATTTCAGAATATAGCACAACATTTTGAAGACAGATTCAAACAATTTGAATCTAAATATTCTGCTTCCTCTCAGACTCATTCAGACGACAATACTCATTCCGCTCATTCTGCAGATTCTATTGATTTATAAATGAAGACATTAGCCCGTGCTTTGCGACATCCAGCCATACAACAACCATTAATTGACTACCTACATGAAGAATTACTTATGAATGGTGTTGATATCGAATGGAATTGAGTTATGAATATTTATCAAATAAGAATTTTTGTCCTTCAAGCTATAAATTGGACTCAGAGGAAAACAAACTTCTTCTCTCATTATGGTATCTCTTGAAGAAACCTCCGATCTGAGTTTATATTGATTATCCAGACGTATATCGTTTTCTTGATTATGTACACCATCACTTATGGCGAATTCTTCGCTTATCACCAATGCATGATTATTGTGAGTACTATAACGTCTAAAGCATTCAGCCCCATGCCATATTTTGATGATCAAGCCCATGCTCCCTGGTTATTACCAGCCATCCCATCAATCAAGCCAGGACATTCAACATCTTATCTTTTGCTAAATCTTATATTTTAAAAAGCAAATCTTATCTTTAAAAAAGTAATTCTTCATGTAGGTAGTCAATTAATGGTTGTTGTATGGTGGATGTTAAAGCTAAGCACGGGCTAATGTCTTCATTTATAAATCAATAGAATTTGCGAGAATGAAGCGGAATGAGTATTGTCGTCGAGAATGGAGTCCGAGAGGAAGCGAGAATATTTAGATTCAAATTATTTGAATCTGTCTTCAAAGTGTTGTGCTATATTCGAAATCCTTTGAAAATTACTCCGTTGAAATCCTTCTTGCGAGTTGTTGAATTATATTTTGAGCAAAGTCATGAGTCATTGATGAACTAAATTCTACGCAACTTGAGACTTTTAAGTAGGAAAGGCCAAACTTTAGTGACGACGATTTGAAATTTTAGTGATCATAAGTTATGGGTAAACATATTAGTCGAGGAATCGGCGGTATTTGTTGTGAGGTAAGTCGTAGACCACATAACATGTTTGAAGGCTTGAGTTTTTTGCATCCTTCACTTTGAACTTCATATCTCCCAATCTTTGCAAATGGCCCTCCTTAGTGTCGATTTGAACCGAACAAATGAATCTCCTCTCATGTGAAGGACCATCCTCTTTTTCCAATCGCAAGTCATGGTAAAAGAATGTGAGAAATGAATCAATGATTTTTTGTTAGTTGTTTCAAAAACCAAATAAGGGGCAGAGAAATGGTCAAAGTAGAGGATGGCGAGAAAATTTATCGGGGACGACGACATTGAAAAAATAATAAAAACTATATTAACAAAACGGAAAATGACCTAAGAAAAGGCACACAATATATGTATGGGGATGGGAAGTCATTATATATAAGGACAAGTACGGCGTGATCTACATTTGCGGCGGCTACTGCAGTGAAGTTGGTTAATTCCAACCGCGACAAAGCGTAGAAGGGCAAGAATGAACATTAAGTCCTCTCGCTACCAATGAGAATCAATGGTTGCCATAGATCTTTGTAAAGCGCTTGCTTAGGCTATTAAGCTTTGATTTCTTGAATAGAAACCAAACTTGAACATCTTGAGAAGTGCTAGTGAACACGAGTGTCCTAGAATTTTTGTAAACTACGATGTTAAACCACTACTTAGGTCTGGTGGTGAACTAGAATGAATTGACAATATTTTTCAGCATCATATCGCTACCTACACTTGATTAACATGATTCACAAGTTAAATCCATTTATTTAATTAAGAAGGTAAACTTTGCATCATCGGCTATTCAAATTAAATGTTAGTTATCCATGAACAAAGCCTTAAAAGTATTTTATAGTTAATTAAAACCAATAAAAAATTTAAGCATATCTCGAGAAAGCTAGTATAATTTCTCACTAACAAGTAACAAGAGACGAAACAAACAAAAATTTGCTACGATAATCATGGTGAAATCGTCATCGATAATGAGAGATTATCCATACCTATAGGTCACTTACGCCATCGTTTCCTAGTGCAAAACTCATTAAGATTTAGTTTTGCACTATCAATCTCCTCTGCTGAGTCAAGACATTGTTAGAATCATTGCCAATTGTGTGAATTCTTACTTTAGATAGTGATTGGCACAAATTTTCTAGAGCTTCCTTTCTTGCTTTAGTCTCCGCGATATCCTCTGTGTCGAAAAGCAAGAATCTAAAAGCCTAATATCCACGAAAACGGTACCAACATCTGTTCCTTCCTTTTTACGATGTGTGATCTCAACTTCCTTCCCTTCAAGCCGACGGAGAACTTGAGCGAGTTTTCACTTAGATAGAGGTCGCAATGAGATCACGAAAACACTACTACACCAAAAAAGAAAAAGATGAATAAGAACACAAATGAAGAAATTCAAACTCACAACCAAAACCATAACAAACTTACATCCCATAACTTCTTCAAATCATAGTCGGAATCGATATACAACGCGACGAGAATCGACTCAACAACATCTGCTAAAACCTTTGGCGCAACATCTACAACTCCGCTATGCCTAATTTCATCTCCTTCTTCTCTAACAACTCGAGCAAACTCCTCGACACTGCAAATCGTCGTCACTAAAATTTCAAATCAAGATGAGCCTAGCTACCAAACCACCAACACTTATGATATGCGGTGTAGATAATTCACATTCGGTTCCGGCGGCGGACAAGTGTAATGAAGATAGGTGAAGAGATCGTGGTGGAGGGCGACACGAGCGAGCATCTCCGTGCTCATGATGGCTGATCGGAAATTCGTGAGCTTGCCTTGGTTGAATTCGGGATAGGCCTCGTACAAGTACTTGGCGACGAGCCGAGCGTGGCGTCCCGAAGAACTCCAATCGGCGTAAGGAAGACCCTACGTGTAGGAGGAATGCGTCGGTGCCTCCTCCAACAGAGACTTGTCTTTGAAGTTGTACGCCACAATCTTCTCCACTTGCTTCTATTGATGATGATTCCATGGTTAAAGAAAGAAACTCCTCTTCGAGTCTATGCGATGCGATCAAGATTGTTGTGATTGAAAAGGGAAAGAGACTTGGACTTTTATTTTGGAAACGAAAAGCAACCAATGGGTGTGTGTTTGTGTGTGTGACGAGTGTGACGGTGTGAAAGCGTGGAAGAGGAAATGTCGCAGACTTGCGTGAATGAACTTGGGATCCCCATGGGCCTTTGGGGAAGTCATCGGCTCGCCCATGTCGGCCTGTTTATATCCCTACTAGGAGGTGTCCAAGATATTCGTCGGCCCACTCAGGCACACCTTCCTCTACATGGGAAGTTGCGGTACTAGCTGATCTCGCGCCCAATTCTACGAGGAGGCCTATTCGCTCTAGTTTAAGGTCTCGCATACCTGAAGATAAACAATTATACAATTCAAGGAAAACATTTCAATTCCATCAATTTCGATTTAACATGACCGACATCAATATTCAAGATGTCGGCCCAAGACGTCCGAAACCTATAATGAATATCGGTTTGAACATACCGCTAAAAAATTGATATTACGGCCTAACTACTCTGCTACCCTCACAAGAACTAACGGTTTAACATGACCGATACCATTCACACTTTAACGGTTTTGATCGGCGTCAGATACGGGCCATTAACAACAACATACCCGAAACACCAAAAAACCAGAAACTCGAGACATTACTACACCCAACAAATGCACCCTTTCACGACCTCGATTTAGAGATTCATGTACAATTTAGGGTTTCTTTTGAGGAAGAAACCCACAAGCTTAGTGTGTCGAAAACTCACCAAATTAGAAGCGGCGATACAAATGATGTCACGGTGGTCCTTCGTACAAGGTGCTCCATCTACAACAGTTCCATCGAGGTTTGCCTCAAACGCAACCTTTCGGGACCTCGATTCTTAGAGATTTGTGTACAATTTGTGGTTTCGTTTTAGTTTCTTAGAGGTTTGATTTGAGGTATGCGTGTGTAAAATTGATTTGGGAAGGGGGTTTTGTTGCTTGAGGATAGGGGCAATATGGGGATTTACAAAAAATTGTGGGGTCCGTCATGTAAAAAATAAAAAACCACCTGGGGTTTGTTTAGCAAACGGGGTTTAGCAAATAACTTGGTCCGTTTAGCCGTTCTCTATAAATAATACATAGTTTTCACTCAGAAACACTTATACATATAATAAAAAACCTCTTAATGAGATTATAATTTTAATTTATTTGGTTAATTAATAACGATATGTTTTATTTTGAATTGTTTGCAACTATATTTATATTTTAGAATTTTAAGATCAAAAGTACTAAAAAAAGTTGATGACTTAGTAGTTTTAAGAGATAGTGACTTTAAGAAATATTTTGAATTAGAACTTTTCGTTTTGCATATGCCAATGATTTTGTAGAAACTTACTTATAAGTATTAGCACTTAGTAGTTGGAATTTTTTTTTTTTTTGCATAATATGTTGATTTTTTTATTTTTATCAAAATTTCAACAATTGTGTTGTTATGTAAGTATATTTGACACCTTATTTGTAACAATTCGTTTTTTGAGAATCCCCGATGGGAAATGGAATGGGGAAAAAATTTCCACGGGAATTCCCCATCACAAAACTAGATGCTATTGTCGATCGCAACCTAAATGGCAAGTACGACGACAAGAGAGTGGAGATAATGATCCAAGTTGCACTACTATGCCTTTGGAGCATCGCACGAGGATCGTCCTTCAATGTCGGAAGTGGTGAGGATGTTGGACGGCGAGGGATTGACAGAGAGGTGGGAAGAATGGCGCAAATCGAGGTTAATCGCAGACAAGACTATGAGAGAGTGCGAGAGAAGATTCAATTATGGAGAAGACTCATTGTATAACCAAGTTGCAATTGAACTGTCGGGTGGAAGATAACAATCTTAAGTTGTGAAAAAACTAGAAAAAAGATATTATTTATATATCAAAGGCGAAATAAGTACAACAAAAGATCCATATACATGTATTCGGTGTTCTCTTGTACCTAAAACCCAATGAAAAGTAAATACATACATACGTAATCAAACAAGAGTGGTGTCACTATCTCGAGAGGTAATCACCCAATACCTTCTTGCTCTTATCCTTGCTCGTCGAAGGATCGAACTTAGTCACCCAACAACAAATACGGTGACGAGTCTAGTGAGTAAATTCCCAAGAGAAGTCCACACAATATTCATAAAATAAAGCGGTAAACTACAAGATATACAAATATAACATCGACAACAAGTAAGTCATATTCCCATGAATGTAGGCGGCGTATGACAAGCAAAAACAAAGAGCGAATAAATATAACAACACAAACCAATAAAGTAGGCTTAGAAATAAAGCAAAAATGAATAAATAAATAAGCGAATAATTCGAGAAAACCCCGACCTAAACCAGTCGGTAATTGATAAAATAGGACGGGAGCCACGTATATACTCGTAGGCTTACAATGATTAAACCCCAAACACGGTTAACGGATGAACCCCTCCGGATGTTATATCAAGTCAAGTGAACATAGTACGACCTTCAACACGAGTGCTAAAAACAAGAAAACTCGTGCATGTGATTTAGCCACAACCAATATATACGCAACCGAATTAGAGTGAAAACCCATATGTGTCCACTAGCGACCAAACATGTAATCGATATTTATAAAATAAAACCACGAATTTTGTGAGGCATTCCAATGGGTTTACCCACCTCAATACACGCTCCGACTTCCTCGGACTCTCGAACTCGACCTCGCCTAGCTCTCCGATACTCGAGCTACGTTCTCTCAATCCCCTAAAGTCGATTAAGTGTGTTTATTATGTATTTAGATTGGTTGAATATGTTTTAAATTGATATTTCCAAATTAGCCCTTAAAGACTAAGTAAAGTCTCAATTTTGATCTTACAACTTCAAAAGTTCATATCTTTTTCATTTCAAAGTCAAATTAAGAACTTCATAACAAATTTGGATTATCAAAGCATAAAATAAGAAATCCAAATATATAAACTAATCAAAGACTCAAATATCTACTCTCTGAAAATGACCAAAACCTGAGAATTGATTTCAAACTTGAAATAGAGAGATGTGTACATAGGGTTGATGACACTTTGATTTGAATTTCAACTCTCCTTGATCTCCCTGAATTTTTTAGCCAAGGCACTCCTCAATTCCTCTGATTTTCAGCTCAAATGTATATGTTGAGCGCCTCCACTAAGTATAGGCCTTATATACTTATATTAGTAAGTGGATTAATTAGCTGAATTTTGATTTACTATTAGTTAATTACTAGGACATGTGTCCTCCCTCAATGTCACTTGTCCCCAAATGAAATCGCTTGTCCCACATGAAGCCGCTCATCTTGCCTTGTTATATGTATTCTAGGATCATCACTAGGTTGATTAAGGGTTCAATTAATTCCAACTATAGGACTTTATTTTATCTTAAGTCAAATTAATTCACGTATGCACATAATTACATATGGTCGAGTGTGTTTGGTCAAATATTTAATATATTTCTTTGTCTCACTAACCTCGATTACCCGACACTCGGTGCCCCGCACCCCAACACATATCTCGAGGTACGTCTTATTTTACTTTATTAAATGAACTAAATTAGGCTATAATTTTCATTTGAAACCATAATAATCTAATGTCCTCGGGTAACTCCTACGATACTTGCGTCGACACATTTCCCAATGTACCTACGAGTCAAACCAATTATCCCAATAGCAACGTACACACATGCGATGCAATACAATAATATAATGAATTTAAACAACGCATTATAAGCAACCATCGTCCATAAATAACATATACCCTCGATTCTCATGTCCGAGTCAACGAGTTGTCCACATAACGCTTGAATTATGGTCGTTAATCCCCGATATTAACGTTAATCCTAGTTTAATTAATTTGGGCCGTTGCAATGGAGGTCCATGTACACCACTGAATACGAGTAGCCTATTGATTCTTTTCCAATAAGATGCGGTATGTGCCCTCTTCTTGCCATGGTTAGCGGTAGCGAAGGATTAGTAAACGCCGCCGCATCAAACTAATGTAGTGCTCTTGTGGGCTCACCATCGACTTCCTACACGGAAACAATAAATTTCCCTTAAGTCATATCGATAAGAAAAGAAATTGTAAGCACATTTGATTGAAATTCAAAAAAAAAACCTTGAAGAAAACCACAATTTACAATGTCTCGTCACACAATATCGATACGTAATGTTGGGTCTCGTTCGCACATAACAGATATAGTGGGTATAATCTTGGTATCAAATAATCGAGATGTAATGAAAGGTCTTGACGTTTACTCTCGAGAGACTAGAACAACATACACTAAAATAAAGAGTCTCGGTAGTATTGCAGAGACTACAAAAAGTAGCCTCTGTATCAACTAACCGATACCAAATGTTTAGGTGTCGTTCTAGTCTATCGTGACATGCTCATTAGTCTCGTGAATATATTTTCAAGACTAATGATCATTGTCACGACCCTGTGTGGCCGACTAATGCGGGTTCCCAACAACACCCATTTATTTTAAAATTCGTATGGCGAGTCAACAAAGAATACGAATTAAATGATCATAAAATTAAATGAAAACACAAACATACCTCGTTTTCCTCTCGATTTCACACGAACCTCAAAAAAGAACTCGTCCCACAAATCGTAGACCATCGTACACTTTCACGGCCAAAGGAACTCTTACAAAACTCGAAAAACATACAAATCACACAAATATATGGAGAGAACAAAGAAAATGAGAAGATTTGGTTGAAAAACCCTCTAAATCACGATGACAATTAGAGCGAAAATTTAGGTTTCGAACTTTTTTTAATCAAAATCGATAGGGTGCTCAATGGTTTGGTTTTAGGGGCATTTTCATCCAATTTGGGGTGCCCAGACAAATTTTAGATGCCTTTGTAAATGGGTTGCCCTGAGTAATGACTGGGGTGCACATATTTTTTAACAATTGGGAGTTGAAGTCACAACCTTCCCAAACTTTGCCTTTTTAAGTAGAAGTTAAAGTTGGTGTGAAAGCAGAGATAGCCAAATGTACCTTAAATTTCTTTTTTTTTTTATTAAAAGTAGAATTAGTACATTTTTTTAATAATGATTTTAATTACTTACAAAAAAATTTAATTATTTTAATTTTTAATTATGTGGACTTCTACTTTGTGATTTTTTTGTGCCCACTACAACTTTTTTTGTCATTTTTTTCATAACAACAAAATAATAAAACAATTACTTTTCTGTTGGAAATGTAAATTGTGGAAATTGTAGATTATCGCCTATCGTTTCATTTGTACAATTTCTTAAAAAATATTACTCATATTCTTGAAAAACACATTTTCATCTACCAAAAAACAAAAACACATTTTGAGAATAAGATGTTTACGTGTTTGATTGAGTTTAGTGTTTATTCAAAAATTTGGATATTTTAACAAAAAAATTTATTGTAATTAATTAAAACATTTTTGAAGGATTTCTTTTTTGAGTTAATTAAATTAAAATATAATTTTTAAAAGCGACTATTAGCACATATACCATATATCAAGCTACCACCCCCATTTAATTTAATACATTTTTAAATTAAAATGTCTTTATCCAAAAATACATAAATAACCTCACACTAAATTAAATCATGAACACATTTCATTTTCCCCTTTTACTTTCCACTTTTTGCACCCTACTCAACTTTACTTTTTACTTTTTACACTCACTCCCTAAATAAAGCCTTAAATTCATTCCCAACTCTTATCGCACTCACTATATACTGACCACCCCTTCTTCTCTTCTACTTAATTTTCACTTTCTAGACCCCTTCCCATCTCTTTGCCCGTACACTCAACAACTCACCACTAAATGCAACATCTTGATTATAGTATTTGGTTGACATTTAATTCACATTATTGAATGGTTATAACTAGGGATGGGTAATGGTCTGCAAAATCGTCCAAACCGATCAAAGCTTGCCTTGTTTGATCGATTTTTTAAACTAGTAGTTTGGTGGCGGTTTAAAAAACTTAAAAATCGTAATTCGCGGTTTGATGGTGGTTTTTATTTATAGAAAAGGTTCACCAAACCGCAAAAAAATTACCCCCAAACTTGGAATGAAATTGAGTTGAAACATTTTCATGTTGTTTTAACTTTTGGAAGCATTTATACACGTTTCAATATATTATAATCACTAATGGTTTAGTGATTATAATATATTGAAACGTGTATAAATGCTTCCAACGTCGATTTATATTTCCACCAAACAAGTATCGAGCCAAGTTGCTTCTAATACCCGACCTACTACAACTACTCAAAAATCACAATCTCCTGCAATTGTAAGTATATTCTCTCTCGTTTATATAATCGATATCATTAGTTGGTTTCAACAAGGATTTTGAATCAAGTTTAACCATTGCGATTTTGTTTGAAAAAATTTCATTTCATTTGGTTTATTAATTTCTCTCTTGTTTATTTTCGAGTCTTTGAAAGAAAAACTTTCCTAGTCACGTCGTAAGTCTAGCGAGAAGAAGCGTAAGACTAGCGATGAAGTCGTTGACCAAGTTACCCTTTAAAGACCCGGGACATAAATATGAGTGAATTAATGAAGAAAATGAAAAGTGTTCTTTCATTCAAAAATCCAACCGTAAAATTTGAGTCACCATCCTCTTGAGAAAACCAAACGATTCCTATACAAAAATCAACAAAAATACCATTTAAAATAGATTTACGAAATATATGTGAAATATCTTATACGAGATATAGAACAATCACTTCAAATTTGGGATATGCCAGTTATAGATCCAAAACAAATATATACTCAAGGTTCGTTTTCTAGACATCAAGATTTTATTATTAAATTAGAAGAAGATACTAAATCAATAGATGATGAAGGTCAATAAATTCTTCTTATACCTCCGAGAAAAGATTAGTCGTTACAAAGACGTATATAAATATGTACATATTGGTCTTATCCAAGTTGCTATTAAGCCTCTAACCGCATTAGGTCTCAACACCTCTGTTTTAGCTTAAATACGAGATAAACGACATTTAGACTTCAATGATTCCTTATTAGGAATAATTGAAGGAAGTCTAGTAGAAGGACCAATCTTCTTTAATTGCTTTCCAAATTTTACATTAAGTCTTCACGATCAATTTGCTCATGAAGTTGCAACCTTAAGTTTATATATACAAGGATTCAAGATGAAAGGAATATGTTCAAATGTAGCCGTTGTCTATCGACTTTATTATAAATTAATGCATACTATAATCCCAACAATCGCTTATACCAATTTACAAAAGGAACGTCAACCTTATTCCTCACTAATATCCAAAATACAACGATTACTCGTAAACAATTGAATTGAAAAGATATTAATATTCCTAAAACATGGATGATACAAGATAAGAATAAAGAAGAGAATCCCAAAAATTATATATCTGATCAAATTCAACTATTATAACTCATGACGATGGTCTCATTGAAATAAATTTCATTTTAGAAAGTCTTGTTCTGCCATTCCAACTCCTAATGAGCATATACCTCAACTGTTAGAGTATCAACTTCGGGCTACCTACACATGTAGCATATCCGATAACACCCCTCGAAGATATCTTGTTAGTATCAATGATTTTTTGAGATAATCAAATTCATATGATAAATAGGCTAGATGACGAATTTGAACTTAATTATCTCTTTTTAAAAGATCAATTTCGAAACATCCTTTAACTCCGATTTTTTGTAAAATTTGTCGTAAAGACCAACAGGCTATCATACGAGAAAAATACTTTGCAAATATAAAGAAACTCAAACAAAATATTTCATTTTTTGACTATTTAGCCCAATCTTGTCCAAAAATAATAAATAAAATTAATACTATTTGGGAAGGATCCAATGGCGAAAAATATGTCCAATCGCATCCCCCATTAGCACCTCTCAAGCTAAAAGAACATATAAAAGCAATTCCTTTAAATAGTGGTTTTGATGATGAGAAGCCTCTTACCAAAAAAGACTTAAATCATCTTATCGAACAAAATAATTTTACCAATGTTTACCTTTCAACCTTAGCTAACCATTCTAAAAGTATTGGTTTTACTAGTAAAACCCCTATGCCAAGCGAGCCAATTTTAACAACATCAATTCCACAACAAGCAAACTTTTTGCCTATTTTAAAACCAAAATATTCAAACGAATTATTTCAAAAAATTGCCTCCAAATTAGAAACCTTAGAGCTCGACTCCTCTAAGACAACCAAGAGGGACAAATCTCCATTAATTGCAACATTAGATAATGATGACACTCAATCTATATTATCTCGAAGAAAGTGTTCCATCAATTAGGTCCGACAATCCCAATTAGCAATTAATCCCCTTGATTTCCAATCGTGAAACTCGATCAAATATAGAAATTCAACGAATTCATCGACCAAAGAAATATCAAAGCTTATGCTTAAAAAGCTAAGCAATACTACTATCGACCATCTCCAATTGATTTAATCCTAGAAGAAACTAACGCTAGCGAATTAAATTTGATGGCAATTCTATGTATGAATGGAATATTGATGGATTATCGAGAATACATATTACTTGACATTATCCAACATATGCTAGTTTATTCTAAAGCATGCAAGATGCATGATCATCCGAGAAAATCACATAGCCGGTGTTATCACATGTGGATTCACTAGACAACTTCATGGTTGGTGGCACTACTCTTTATCGACCAACAAAGAATAGACATTATCTCTTGTCATCAAAGAAGAAAATGGTAATCCAATTCTTGATGCTCAAGGACAACAACAACGAACGCTCGTTGTATGCTTGTTTGACCACAAACATTATATGGCATTTCTTGGAACTCTCTCTACAATGGATGAAAAAACTAGATATTAATTACAAAGCCTTCGATGTAGAACCCTAAATGATTTTCGATGGTATAAAGATACCTTTTCTATCTAAAGTATATACCTTAACGACTACGATGCCTCTTTCGGAAAGAACGGTTTATAGTCGGTCTCCCTCCCTATTTTTGAAAAAGTTAAAGTTCTTTTTCGCGAAAAGATTGGTGGATCTTTAAATTATAATACGTTTACTTTTGGCGATTTAATTCAATCAACTCAAATAACTGGTTTAGCATTATGCAATGATATGAAACTTAAAAAACAATTAAATAAAGAAAATAAATCAAAATATCAAGCATTAGGCGATTTTTGTTATCAATTTGGCCATGAAACGAAGGCTAACTATCAAGCGTCAAAAACGCAATGTCGAAAATTCCATCGACTTCAACGACCTAGTAATCAAGACTCTTATTATAAACCTTCAAAACGCAAATATAACCGGAAGAAACGCCAACCTCCTAAACGTAAAACAAATACTTGTTATAATTGCGGAAAACTTGGTCACTATGCTAATAAATGTCATTTAAGAAATCACAAAAAGAAAATTAATGATATCCATAACAGTTCATCAAACACTTCATCCGATACTTGTCACTATGCGAGATAACATCAACAATAAAACTACGACGCATCATCTACCGAAATAAATGTATTAACGACACATGAAGAGCTTATCCTTGAAATAGGAGAACAAATAGCGAGATCCTACTCTACGACAAATATTTTGCCGAAATATTACATCCTAGAACACTTAGATCCCCCAGTTCACCAAAATCTAAATTCCAAAAACAATTAACACTAAATGACGATTCTTATTCCATGCGAGACTATATTACAAGAAGTTAATAAAAGACATCATAATCCAACAACAACCATTCAAACTTTACAACATGAGGTAAATCTACTAAAGGAAAAAATAAGAACCTTAAAAAATGGATGATGAAGTTAGAAGCGAGAATATTAACTCGAGAACTTCTCTGTTTATGACTATAATATTTTTATCGAATCACTTACTTCTCATACTCATCAAAGATGGATTGCTCCTATTACGTTAAAACTTAAAGATTTTAAATATATCTAAGCCTTTGCTTTAATTGATTCAAAGCGCGACTTAAATTTTATACGTGAAGGACTAATACATATCCACTATTATAACCGCACAAATAGTAAAATATATACACAGTAGGGAAATAAATCCATTATCAAGTATAAAATTCCCTTAGTTCATATATGTAACGATAATATTTGTATACCAACATCATTCATGATAGTAGAAGACTTTCAAAGCATGATATCTTATTAGGAACTCCATTCTTACAAAAAATTCAACCATTTTTCGTTACCACGTCAGGAATAACGACTACCTTTAATAATAAAGACTTATTTTTCCTTTTATTCAAGTCCTAAAGACACGATATTTAAATCAGCTTATTAATCAAATTGAAAATAAACAAACCCATATTGACTTTCGACTTCGAAATTAAACACTTAAAAACAGTCCAAATACTTACCACTCATGCTTTCCAAACTAAATTACTTGCTTTGCACGAAAAACTAGTGACGAAACGTTGTTCTAAACTCCCATCAAGCATTTTGGGAAAGGAAAAGACATCAAGTAACCTTACCTTATGTCGCAAATTTTCATGAAGATCGTATTCCTACCAAAGCAAATCCTTCACAAATGAACGAACGACTATTAACACTTAGTGATCAAGAGATAAAAGAGCTTTTACAAAAAGGCTTAATTACACGATCCAAATCACCTTGGATTTGTACAACCTTTTATGTTGAAAATGCAGCTGAACTAGAACGATGAACCCCTCGCCTAGTAATTAATTATAAACCATTAAACAAAGTATTAAAAATGATACGATATCCATTACCAAATAAGAATGATTTGATAAAGCGAATTTCCAATGCGAGTCATCTTTCAAAATTTGACCTTAAATCGGATTTTGGCAAATTCAGATCAAACAAGAAGATCGATATAAGACTGCGTTTAATACCCCATTTGGTCAATATCAATGGAATTTTATGCCATTTGGATTAAAAAAATGCTCTTACGAATTTCAAAAAGTAATGAATGAAATCTTTCATCCCTATCATAACTATATTCTTGTCTATATAGACGATATTTTAGTATTTTCCAATTCCATTGATCAACATTGGAAGCATTTATACACGTTTCAATATATTATAATCACTAATGGTTTAGTCTTATCACAAAGGAAAATTAAGCTATTCCAAATGATATTAAATTTTTTAGGTTTCAAAATTGCTAATAAAACTATTACTCCTATCAACCGTGTTATAGAATTCGCAGAAAAATTTCCCGATTAACTCATTGACAAAAAACAATTAGAACGCTTTCTTGAAATTTGTTTGAGTTACTTGACTTATTTTTATAAACATGCCGCATAGATAGGAAACTTCTTCAAGACCTCCTTAAAAAGGACGCCAAATTCCATTGGACACCTTGCCCATAGTAGAGCGATCCAAATCATCAAGACTAAAGTTAAAGCATTACCGTGCCTTCATTTAGCAAATCCAAACTGTCCAAGAATTATTCAAAAGATGCCTCGACATATGATATGGTGGTATCCGCCTACAAACACCTCCTAATACAAAAATTGAGCAATTAGTCTGTTATACCTCAAAACTCGGAATGACACTCAAAAGAATTATGCTCTTGTTAAAAAGGAAGTTTGGGCAATTGTTTTATGTGTTTAAACGTTTCAATCGATATTTTAAATCAAAATTTTTTTATTCGAGTTGATTGCAAATCTGCTAAAGAAATTCTTTTGAAAGATGTTAAAAATCTGGTTTCAAAACAAATATTTGCTCGTTGGCAAGCAATTTTAAGTATTTTTTATTTGATATCGAATATATAAAAGGAGAAAATAATTCTCTTCCCATTTCTTATCCCGAGAATTCCTTGTAACTCCTCAAACTCATTCTCATACAGATTATGGCCGATAAAGGTAAATCTCTTCTTACCTATCAATCTTCTACCAACAAATTCTCTCCTCTTTTCAATGCCTATAATAGAGCCAACGAAGATAATAAATCACTCTATTGTTTCAAGATAATCGTCATCTTGTTACCCTTATTGAAAATGATTTACTTGATAACTCCTTTGACAATCAAGTTAAGATTCTAATGCCTCCATCTTGTCATTTTATTCCAACCCGTCCTCGGTCTCTATAAAACCTTATGAAGCTCTCCTTACTCAAACTCAATCAGTTATTATTGAACACTTCAAAAAACCAGATTCCTCTGAAGTCGCCTATTCAAAATTAAAATTCAAAAGGTCATCACAATTAATGAATGGACTCATCAAAACGTTGTTCAACAATGTCCATATTGCTATCAATCAATGACGCTCCTACCCTCTCACCCGCCAATGCTTGTCAATTATAAAGATTACATTGATGCCTGGAAAATTATCCTGCTCTATAAAGATCCATCTTCAGGACATTCATGGTACATAACCTTCAAGAAATCCTTACGAATCAACCTTCGAACTTGGTTCATGACCGAATGGTGGGTTGAATTTGGACCCGTCAAAGGTATCCTACCTTATAAAGTCCAAACTCTATATGAGAAAGAGAAATTATCATTTTTTCAATTTATCCATAAACATTCTATCCCTTGGATTCTCAAATGGACATATGGCACCCATAAAATTAACCAAGCCAATAATAACTCTCTCACATATCTCACCCAAGAAATTCATGTTAAATGGTGGGATAAGTTCGATGTTGAATCTATTAAAGAAAACTCCTTCACCCCAATAATGGCAACAATTAAACCTATAACTCCATCGAATTTGTGTCTCATCTACCCGCACCGCCCAAAACATATAAAGAAGCAAGCCTCGTCAAACCTACAGTTTCTTGAGATGAATAAGCAAGTGATTCTCCGTCTACGATTTCTCCATTAGCTCCCGATATTGCAACAACCATCCTTCAACAACTTCAGCAAATGAAAAAACGAATTGAAGACAAAATGGAAGCTAAAATCAAGCAAATTGAAGATCTTTATTGTGCTACCTCAAGGACAAATTCGAAGGTGCAACCCCGATTTCGTTGAACTCTAATGACGTCATTCTACACATCTATCATGAATCCTGGAATCAATCATCCACTACTTGAATACCTGGTTACCGAGTTATATCCGTTTGGAATTCAACCCGATGCCGTCCTATAGAAAAATCAAATTATCATCTTTGCAGCTCATGCCATTCATTGGTCCGATGCAGAAGACAACTTGCTCCTCACGCTATGGCTTATCATGGGTTCTCCACGAATCCTAGTGTACATTGATTATCCGATTATTCGAGGTTCCCTCCTTACGTCTATTTTGGGCTATGGAAGAGTCTCGAGATCGAAACCTTTTAGATCTTTTTGTGATTTCTTTCGTTATTAAGAAAAAAAAACAATATATCGTGCCCATGCCACTTATCATTTTTGGCTCATGCCTCCAGGTTTATGCTGCGCTTCGGGCCCATGCCACTCATCATTTCAGGCCCATGCCCCTAGGCCTAGTTTGCACGCCTCAATCATGAAGTCTTTACTACTTTCGTAACACATTTCCAAAGATCTATCTACTTTTACGTAACGATTCTTATCAAGTTATCTACCATCGCACGGTTATTCTTCTTGTTAGCCATTCAGCCACTATGACAAGACGAAGATTCTCCATCAAATAAAGTGTATATAGTGTAAAATAAGGTGTCTTTAGTAAAGTAGACGATCTTTCACTCCTCGGGCTAGTTGGACGCTACTTTAAGTATTGTCAAGTCTTGTCGAATTGTCTTTAAGTGTTTTCCAAGTTTGTAATCTTTGTGATGTTAAATAATAGTCTTCTTCTCTCTGTTGTTCTTGTTCATCTTCATTGATCAATTCCAATTTAATCTAAGAAGCCCATGTTCTCCCAATGCTCATTTCGAGAGCGCATGCCCATTTCCAACGTCGGTTTATATTTCCACTAAACGGTATCGAGCCACGTTGCTTCAAATACCCGACCTACTACAACTACTCAAAATTCACAATCTCCTGCAATTGTAAGTATATTCTCTCGCGTTTATATAATCGATATCATTAGTTGGTTTCAACAAGGATTTTGAATCAAGTTTTACCATTGCGATTTTGTTTGAAAGAATTTCATTTCATTTGGTTTATTAATTTCTCTCTTGTTTATTTCCGAGTCTTTTAAAGAAAAACTTTCCTAGTCACGTCGTAAGTCTAGCAAAAGATGCGTAAGACTAGCAAGAAAGTCGTTGTGAAGTTACCCTTTAAAGACCCTGGACTTAAATATGAGTGAATTAATGAAGAAAATTAAAAGTGCTCTTTCATTCAAAAATCCAACCGTAAAATTTCAGTCACCGACCTCTTGAGAAAACCAAACGATTCCTATACAAAAATCAACAAAAATACCATCTAAAATAGATTTACGAAATATATGTGAAATCTCTTATACTGAGATATAGCACAATCACTTCAAAATTGGGATATGCCGTTATAGATCCAAAACAAATATATACTCAAGGTTCGTTTTCTAAACATCAAGATTTTATTATTAAATTAGAAGAATATATTAAATCAATAGATGATGAAGGTCAAGAAATTCACACCTTGATTATAGGATTTGGTTTCTTTGATAAAATTAAACACTTAGATGTCCATCCCTAGTTAAAACAACATAAGAATCCTTTCGAGCATGTTGTTTTAACTTTTGAAATGAACTCATGCTCTTAATTTTGATTTTGTATGTTTCATTGTGTTTTTGGTGGATGGTCATGTATGAACATGTGTTTTGTTGATGGACATGTATGGACTTGTATAGAATGTTTGAAATTTTTTTTTGTTGAAAATGTGTTACAAAAAAAAAAAACTGAAAAATCAAATCGACCAAACCACCCAAACCGTGGTCGGTTTGGTTGCGATTTAGATGGTTCGCGGTTTGGTGTTGGTTTACAAATCGGCCGAACCTTGAATCCCAGTTTGGTGGTGGTTTAATGGTTTTAACCACCAAATCTTGGTTTGCTCACTCCCTAGTTACAACACTTATTTGTGTTGAATATTAATTTAAGGATCAAAGAATCAATTTTGAAATGCAACATGAGCCAAATTGAGGCAAGGGGGAGAAGAACATGATGTGTAACAAGGGGTGGAGGTTGGGAATCACAAAGATGGAAATAGAGTTTTCTTTGGGAAGTGAGGGTGGCAAACATAAGTTAGGGGTACATTGGTGTTTTTACCAACAATTAAGGGGTGCTTAGAACATGAAGTAAAAGGGCTATAAATAACATTAACCCAAAGCAAACGTAAGCCAAAGCAACTCGGGATCATCGAGTTTAATTACCTACCACCACCATATCTAATGGATCTTTGACATAACATGATGATTTCATGGACACCTATTGAAACAAGTGATCATAAGTTATGGGTAAACATATTAGTCGAGGAATCGGCGCTACTCTTTGCGAGGTTGAGTCTTTAGACCACATAGCATGTTTGAAGTCTGCTTGAGTTTTCTACATCCTTCACTTTCAGCTTCATATCTCCCAATGTCGCATATCGCCCCTCCTTAGTGTCGATTTGAACCGAACAAATGAATCTCCTCTCATGTGAAGGACCATCCTCTTTTTCTAATCTGCAAGTCATGGTAAAAGAATGTGAGAAATGAATCAATGATTGTTTGTTAGTTGTTTCAAAAACCAAATAAGGGGCCGGAGAAATGGTTCAAAGTAGAGGATGGCGAGAACATTTATCGGGGACGACGACAAAGTGAAAAAATAATAAAAACTACATTAACAAAACCGAAAATGACCCAAGAAACAGGCGCACAATATATGTCCGGGGATGGGAAGTCATTATATATAAGGACAAGTACGGCGTGATCTATATTTGCGGCGAATCTGTCGTAGTGAAGTCGGTTAATTCCAGTAGCGACAAGAATGAACATTAAGTCCTCTCGCTACCAACAAAATCAATGGTTGCCATAGATCTTTGTAAGATCGCTTGCTCAGGCTATTAAGCCGATTTGTTGAATAGAAACCAAACTTGAACATCCTAAGTAGTGCTAGTGAACACGAGTGTCCTAGAATTTTAGTAAACTCGATGTTAAACCACTACTTAGGTCCGGTGGTGCACTAGATTGAATTGACAATATTTTTCACTCAAAGCATCATATCGCATCCTACACTTGATTCATAGGATTCACGAGTTAAATCCATTTATTTAATTAAGAATGTAAACTTTGCATCATCACTATTCAAATTAAATGTTAGTTATCCATGAACAAAGCCTAAAAGTATTTTATAGGTTATTAAGACCAATAAAAAACTTAAGCATATCTCGAAAGCTCGTATAATTTCTCACTAACAAGTAACAAGAGACGAAACAAACAAAGATTCACTACGATAATCATGACCGAAATCGTCATCGAGAATGAGAGATTATCCATACCTATAGGTCGGCTTTACGCCATCGTTTCCTAGTGCAAAACTCATTCACTTTAGTTTTGCACTATCAATTTCCTCTCAGATCAAGACATTGTTAGAATCGTTCCTCAAATGAAGAAATTCAAACTCACAAACCAAAACCATAACAAACTTACATCCCATAATTTCTTCAAATCATAGTCGGAATCGATATACAACGCAACCATAATCGACTCAACAACATCTGCTAAAACCTTTGGCGCAAGACATCTACAACTCCACTATGCCTAATTTCATCTCATTCTTCTCTAACAACTCGAGCAAACTCCTCGACCCGCAAATCGTCGTCACTAAAATTTCAAATCAAGATGAGCCTAGCTACCAAACCACCAACACTTATTATATGCGGTGTATATAATTTACATTCAATTCCGGCGGCGGACAAGTGTGATGGAGATAGGTGAAGAAATCGTGGCGGAGGGCGACACGAGTGAGCATCTCCGTGCACACATTGGCCGATGGAAAATCCGTGAGCTTGCCTTGGTTGAATTCGGGATAGGCCTCATACAAGTACTTGCCGACAGCCGAGGTCGAGCGAGGCGTCCCCGAAGAATTCCAATCGCTGTAAGGAAGGCCACTCTGTGTAGGAGGAATGTGTCAAGTGCCTCCTCTAACGAAACTTTTCTTTGAAGTTGTACGCCACAATCTTCTCCATTTCGCCTCTATTGATGATGATTCCATGGTTAAAGAAAGAAACTCCTCTTCTTCGAGTCTATGCAATGCGATCGGGATTGCTTTGTGATTGAAAAGGAAAAGAGACTTGGACTTTTATTTTGGAAAGGAAAAGCAACCAATGGGTGTGTGTTTGTGTGTGTGATAGTGTAACAAAGTGCGACAAAGTGTGAAAGCGAGGAAGAGGAAATATCGCAGACTTGCGTGAATGAACTAGGGATCCCCATGGGCCTTAGGGGAAGTCATCGGCTCGCCCGTCCCGGCCCGGTTTAAATCCCAACTAGGAGGTGTCCAAGATATTCGTCGCCCACTCAGGCACACCTTCCTCTACATGGGAAGTTGCGGTACACCGATGTCGTCGCCCAATTCTAAGAGGAGGCCTATTCGCTCTAGTTTTAGGTCTCCCCATATATGAAGATAAACAGTTATACAATTCAAGGAAAACATTTCAACTCCATCAAAATCGGTTTAACATGATCGACATAAATATTCAAGATGTAGGCCCAAGACGTCCGAAACCTATAATGAATACCGGTTTGAACATACCGCTAAAAAATTGATATTACAGCCTAACTACTCCGCTGCCGTCACAAGAACTAACAGTTTAACATGACCGATACCATTCACACTTTAACGGTTCGATCGGTCGTCCAAGACGGGCCATTAACAACAACATACCTAGAAACACCAAAAAAACCAAAAACTCGAGACATTACTACACCCAACAAATGCACCCTTTCACGACCTCGTTGTTCGAGATTCGTGTACAATTTAGGGTTTCTTTTGAGGAAGAAACCCACAAGCTTAGTGTGTCGAAAACTCACCAAATTAGAAGCGGCGATACAAATGATGTCACGGTGGTCCTTCGTACATGGTGCTCCATCTACAACAGTTCCATCGAGGTTTGCCTCAAACGCAACCTTTCGGGACCTCGATTCTTTGAGATTTGTGTACAATTTGTGGTTTCATTTTAGTTTCTTAGAGGTTTGATTTGAGGTATGCGTGTGTAAAATTGATTTGGGAAGGGGGTTTTGTTGCTTGAGGATAGGGGCAATCTGGGGATTTACAAAAAATTGTGGGGTCCGTCAAGTAAAAAACAAAAACCACCTAGGGTTTGTTTAGCAAACGGGGTTTAGCAAATAACGGGGTCCGTTTAGCCGTTCCCTATAAATATTACATAGTTTTCACTCTGAAACACTTATACATATAATAAAAAACCTCTTAATGAGATTTATAATTTTAATTTATTTGGTTAATTAATAAATATATGTTTTATTTTGAATGGTTTGCAACTATATTTATATTTTAGAATTTTAAGATCAAAAGTACTAAAAAAAGTTGATGACTTAGTAGTTTTAAGAGATAGTGACTTTAAGAAATATTTTGAATTAGAACTTTTCGTTTTGCATATGCCAATGATTTTGTAGAAACTTATAAGTATTTGCACTTAGTAGTTGGAATTTGTTTTTGCATAATATGTTGATTTTTTTATTTTTATCGAAATTTCAACAATTGTGTTGTTATGTATGTATATTTGACACCTTATTTGTAACAATTCTTTTTTTTGAGAATCCCCGATGGGAAATGGAATGGGGAAAAAATTCCACGGGAATTCCCCATCCTCGCAAAAAATCCCCATAAAAATCTCAACGAAAATCCCCAATGGAAATGAAATGGGTAAAATATTTTACCCATGGGGATTCCTCATATCCACGAAGATTTGATGGGTATAGGGATGGGTATGAGAATTCATCCCAGGATGGGTATGGGTATGGATATAGGTGATAAATTTTTTAGTGGGTATAAGTATGGATATGGGAATGAGGTCCCCATCTCCTACCCTATCCATTTGCATCCCTAATGGAATGTGTGACATTTTTTATTTTATAAATATGTCGCAGAAAATCGCAAATCCTAATCGACTAAAGGTGTAAAGCTGCGGTCGTTTTGGTAGCGGTTTTAAGGGTTCGCAATTTGGTGAAACGATAAAGCTGTAAATCCCGGTTTGATCGCGGTTTGATGGTTTTCACCACGAAATCGCGGTTTGCCCACTCCTAATATTTTCTGTTTTTAAGGTTTACGGCATGGATTTTAGTTTGTGTTGGTGGGTTTTGGTGTTGATAATGGTGGTTTGATTCGTAGGTTATTTTTGACATATAGGGTTTGGCGCGATCATGGGTGTTTTAGTTTGCAATGGATGAACAAGATACAAGTGGGGCTGAATCGAGGCGGTGGGAGATGAGTTTTGAAGCTTTTTTATGTTTAGGGTTTCCCATTTTACGAATATAACATAGTACATGATTGTTTCGGTTACACGGAATCGAGACGTCTGTTCACATCTCGGTGGAAGACGTCGACACAATGGGTACGATTTCGGTCGTTTGTAACCGAGACTTATTGTAGAGTGTCGATCATGCTATATTGGCACTTAATGTTATATGTTGAACCAGCGTGGATCGAAATCGATGTTTTTTAGGATTTTTAATGTTCTCATTCGAATGCTTATGATGTTTGAGTTTTTTAGGCAGAAGTACCATCAACAAGTGCACCATCGACAAGTGTGTCGTCTACAAATGTACCAATTGCAAGTGCCTTTTAAGACTTCTCTCAATTTTTTCACTCGGAAAAAATCATTTCAAACTAGATTTGAGGTTTTCACTTGGGTTTCAAGTTAGAGGTCGTGCTAGAAAGTTTGTCTTGGTTACGAAGAAGTCTCGATACATGAGAGAATGGTCGTAGTAGAAAGGTAGCGATCGTGTGTGAAAGACCCGAGTTATATAGGGGTGATTCCCAAAGAGTTGGGATTACTAAAGCTGAACTACTTGCGTAAATAACACCAAGGTGACAAAAGGAGAGGAAGAGAATGACAACATAAGATCGAACATCGGTACGAAAAATGTCACCGCCCTTTCTTATAAAGATCAAGGAATCCTCGTCCTCGACATCATCCCCCGAAGATCGGAGTGACGACCCCAAATCCCGAGGCAACCCTAAGAACTACCAAGTCGCATCACACGTCAACAAACATCGCCACGTAGTGGCTCGCTTATCTACGACGCCTCGTAATCTAACCGATTGCTTACACGTTTTACATTAAACTTTAACTTAGCTAATTAATCTTCATATAGTTATTAGCAATTTAAATTAGCTTGTTAATTCGTTTATCGAGTAATAATACAATTTTACAAATGCGGTAGACTTTAAGTGAATAAATTATGCAATATTTAACAATCTTAAGTTGTGAAAAACGTAGAAAAAAATACTATGTATATATCAAAGGCGAAATAAGTACAACAAAATATCCATATACATGTATTCAAAGTGTTCTACCGTACCTAAAACCCAATGAAAAGTAAATACATACATATTGTAATCAAACAAGAGTGGCGTCACTATCTCGAGAGGTAATCGCCCAATACCTTCTTGCTCTTATCCTTGCTCGTCGAAGGATCAAAACTTAGTCACCCAACAAATACAAGTGGCGAGTCTAGTGAGTAAAATCCTAAGAGAAGTCCACACAATATTCATAAAATAAAGCGGTAAACTACGAGATATACAAATATAACATCGACAACAATAAGTCATATTCCCATGAATGTAGGCGGCGTATGACAAGCAAAAAACAAGCAACGAATAAATATAACAACACAAACCAATAAAGTAGGCTTGGAAATAAAGCAAAAATGAATAAATAAATAAGCGAATAATTCGAGAAAACCCAGACCTAAACCAAAGTAGGTAATTGATAAAATAGGACAGAGCCACGTATATACTCATAGGCTTACAATGATTAAACCCCAAATACGGTTTACGGATGAACCCCTCCGAGATGTTATATCAAGTCAAGTGAACATCGTATGACCTTCAACACGAGTGCTAAAAACAAGCAAACTCGTGCATGTGATTTCGCCACAACCAATATATACGCAACCGAATTAGAGTGAAAACCCATATGTGTCCACTAGCAAATCACACATGTAATCGATATCAATAAAATAAAACCACGAATTCGCGAGGCATTCCAATGGGTTTACCCACCTCAATACACGCTCCAACTTCCTTGGACTCTCGAACTCGACCACGCCTAGCTCTCCGATACTCGAGCTACGTTCTCTCAATCCCCTAAAGTCGATTAAGTGTGTTTATTATGTATTCAGATTGGTTGAATATGTTTTAAATTGATCTTTCCAAATTAGCCCTTAAAGACTAAGTAAAGTCTCAATTTTGATCTTACAACTTCAAAAGTTCATATCTTTTTTCATTTCAAAGTCAAATTAAGAACTTCATAACAATTTGGATTATCACTTAAAATAAGAAATCCAAATATATAAACTAATTTCAAAGACTCAAATATCTACTCTCGAAAATGACCAAAACCCAGAATTGATTTCAAACTTGAAATAGAGAGATGTGCACATAGGGTTGATGACACTTTGATTTGAGCTCCAACTCTCCTTGATCTCCCTGAAATTTTTAGCCAATGCCCTCCTCAATTCCTCTCAATTTTTAGCTCAAATGTATATGTTGAGCTCCTCCACTAAGTATAGGCCTTATATACTTATATTAGTAAGTGGATTAATTAGCTGAATTTTGATTTACTATTAGTTAATTACTAGGACATGTGTCCTCCTCAATGTCACTTGTCCCCAAATGAAATCGATTGTCCCACATGAAGCCACTCATCTTGCCTTGTTATATGTATTCTAGGATCATCACTAGGTTGATCAAGGGTTCAATTAATTCCAACTATAGGACTTTATTTTATCTTAAGTCAAATTAATTCATGTATGCACATAATTACATATGGTCGGTGTGTTTGGTCAAATATTTAATATATTTGATGTCTCACTAACCCTCGATTACCTAAGACTTTCGGTGCCCCGCACCCCAACACATATCTCGAGGTACGTCTTATTTTACTTTATTAAATGAACTAAATTAGGCTATAATTTTCATTTGAAACCATAATAATCTAATGTCCTCGGGTAACTCCTACCCGAGACTTGCGTCGACACGTTTCCCAATGTACCTACCAAGTCAAACCAATTCTCCCAATAGCAATGTACACACATGCGATGCAATACAATAATATAATGAATTTAAACACCGCATTATAAGCAACCATCATTCATAAATAACATATAACCTCGATTCTCACGTCCGAGTCAACGAGTTGTCCACATAACGCTTGAATTATGGTCGTTAATCCCGATATTAACGTTAATCCTAGTTTAATTAATTTGGGCCGTTGCAATCGAGGTCCATGTACACCCTGAATACGAGTAGCCTATTGATTCTCTTTCCAATAAGATGCAAGTATGTGCCCTCTTCTTGCCATGGTTAGCGGTAGCGAAGGATTAGTAAACGCCGCCGCATCGAACTAATGTTGTGCTCTTGTGGGCTCACCATCGACTTCCTACCATGAAACAATAAATTTCCCTTAAGTCATATCTCGATAAGAAAAGAAATTGTAAGCACATTTGATTGGAATTCAAAAAAAAAAAAAAACCTTGAAGAAAACCACAATTTACAATGTCTCGTCACACAGTATCGATACCTAATGTTAGGTCTCGTTCGCACATAACCGATATAGTGGGTATAATCTTGGTATCAAATAACCGAGATGTAATGAAAGGTCTCGACGTTTACTCTCAGAGACTAGAACAACATACACTAAAATAAAGAGTCTCGGTAGTATTGCACCGAGACTAAACAAAATAGCCTCGGTATCAACTAACCGATACCAAATGTTTAGGTGTCGTTCTAGTCTATCAGTGACATGCTCATTAGTCTCGTGAATATATTTTCGAGACTAATGATCATTGTCACGACCCTGTGTGGCCGACTAATGCGGGTTTCCAACAACACCCATTTATTTTAAAATTCGTATGGCGAGTCAACAAAGAATACGAATTTAATGATCATAAAATTAAATGAAAACACAAACATACCTCGGTTGCCCCTCGATTTCACACGAACCTCAAAAAAGAACTCGTCCCACAAATTGTAGACCATCGTACACTTTCACCGGCCGAAGGAACTTTCACAAAACTCGAAAAACGTACAAATCACACAAATATATGGAGAGAACAAAGAAAATGAGAAGATTTGGTTGAAAAACCCTCTAAATCACGATGACAATTAGAGCAAAAATTTAGGTTTCGAACTTCTTTTAATCGAAATCGATAGGGTGCTCAATGGTTTGGTTTTAGGGGCATTTTCATCCAATTTGGGGTGCCCAGACAATTTTGGATGCCTTTGTAAATGGGTTGCCCTGAGTAATGACTGGAGTGCACATATTTTTTAACAATTGGGAGTTGAAGTCACAACCTTCCCAAACTTTGCCTTTTTAAGTAGAAGTTAAAGTTGGTGTGAAAACAAATAGCCAAATGTACCTTACATTTCTTTTCTTTTTAAAGTAGAATACCGACATTTTTCTAATAATGATTTTAATTACTTACAAAAAAATTTAATTATTTTAATTTTTAATTATTTGGACTTCTACTGTGATTTTTATGTGCCCCCTACAACTTTTTTTTGTCATTTTTTCATAAAAACAAAATAATAAAACAATTATTTTTCCTGTTGGAAATGTAAATTGTGGAAATTGTAGATTACTACCTATCGATTCATTTGTACAATTTCTTAAAAAATATTACTCATATTCTTCAAAAACACATTTTCATCTACCAAAAAAAAACACATTTTCAGAATAAGATGTTTACATGTTTGATTGAGTTTAGTGTTTATTCAAAAATTTGGATATTTTAACAAAAAAAAATTATTGTAATTAATTAAGACAATTTTGAAGGATTTCTTTTTTGAGTTAATTAAATTAAAATATAATTTTTAAAGAGCGACTATTAGCACATATACCATAAATCAAGCTACCGCCCCCATTTAATTTAATACATTTTTAAATTAAAACGTCTTTAACCAAAATTACATAAATAACCTCACACTAAATTAAATCATGAACACATTTCATTTTCCCCTTTTACTTTCCACTTTTTGCACCCTACTCAACTTTACTTTTTACTCTTTACACTCACACCCTAAATAAAGCCTTAAATTCATTCCCAACTTTTATCGCACTCACTATATACAAACCACCCCTTCTTCTCTTCTACTTAATTTTCACTTTCTAGACCCATTCCCATCTCTTTGCCCGTACACTCAACAACTCACTACTAAATGCAACGTCTTGATTATAGTATTTGGTTGACATTTAATTCACATTATTGAATGGTTATAACTAGGGATGGGTAATGGTCTCGCAAAACCGTTCAAACCGATCAAACCGCCTCGTTTGATCGATTTTTTAAACTAGTAGTTTGGTGGCGGTTTAAAAAACTTGAAAACCGTAATTTCGCGGTTTGATGGTGGATTTTATTTATAGAAAAGGTTCACCAAACCGCAAAAAAATTACCCCCAAACTTGGAATGAAATTGAGTTGAAACGTTTTCATGTTGTTTTAACTTTCGGAAGCATTTATACACGTTTCAATATATTATAATCTCTAATGGTTTAGTGATTATAATATATTGAAACGTGTATAAATGCTTCCAACGTCGATTTATATTTCCACCAAACCGGTATCGAGCCAAGTTGCTTCTAATACCCGACCTACTACAACTACTCAAAAATCACAATCTCTTGCAATTGTAAGTATATTCTCTCACGTTTATATAATCGATATCATTAGTTGGTTTCAACAAGGATTTTGAATCAAGTTTAACCATTGCGATTTTGTTTGAAAAAATTTCATTTCATTTGGTTTATTAATTTCTCTCTTGTTTATTTTCGAGTCTTTAAAAGAAAAACTTTCCTAGTCACGCTAGTAAGTCTAGCGAGAAGAAGCGTAAGACTAGCAAAGAAGACGTTGACCAAGTTACCCTTTAAAGATCCAGGACTTAAATATGAGTGAATTAATGAAGAAAATGAAAAGTGTTCTTTCATTCAAAAATCCAACCGTAAAGTTTGAGTTACCATCCTCTTGAGAAAACCAAACGATTCCTATACAAAAATCAACAAAAATACCATCTAAAATAGATTTACGAAATATATGTGAAATCTCTTATACTGAGATATAGAACAATCACTTCAAAATTTGGATATGCCAGTTATAGATCCAAAACAAATATATATTCAAGGTTCGTTTTCTAAACATCAAGATTTTATTATTAAATTAGAAGAAGATATTAAATCAATAGATGATGAAGGTCAAGAAATTCCACACCTTGATTATAGGATTTGGTTTCTTGGATAAAATTAAACACTTAGATGTCCATCCCTAGTTAAAACAACATAAGAATCCTTTTGAGCATGTTGTTTTAACTTTTGAAATGAACTCATGCTCATAATTTTGATTTTGTATGTTTCATTGTGTTTTTGGTGGATGGTCATGTATTAACATGTGTTTTGTTGATGGACATGTATGGACTTGTATAGAATGTTTGAAATTTTTTTTTTTGTTGAAAATGTGTTACAAAAAAAAACTGAAAAATCAAATCGACCAAACCACCCAAACCGTGGTCCGTTTAGTTGCGATTTAGATGGTTCGCGGTTTGGTGTTGGTTTACAAATCAACCGAACCTTAAATCCCCAGTTTAGTGGTGGTTTAATGGTTTTAACTAGGGGTGGGCATCGGTTTCCTAAAACCGCCCAAACCGCCCAAACCGTATGGTTTGGTTTTTAAAACTTGCGGTTTGTGGCGGTTTGAAAAACTTGAAAACCGCAAAATCACGATTTGGTGGTGGTTTTCAATTCGAAAAACTGCAGTTCACCAAACCAAACCGATGGTAATTTTGTAAATTTATTTAATTCACATATTAAAACCTTAACTAATATAAACAACTTAACCTTAACCAATATAAACAACAGTCGTTTCATTTTGTCATCTCCATCTCAAGATCATAAACATATTCGTCTCTACCAGTTGAGGCCATCCGTTCTGCCTTCCACTAGTCGTCGTCACCGCAAGGGGGTGAAGAAGATGACGTGTAACAAGGGTGGAGGTTGGGGATCACAAAGATGGAAAGAGAGTTTTCTTTGGGAAGTGAGGGTGGCAAACATAAGTTAGGGGTACATTTGTGTTTTTACCAACAATAAAAAGGTGCTTAGAACATGAAATAAAAGGGCTATAAATAACATTAACCCAAAGCAAACGTAAGTCAAAGCAACTCGGGATCATCTCGAATTTAATTACCTACCACCACCATATCTAACTCGGATCTTTGACATAGCATGATGATTTCATGGACACCTATTGAAACAAGTGATCATAAGTTATGGGTAAACATATTAGTCGAGGAATCGGCGCTGCTGCTGAGGGTTGAGTCTTTAGACCACATAGCATGTTTGAAGTCGCTGAGTTTTTTCGCATCCTTCACTTTCAGAACTTCATATCTCCCGATGCTACATATGGCCCCTCCTTAGTGTCGATTTGAACTGAACAAATGAATCTCCTCTCATGTGAAGGACCATCCTCTTTTTCCAATCTGCAAGTCATGGTAAAAGAATGTGAGAAATGAATCAATGATTGTTTGTTAGTTGTTTCAAAAACCAAATAAGGGGCCAGAGAAATAGTTCAAAGTAGAGGATGGCGAGAAAATTTATCGGGACGACACAAATTGAAAAAATAATAAAAACTACATTAACAAAACCGAAAATGACCCAAGAAAAGGCACACAATATATGTCTGGGGATGGGAAGTCATTTTATATAAAGACAAGTACAACAAGTGATCTACATTTGCGCGAACTCTGCAATTTGAAGTTGGTTAATTCCATCCTCGACAAGAATGAACATTTAGTCCTCTCGCTACCAACAGAATCAATGGTTACCATAGATCTTTGTAAGATCGCTTGCTCAGGCTATTAAGCCCGATTTGTTGAATAGAAACCAAACTTGAACATCCTGAGAAGTGCTAGCGAACACGAGTGTCCTAGAATTTTAGTAAACTATCGATGTTAAACCACTACTTAGGTCTCGGTGGTGAACTAGAATGAATTGACCATATTTTTCACTCAAGATCATATCTCTACCTACACTTGAATCACAGGATTCACTGGTTAAATCCATTTATTTAATTAAGAAGGTAAACTTTGCATCATCAGCTATTCAAATTAAATGTTAGTTATCCATGAACCAAGCCTAAAAGTATTTTATAGGTAATTTAGACCAATGAAAAACTTAAGCATATCTCGTAAAGCTCGTATAATTTCTAAGTAACAAGTAACAAAAGACGAAACAAACAAAAATTCGCTACGATAATCATGAACGAAATCGTCATCAGTAACAGAGATTATCCATACCTATAGGTCGGCTTATGCCATCGTTTCCTAGTGCAAAACTCATTCAGATTTAGTTTTGCACTATCAATCTCCTCTGCAGTCAAGACATTGTTAGAATCATTGCCAATTGTGCGAATTCTTACTTTAGATAGTGATTGGCACAAATTTTCCAGAGCTTCCTTCGCTGTTATAGTCTCCACGATATCCACGAAAATGTTACCAACATCCGTTCCTTCCTTTTTCTGATGCGTGATCTCAACTTCCTTCCTTTCAAGCCGATGGAACTCGCGCAGAGTTTTCACCGATAGAGGTCGCAACAGATCACGAAAACACTACTCCACCAAAAAAAAAATATGAATAAAAACACAAATGAAGAAATTCAAACTCACAACCAAAACCATAACAAACTTACATCCCATAACTTTTTCAAATCATAGTCGGAATCGATATACAACGCAGCCAGAATCGACTCAACAACATCTGCTAAAACCTTAGGCGCAGCATCTGCAACTCCACTATGCCTAATTTCATCTCCTTCTTCTCTAACAACTCGAGCAAACTCCTCGACTTGCAAATTGTCGTCACTAAAATTTCAAATCAAGATGACCCTAGCTACCAAACCACCAACACTTATGATATGCAGTGTAGATAATTCACATTCAATTCTAGCGGCGGACAAGTGTGATGGAGATAAGTGAAGAGATCATGGTGGATGGCGACACGAGCGAGCATCTCCGTGCTCACAATGGCTGATCGGAAATTCGTGAGCTTGCCTTGGTTGAATTCAGGATAGGCCTCGTACAAGTACTTGGCGACAGCGAGGCCGAGCGCGGCGTCCCCGAAGAACTCCAATCGCTGTAAGGAAGGCCCCTCTGTGTAGGAGGAATGCGTCAGTGCCTCCTCCAACAAAGACTTGTCTTTGAAGTTGTATGCCACAATCTTCTCCACTGCTTCTATTGATGATGATTCCATGGTTAAAGAAAGAAACTCCTCTTCTTCGAGTCTATGCGATGCGATCAGGATTGTTGATATTGAAAGGGAAAGAGACTTGGGACTTTTATTTTGGAAAGGAAAAGCAACCAATGGGTGTGTGTTTGTGTGTGTGACAGTGTGAAAGCGAGGAAGAGGAAATGTCGCAAACTTGCATGAATGAACTGGGGATCCCCATGGGCCTTAGGGGAAATCATCGGCCCGCCCCGTCTGGCCCGGTTTAAATCCCTACTTGGAGGTGTCCAAGATATTCGTCAGCCACACATGCGGGCGAGGGTCCATGAATTTTGTCCCCAACTTAACCGATTTCATCCTTTATTGTGAAGTTTTAATTAAGCGATGTATAATTGAGGGGAGATCACTTCATACCAATGTCCAATTAAGGAGAAATTTAGACTTATATACTTTATACCAATGTCCGCCTTGACGAGAGATCCACACTTACATACTTCATTATTTTGGACACAAATTTCGAGACCTCTCGATTCCCACAAAGATTTCTAAAGAGGTCTCAAATATTCTCGTCAATACTAAAACATCTTCACAGTCTCCTTGGGAGGCAATCGAGACCATTTCAAAAGTCTTAATGGGAGTCGACCAAGACTTCTAAAGAGGTTTCAGCCTCGTGTGTTCGAAACCCACAGGGGACACTTACTCACTTCTAAGGGCACGACGAGACCAAATTTTACCTTGCTCGACCCAAAAAAAAAAAAGGCCCGCTATGGGCACCCCACCATTTCATGAAGGCGCCCATATTTTTTCTCATTTCCCAATCTAAAATGTAAAAGACTATTTTGCCCAAAACCCCACAAACCATTTGCAAAGCAAAACTGGGGCACCCCACCACCTTGAGGAACTGGTGAACCCTAAAGCCACAATTGTGTTTGTCGAGCGTGTATCGATTCTTGGGGCTTGACATCATCCGACAACGAGGTAACAATGTTTGACAACCATACGAAGCCTCGATGGAACTGTAAATTTGATTAAAAACTGTGAAATTGATGATTTGTTTGTCAACGTAGGGTTTGGTAAATTCGACCAATCCGAAGTTGTTTGCACTATAAAATGGAAGATTGTACTGCTATGGTGCAAGAGGAGGTAGAACTTGAGGTAATTTTTTAAATTTAATGTGTTATTTATGCGGTTTATCAATTTTTCGGTCGATGTGCACGATTGATTCGTCCTCGCAGGACCGAGATGTATAGAAACGTATAGGTCAGCAAGCACCGAGAAGTCTACGTAGTTCACGTCATGATGTGAACGATACATAGTGGCAGTCTCGGTATGGAATGACCGAGACTATGAAGTAGTTCTCGGTTGTACATGAACGAAACCGTCTTTATAGTATCGGACCTGTACAACCGAGAACTTGGGTTTTTGGGTTTTTTTGGTGATTGTGCTGTACGTTTTGGTTGATCATAATGTTACAATGTTTGTATTGGAGGTAATGCCGGTTTCTACATTATTTCCATACTACAAGGATATGTTTACACCTTGTAGGCCATTCCCCTCTAGAGAAGCGGCAATTTCATGGCTTCAAATGATAGGCCGGGAGAACATGTTTGTGTTAGTGACGAAGCACTCTGATGTCGGGGGCATTAAGCGCAGGGGAAGGGTGAAACTTGCATGTGAGAGGTCTGGTACATATCGGGGAATGTCACAAAGAGTTGGGAAGGGTAAAGCGGCAAAAATTGCTTCGAAACCAATAAATGAAGAAGAAGAGGAAACGGGGATGAGTCACACCGGTACAAAGAAACGTGGATGCCCTTTCCTTATCAACATCAAGGAAAATGCAGACTCTTTGTGGTATGTCACTGTCATATGTTGGAGGCACAATCACGATCCCGCGAACAACTTGGACGGCCACTCATTTGCTGGAAGATTGGATAAGGGGGAGCAGGAGGTTGTGGTGCAGATGACAAAGGGTAATGTGAAGCCAAGAGACATCCTCAATACGTTGAAGCAAATAGATGTTACAAACGTATCGACAATGCGGACAATATATAATGCAAGACAAAAAGTCCGAATTGAGGATGCGGGTGGGAGGACTCAAATGCAACAACTGTTGCACATATTGGAGAAGAATATTCATCACGGTCTCTTGCTTTTGAATCCATCTGCAGACACGAGGTTGCACGTAGTCCATGTATTTTGCATTGGGTGTGGCGAGACCAAGTTTGAAATGGTCGTACACCCATCCCTGCAAATACATACAACGTTAGTTAGTCCGCAAATGCAAAAATTACTAATAATTATACCCTAAACAATGTAAGTCTATTTTATAATAAACCTCAAGTAATGTGAGGTAGCCAGCAATCTGAGACACTTGTACTCTGGTGGCAGACCCCAAGTGTCGGTACAAGTAGGCCAATGCAGCTGCACCCCACGCGTACTTTCCCGCGTCGTCCAAATCTTCAAGAAACTTCAACAACGCGATAGACACCCGAGATCCACTCTTATCGGCAAACAGGGTGCAAGAAAGAAGATACAACAGGTACGCTCGGGCTGTGCATTCCACAGGAGGATAATTTGTGTTCCTCGAACCAGCTTTGGGGCACCATCGACTCTTCAACCAACATTTGCGCACTGTGAGCCCCTTGCTGATATTCACCTCCTCCCCAGCCTCTTCAATGCACACCCAAGTAGTTTCGACACCATCTTAATAGCATCCGGGCGAGATTCCTCCGTGTACCTCGCAAAGTTCTCAACTGCCACGACTTTGCCCGTCACAGGAATCTTCAGGAAAAAGCTCACATCCTCCAAGGAGATCGACATTTCACCAAATGGTAAGTGAAATGTGTTCGTCTCCGGTTGCCACCGCTCCACAAATGCATATATAACCTCCTTGTTGGCCTTGCGGTATGAACAGTCTATCAGTGTATTCAACCCAGAACGCTGAATAATCCTCTGAAGGCTCTCGGTGTCAGGGTGGCACGACTGTAAATCCCATTCTTGGATTTGAGCTCCGTGATTGATACACTTGAGTACCGAACACTCCTGCAACAACAAAAACATCTCATCATCTTTGTGAAAACCCCTAAGTTTTTAATTACTCCGTTCAATGAAATTTTAAATACCTCATTCCTCCAAATCGCTAATGCGACATGATCCTTAAAGCTCTTCAACAACGCACCGTCTAAAGGATCACCGGGGAATGGAGCACGCATTTCTACAGGCCCTTGTGGCTATCCTTCATTATGGCCACCTCCACCACTACTACTCCCGCCCACATTACGATCAGTTTCCGTGGTGTTCGCCATTGCAAGCCGATGAGTCACCGCTACTAGACTCCGATGCATGACCCTCCTCTTCCCCTCGGGCAACAACAAGATCTTTTCGTCGCCGCGTGTCGATGTTGGAACCCTCATCGTGCAATTGTAAATTCATTGCACGATTTCCATCAACCTTAGCCTTTCCCTTAACATCTACATTATCCTTCTCTTTCTCTTTCCGGTAAGATGCTGTCGGGGGTCTCCGGCCGCCTCGCCCCCGGTTACCCCTCGACACCTCAACACCAACCTCCTCCCTTGTCACCGGTGTTTTCGAACGAGCCATACCTGAAAACACTACAACATTTAAGCGTCTGGAACAGAACCAAAAGTACGATTCTAAAAAAAAAGGTACAAAATCATCCATTTATGTTGTCTCGGTCAAGCAGGTTAGAGAAAATACAGAATACTTTCGTTGACTCCTAACCGAGAATGGAACAAAAGTCTCGGCAATGGACAACCGAGAGAAATGCTATGTTCTCGGTTGTACATCACCGACATAACATTAACTATTCAATTCGCCTTACTCTCGTGATGTGCAGACCGCGTCGACTCTAAAAGTCTCGGCAATGTACAACCGAGAGAAAATGTACATTCTCGGTTGTACACCACCGACATAATTATAAACTAACATTAAAGGTTACTCTCGTGATGTTGTGACCGAGATAACACAATTACGCTCGGCCATTCGTCACCGAGACTGTATGAACTATTCCAACCTGCCTGGCCGAGAACGACGAGTTCCCAAATATTTACCCTCTGTCTCGGCCATGCTTGGCCGAGACTGTAATGACATCTCTGGCCTGTGTGACCGAGACCATTCAATGCACCGCCACACAATCATTACAACTACTCTACCAAATGGAACTTAATTAGACGATCAACGTACCTTCAAACGATCGATTTCACGCCTTGAGTGTGTGTACGACGAACTTCAACCGAGCCCTAATGTGGAGACGAAATCGCCCAACACCCCGAGCCTTCAAACTCGGAAAACGTCCTACAACAGAGGAGAAACACGGATAGGAACGAAAACAAACGATTTTTCGGGATTGTTCGCTGGTACCGGGTTCAGAGCAGCGTGGTTGCTCCTTCAAGAGGTCGGTGGTGGGGGTGGTGGGGTGCCTCTGTTTTCAACGAGGGGTATTTTGGGGATTTCGAGCCTAAATTCTGGGTGCCCTTGGTAAAATACTTAGTGCCCTCAACAACGGGGTGCCTTCATGAAATGGTGGGGTGCCCATAGCGGCCCTAAAAAAAATCCTACGACACTTCCAACCTAGTACAAATGCTCTACAATAGTTTAAACCGAGCAACAGAGAAGATTGAAGAGTGTTGGGGGCGAGTGAGGCTGATGGGGTGAACAAGGATATTTCGAGAATTTCAGAAAAAAAAAGAAAAAAAAAATTGCGTTCAACCATTGATATTCAAAATCAGAGTATGCTTAAGTAATGAGGTATGTCGAACAAGTTTCAGGTCCCTTTTATCCGCTTCTTAAAGTTATTAAGTTTATGTATCCTTAATGATTACAAGTTCAACGTTAAAATATTTTCAAGGAAAAACCCGAAAGAACCCTCAAAGTTGTATCACTCATAAATCTGAAGGGCTCAAAGTAGTAAAAACAACAACAACAAAAAAGCCTCAACTCCAAATTAAAAGTAAAAAATAAAAAAATAAAAAAAAGTAAGAAAAATAACACCTGAAACAAGTTCAGCAAGGTATGGTTTGCAAGAATAAAGAATGATCTTCATGTTTGTTAGTGAAGTGGCTTGACACTTTGAGCTATCACTAAGCTGGGTGAAATGGCATACTGCAATCAATCTAATTATTAGCATTACCGATGTGCATTAATTACACAAACTTACCCAAATTACATCCCAAAGTAAATCAAGCAGGCAAATTCATTGAAACACATTAATAGGAGATACTTACCCAAAACAATCCTGGCCATCACTTAAATTCTAGAATTCCATATATAGGACCTCAGACAAAGATGGAGGACATTTTTTTTACTAAATGTGCTGAAACATCATCATCTAGGATTATCAGTAAAAGATGGTTACATGAATGAATATTGGTCCTCTGACCAACAAGTTTCATAGAATGAAAATGCATAACCAAAATAATAAAGCCTAACCTGGAATTACTAATTTACTATGGAATTAAACAGGATATATAATATACCTATGATGATTTAATTACTACACTTGCATATGGTTCAAAGGTTACATCCTCTTACTTAGTCAAGAATGCAAACTTTGCGTCACCAAATATCCAAATAATTATCGATGACTAGTACCTGGTTAAAACTTTAATTATCTAACAAGGCCTATCAAAAACTTGAGCATATCACAAAAAACAGTATTCAATAAGATTATCATGACTGAATTCAATTATTCAAGTAAGAGATTATCCATACCCATAGGTTGGCTGATGCCATCGTTTCCTAGTGCAAAACTGGATCTTCAGCTTTGTTTTGCGCTGTCAATCTTCTATGCAGTCACTAAATCATTCAACTCAATGCCAATGGCATTAAAATTTATAGTGATAGGGATTGGAATAAATTTTCATAAGCTTCCTTTGCAACCTTTTTCCCGGCAACATCTTTCTGATCTGGAAAAATAGAAACTAAAAGCCTCCTGTCCACATACACATAAGGACCATCCGTTTCTTCACTCCTCTGTTGCACGATCCCAACATCCTCACCTTCAATTTGGCGGAAACTCGCGCAGAGTTTTCATTGACAGAGGTCACAACAGGTTTTTGTACAAAAACAACAAAATTTACCCCTTTTTCCACTTGTGCTGTTACTGTATGGATTTATGCAATGTTGAAAACCAATTCCAACAAATCCAGTTTGAAACTTAATTTCCTTTAAAATAAAAAATAATTACTCTTAAAAAATAACAAAAGAAAGAAGCATGAAATGTGAAGCACCTAAGCTTGATGAGTAAAAATGGTAAGTAAGAGAAATAAGTTAACAGCTAATAAAAAAAGTTGCAAGTTTACAGTCAGACACCAGTTGGTACAGCTTTAACACAACATCTTAACAATACACAAACATGGTGACTAGAAATTGCTCATACTAACCAACACGCATATAAATAAAATAAAACAACAGATTTGTGGGATGCCATCAAATGGAACCTTTATGTTTTTCTTCTACAACATCGACCGAAGAACGCTTTCGGAAAGAGGAAGGTTAGCAAGAGAGAGTTATATCACCCTTGTTTGGTTCGCTAGCATATGATCAAGCCCTGCTCCGGCTTGAAGTGCAGCCACCCTGCTTCCTCCCGACACATTATGAATAAGCTGTTGCAGCCACCTCTTTGTTGTCGGGTCTTCCTGTTAAGATGCCAATGCAAAGAAAAAACTTGAATGTACTTTCAAATTTGATTCAAAAGAAATTGATGCACCTAGATGCGCTTCTATAGTAACTAACAAAAAACACGATCACAATTACTGCTTGTCATTCACTTTTCATTCTAAATGTCAACTGATAAGCCGAGGAACTTACGCGAAGACAAGCGCTGAACGTGGTGGGATCCCTTAACATGTCTGGGAGGCAATTCCTCAGCGCTTCACAAGCCCTGCGATGTGAACATGAAAGATTATTCCCTATGCATTGTATGTTAGACATGACATTAACTAGGACTTGTAGAAAACAGGAAATTAGGCTCTAAATTAGTTGGTCTTAACCTTGGGTTATCAGAGAGTCTTAGATAGCAGCGAATAATATGTTTAAGAAGCCGCGATGATGGTTGTTCAGCAAGTGATGCAACCATGGTTCCCAAGACTCGGCCCACAGCGAAAAATCGCTCTGCAGTGGCACATATATAATGCAGTCCAATATCATCCAGTAAAATTTTCTGAACAATGAAGGTAGCCACCTACAATAGTGAATCAAGCAGTTAGAACTCAGTAAAATGTACCATCGCTCTAAAAAGGCAACTAGATGTGATCATGCGACCACCTGAAGTCTCTCATAAAAAGTAAGATGCTACTGAGTAAATTACAACTGAAACGTTTGTAAAGAAAAATTATAGCAAACGAGACATGTAGATAACATATTCAGCCAAGTAGTTTTTTTTTTTTTTTTTTTTTTTTTTTTTTTTTTTTTTTTTTTTTTGAGGTACAAGTAGTTATATGGCAGAGAATAACATAAGTAAAGAAGATCAAGAAGGTCTTGCTACACTTACCGTTTTTGAAAGTTCACTTCCCATTTCCATAGTGCGAAGACACAAGGGAATTATTTCTGTCGAGAGAAGGAAACTAATTACTTCTGTATCATCAACCTAAAAAAAAGATTCCAAACAGTTTTGACAACATTTAGCACATAGACAAGTTCAAAAACCTGGGAAAAAAAATTGCAGAACATGAAAGATGTAATCTTCACAATATAAAACCAAAGTAATGGGAACTTCCAAATATGTTTGTATATGTTGATTTCATCCCTTAAAATAATATATTTGCAGCACGCACTCAACTTTTATTCAAATAAAAAATAATACAAACAAAATCATTGACAGGCATAATTGGGACAAGGAAGACCTTAAATGGAGTGAGTTCATCTACCACGGATGGGGCAGCACTCGGGCACAAATATTTATGAGAATTAGGAAAAGAAAATCTTAAAATTTCTGAGCCAATTATCTAATTAGATAGCTCCCTCTAGAGCACTATTATTGAGGAGAGGAATTAAACTAATAAAATGCTTTTGCACATATGGAGATCACATGAACGAGTAGTAGATTCTACACCAGAAACCATTAAAAAAAGAAAAAACAGATGAACTATTGGTGTTCTCCCAGTTGAATAAATAAACGGCCTTAGCCATATATTCAACTTGAATAGACATTTCTCTTATAGGGAAACCGATGAAATCGGCCAGCTGTTGAACACGTTACAAACCATTAGAATTAAACCAAACAGAGAAGACAAATGAACTTGGAAACCTGATCTGGAGATCATACAAGTAAATCCTTCTTTACCCTCCTCACCGAATACCTGAATAACCCAATACTCCAGTATTTGTTACCTTATGGGGCCCCAGCTTTCATTCCTACCAAAATTAAAATTTTTAAATAGCTTATTGCGTTGGGAAAGATTAACACTATGGACATTCTTCAAAGAAAATGTCCGTAGTAGGTGCCTTCCACCCCATTGTTATCTTCTATGCAGGGCGAATAGCAAGAGTTTGGAGCACATATTACTATTGCATTGGGAATTTGCAAGGGAGATTTGGAATAGATGGGAGGAGTTCTCCATGGATAAATTAGGAGACCTATCACTTCCCTACACTTGTTTCAACAAAGCATCATCATCCTTACTAATAGAGCAACACAGATTAGGATTTGCGCATTGATGGCCACAAAGTGGAACATTTGGATGGAGACAAAGTAGGCTGCTTGAGCACAATGTCTATATATACTAGTTTCCAGGTTACGGAGTAAGCCAAATTGGCATGAGTAGAATGGGTGTCTAACTCTAAATTTGGTATAGGTTATCCTTAGGCAGACTGGTTAAGGAGTTGGGTTGAATGGGTGTCTAACACGAAAAAATAAATAAATAAAAGTGATTGCATAAAAACAGTCATGTGCAGATTGACAGTAAGCACAAGCACCAATTTAGTCACGTTGAAGCGCAAGCTGAGGGATAGCATTTACATTCACTGATAAGGGGTAAATCTTCAGCTATGTTATAATGGTTTGTTCGCTTCATGGTCTTAGGGTGGATTAACTTCACCTGGACTGGCTAAGCCGGTGTTCGCTTCACGGATTAACTAGGCCACGAGATTAACTAATACTCAGTAGTGGTGACTAAGTAAACCACCAATTTTGGTGGGACTAACTTGTCCCAATGCTTGGCCATTACAGATTACCAAATTACCCTTCCTCCCCTTCTTTCCCTCTTTTTGACATGAACAAGGGAACGCATTTTCTGCACCTCAGATCAAACCCCAAAACTCACTCATCAGTTTGAGCAAAAAATCCACAAAATCGCGGCCGCCCATGTCGCAAAATCACGTTTTTTGCAGTTTAAACCAGTAATTTCACCATCAAAACTCTCAAAATGTGATCTTTCTCATCAAAACGATCGACCCAGAAGAAGCAGAGTTTTGTAATATTAAACGTGTTATTTATAGAAAAGGTTCACCAAACCGCAAAAAAATTACCCCCAAACTTGGAATGAAATTGAGTTGAAACATTTTCATGCTGTTATAACTTTTGGAAGCATTTATACACGTTTCAATATATTATAATCACTAATGCTTTAGTGATTATAATATATTGAAACGTGTATAAATGCTTCCAACGTCAGTTTATATTTCCACCAAACTGGTATCAGAGCCACGTTGCTTCTAATACCCGACCTACTACAACTACTCAAGAATCACAATCTCCTGCAATTGTAAGTATATTCTCTCACGTTTATATAATCGATATCTTTAGTTGGTTTCAACAAGGATTTTGAATCAAGTTTAACCATTGCGATTTTGTTTGAAAGAATTTCATTTCATTTGGTTTATTAATTTCTCTCTTGTTTATTTCCGAGTCTTTGAAAGAAAAACTTTCCTAGTCACGTCGTAAGTCTAGCAGAAGAAGCGTAAGACTAGCAGTAAGTCGTTGACCAAGTTACCCTTTAAAGACCCAGGACTTAAATATGAGTGAATTAATGAAGAAAATGAAAAATGTTCTTACATTCAAAAATCCAACCGTAAAATTTGAGTCACCGGCCTCTTCAGAAAACCAAACGATTCATATACAAAAATCAACAAAAATACCATCTAAAATAGATTTACGAAATATAAGTGAAATCTCTTATACAGATATATAACAATCACTTCAAAATTGGGATATGCCAGTTATAGATCCAAAACAAATATATACTCAAGGTTCGTTTTCTAAACATCAAGATTTTATTATTAAATTAGAACAAGATACTAAATCAATAGATGATGAAGGTCAAGAAATTCTACAGCCTTGATTATCGGATTTGGTTTCTTGGATAAAATTAAACACTTAGATGTCCATCCCTAGTTAAAACAACATTAGAATCCTTTTGAGCATGTTGTTTTAACTTTTGAAATGAACTCATGCTCATAATTTTGATTTTGTATGTTTCATTGTGTTTTTGGTGGATGATCATGTATGAACATGTGTTTTTGTTGACGGACATGCATGGACTTGTATAGAATGTTTGAAAATTATATTTTTTTTGTTGAAAATGTGTTGCAAAAAAAACCAAAAAATCAAATCGACCAAACCACCCAAACCGTGGCCGGTTTGGTTATGATTTAGATGGTTCGCGGTTTGGTGTTGGTTTACAAATCGACCGAACCTTGAATCCCCAGTTTGGTGCTGGTTTAATGGTTTTAACCACCAAATCGATGTTTGCTCACCCCTAGTTACAACACTTATTTGTGTTGAATATTAGTTTTTAAAGATCAAAGAATCAATTTTGAAATGCAACATGAGGCAATTTGAGGCAAGGGGGAGAAGAAGATGATGTGTAACAAGGGGTGGAGATTGGGGATTACAAAGATGGAAAGAGAGTTTTCTTTGGGAAGTGAGGGTGGCAAACATAAGTTAGGGGTACATTGGTGTTTTTACCAACAATTAAGGGGTGCTTAGAACATGAAATAAAAGGGCTATAAATAACATCAAGCCAAAGCAAACGTAAGCCAAAGCAACTCAGGATCATCTGAGTTTAATTACCTACCACCACCATATCTAACTGGATCTTTGACATAACATGATGATTTCATGGACACCTATTGAAACAAGTGATCATAAGTTATGGGTAAACATATTAGTCGAGGAATCGGCGCTGCTGCGAGGGTTGAGTCTTTAGACCACATAGCATGTTTGAAGCTGCTGAGTTTTCTGCATCCTTCACTTTCAGCTTCATATCTCCCAATGCTGCATATGGCCCCTCCTTAGTGTCGATTTGAACTGAACAAATGAATCTCCTCTCATGTGAAGGACCATCCTCTTTTTCCAATCTGCAAGTCATGGTAAAAAAATGTGAGAAATGAATCAATGATTGTTTGTTAGTTGTTTCAAAAACCAAATAAGGGGCCAGAGAAATGGTTCAAAGTAGAGGATGGCGAGAAAATTTATCAGGGACGACGACAGCTGAAAAAATAATAAAAACTACATTAACAAAATCGAAAATGACCCAAGGAAAGGCACACAATATATGTCTGGGGATGGGAAGTCATTATATATAGGGACAAGTACAGTGTGATCTACATTTGCGGCGAACTGCTGCAGCTGAAGTTGGTTAATTCCAGCCGCGACAAGAATGAACATTAAGTCCTCTCGCTACCAACAGAATCAATGGTTGCCATAGATGCTGTAAGACTGCTTGCTCAGGCTATTAAGCCTGATTTGTTGAATAGAAACCAAACTTGAACATCCTGAGAAGTGCTAGTGAACACGAGTGTCCTAGAATTTTAGTAAACTACTGATGTTAAACCACTACTTAGGTCAGGTGGTGAATTAGAATGAATTGACAATATTTTTCACTCAGCATCATATCGCTACCTACACTTGATTCACAGGATTCACAGGTTAAATCCATTTATTTAATTAAGAAGGTAAACTTTGCAGCATCAGCTATTCAAATTAAATGTTAGTTATCCATGAACAAAGCCTAAAAGTATTTTATAGTTAATTAAGACCAATAAAAAACTTAAGCATATCTCAGAAAGCTCGTATAATTTCTCACTAACAAGTAACAAGAGACGAAACAAACAAAAATTCGCTACGATAATCATGAACGAAATCGTCATCAGTAACAGAGATTATCCATACCTATAGGTCGGCTTACGCCATCGTTTCCTAGTGCAAAACTCATTCAGATTTAGTTTTGCACTATCAATCTCCTCTGCAGTCAAGACATTGTTAGAATCATTGCCAATTGTGCGAATTCTTACTTTAGATAGTGATTGGCACAAATTTTCTAGAGCTTCCTTCGCTGCTTTAGTCTCCGCGATATCCACGAAAACGTTACCAGCATCCGTTCCTTCCTTTTTCTGATGCGTGATCTCAACTTCCTTCCCTTCAAGCCGACGGAACTCGCGCAGAGTTTTCTCCGATAGAGGTCGCAACAGATCACGAAAACACTACTCCACCAAAAACAGAAAAAGATGAATAAGAACACAAATGAAGAAATTCAAACTCTCAACCAAAACCATAACAAACTTACATCCCATAACTTCTTCAAATCATAGTCGGAATCGATATACAACGCAGCCAGAATCGACTCAACAACATCTGCTAAAACCTTAGGCGCAGCAGCATCTGCAACTCCGCTATGCCTAATTTCATCTCCTTCTTCTCTAACAACTCGAGCAAACTCCTTGACCTGCAAATCGTCGTCACTAAAATTTCAAATCAAGATGAGCCTAGCTACCAAACCACCAACACTTATGATATGCAGTGTAGATAATTCACATTCAATTCCAGCGGCGGACAAGTGTGATGGAGATAGGTGAAGAGATCGTGGTGGAGGGCGACACGAGCGAGCATCTCCGTGCTCACAATGGCTGATCGGAAATTCGTGAGCTTGCCTTGGTTGAATTCAGGATAGGCCTCGTACAAGTACTTGGCGACAGCGAGGCCGAGCGCGGCGTCCCCGAAGAACTCCAATCGCTGGAAGGAAGGCCCCTCTGTGTAGGAGGAATGCGTCAGTGCCTCCTCCAACAGAGACTTGTCTTTGAAGTTGTATGCCACAATCTTCTCCACTGCTTCTATTGTTGATGATTCCATGGTTAAAGAAAGAAAGTCCTCTTCTTCGAGTCTATGCGATGCGATCAGGATTGCTGTGATTGAAAAGGAAAAGAGACTTGGACTTTTATTTTGGAAAGGAAAAGCAACCAATGGGTGTGTGTTTGTGTGTGTGACAGTGTGACAGTGTGACAGTGTGAAAGCGAGGAAGAGGAAATGTCGCAGACTTGCGTGTATGAACTGGGGATCCCCATGGGCCTTAGGGGAAGTCATCGGCCCGCCTCGTCTGGCCCGGTTTAAATCCCTACTTGGAGGTGTCCAAGATATTCGTCAGCCACACATGCGGGCGAGAGACCATGAATTTTGTCCCCAACTTAACCGATTTAATTCTTTATTGTGAAGTTTTAATTAAGCGATGTATAATTGAGGGGATATCACTTCATACCAATGTCCAATTAAGGAGAAATTTAGACTTATATACTTTATACCAATGTCCACCTTGACGAGAGATCCACACTTATATACTTCATTATTTTGGACACAAATTCTGAGACCTCTTGACTTCCACAAAGATTTCTAAAGAGATCTCAAATATTCTCGTCGATACTGAAACATTTTCACAGTCTCCGTGGGAGTCAATCGAGACCTTTTCAAAAGTCTCAATGAGAGTCGACCAAGACCTCTAAGGAGTAAATTTTACCTTGCTCGACCAACGGGGTGCCTTCATGAAATGGTGGGGTGCCCATAGCGGCCCTAAAAAAACTCCTACGACACTTCCGACCTAGTACAAATGCTCTACAATAGTTAAAACCGAGCAACAAAGAAGATTGAAGAGTGTTGGGGGCGAGTGAGGCTGATGGGATGAGCAATGATATTTCGAGAATTTCAGAAAAAAAAAAAAAAAAAATTGCGTTCAACCATTGAAATTTAAAACCAGAGTATGCTTAAGTAATGAGGTACGTGGAACAAGTTTCAAGTCCCTTTTAGCCGCTTCTTAAAGTTATTACTACAACAACAACAACAACAACAACAACAAAGCCTCAACTCCAAATTAAAAGTAAAAAATAAAAAAATAAAAAAGTAAGAAAAATAACACCTGAAACAAGTTCAGCAAGGTATGGTTTGCAAGAATAAAGACTGATCTTCATGTTTGTTAGTGAAGTGGCTTGACACTTTGAGCTATTACTAAGCTGGGTGAAATGGCATACTGCAATCAATCTAATTATTAGCATTACCGAGTGCATTAATTACACAAACTTACCCAATTTACATCCCAAAGTAAATCAAGCAGGCAAATTCATTTGAAACACATTAATAGGAGATACTTACCCAAAACAATCCTGTCACAAACCATCACTTAAATTCTAGAATTCCAGATATAGGACCTCAGACAAAGATGGAGGACATTTTTTTTACTAAATGTGCTGAAACATCATCATCTAGGATTATCAGTAAAAGATGGTTACATGAATGAATATTGGTCCTCTGACCAACAAGTTTCATAGAATGAAAATGCATAACCAAAATAATAAAGCCTAACCTGGAATTACTAATTTACTATGGAATTAAACAGGATATATAATATACCTATGATGATTTAATTACTACACTTGCATATGGTTCAAAGGTTACATCCTCTTACTTAGTCAAGAATGCAAACTTTGCATCACCAAATATCCAAATAATTATCGATGACTAGTACCTGGTTAAATCTTTAATTATCTAACAAGGCCTATCAAAAACTTGAACATATCACAAAAAACAGTATTCAATAAGATTATCATGACTGAATTCAATTATTCAAGTAAGAGATTATCCATACCCGTAGGTTGGCTTATGCCATCGTTTCCTAGTGCAAAACTGGATCTTCAGCTTTGTTTTGCGCTGTCAATCATCTATGCAGTCACTAAATCATTCAATTCAATGCCAATGACATTAAAATTTATAGTGATAGGGATTGGAATAAACTTTCATAAGCTTCCTTTGCAACCTTTTTCCCGGCAACATCTTTCTGATCTGGGAAAATAGAAACTAAAAGCCTCCTGTCCACATACACGGAAGGACCATCCGTTTCTTCACTCCTCCGTTGTGCGATCCCAACATCCTCACCTTCAATTTGGCGGAAACTCGCGCAGAGTTTTCATCGACAGAGGTCACAACAGGTTTTTGTACAAAAACAAAAAAATTTACCCCTTTTTCCACTTGTGCTGTTACTGTATGGATTTATGCAATGTTGAAAACCAATTCCAACAAATCCAGTTTGAAACTTAATTTCCTTTAAAATAAAAAATAATTACTCTTAAAAAATAAAAAAAGAAAGAAGCATGAAATGTGAAGCACCTAAGCTTGATGAGTAAAAATGGTAAGTAAGAAAAATAAGTTAACAGCTAATAAAAAAAGTTGCAAGTTTACAGTCAGACACCAGTTGGTACAGCTTTAACACAACATCTTAACAATACACAAACATGGTGACTAGAAATTGCTCATACTAACCAACAAGCATATAAATAAAATAAAACAACAGATTTGTGGGATGCCATCAAATGGAACCTTTATGTTTTTCTTCTACAACATCGACCGAAGAACGCCTTCGGAAAGAGGAAGGTTAGCAAGAGAGAGTTATATCACCCTTGTTTGGTTCGCTAGCATATGATCAAGCCCTGCTCCGGCTTGAAGTGCAGCCACCCTGCTTCCTCCCGACACATTATGAATAAGCTGTTGCAGCCACCTCTTTGTTGTCGGGTCTTCCTGTTAAGATGCCAATGCAAAGAAAAAACTTGAATGTACATTCAAATTTGATTCAAAAGAAATTGATGCACCTAGATGCGCTTCTATAGTAACTAACAAAAAACACGATCACAATTACTGCTTGTCTTTCACTTTTCATTTTAAATGTCAACTGATAAGCCGAGGAACTTACGCGAAGACAAGCGCTGAAAGTGGTGGGATCCCTTAACATGTCTGGGAGGCAATTCCTCAGCGCTTCACAAGCCCTGCGATGTGAACATGAAAGATTATTCCCTATGCATTGTTTGTTAGACATGGCATTGACTAGGACTTGTAGAAAACAGGAAATTAGGCTCTAAATTAGTTGGTCGTAACCTTGGGTTATCAGAGAGTCTTAGATAGCAGCGAATAATATGTTTAAGAAGCCGCGATGATGGTTGTTCAGCAAGTGATGCAACCATGGTTCCCAAGACTCGGCCCACAGCAAAAAATCGCTCTGCAGTGGCACATATATAATGCAGTCCAATATCATCCAGTAAAATTTTCTGAACAATGAAGGTAGCCACCTACAATAGTGAATGAAGCAGTTAGAACTCAGTAAAATGTACCATCGCTCTAAAAAGGCAACTAGATGTGATCATGCGACCACCTGAAGTCTCTCATAAAAAGTAAGATGCTACTGAGTAAATTACAACTGAAACGTTTGTAAAGAAAAATTATAGCAAAGGAGACATGTAGATAACATATTCAGCCAAGTAGTTTTTTTTTTTTTTTTTTTTTTTTTTTTGAGGTACAAGTAGTTACATGGCAGAGAATAACATAAGTAAAGAAGATCAAGAAGGTCTTGCTACACTTACTGTTTTTGAAAGTTCACTTCCCATTTCCATAGTGCGAAGACACAAGGGAATTATTTCTGTCGAGAGAAGGAAACTAATTACTTCTGTATCATCAACCTAAAAAAAAGATTCCAAACAGTTTTGACAACATTTAGCACATAGACAAGTTCAAAAAGCTGGGAAAAAAAATTGCAGAACATGAAAGATGTAATCTTCACAATATAAAACCAAAGTAATGGGAACTTCCAAATATGTTTGTATATGTTGATTTCATCCCTTAAAATAATATATTTGCAGCATGCACTCAACTTTTATTCAAATAAAAAATAATACAAACAAAATCATTGACAGGCATAACTGGGACAAGGAAGACCTTAAATGGAGTGAGTTCATCTACCACGGATGGGGCAGCACTCGGGCACAAATATTTATGAGAATTAGGAAAAGAAAATCTTAAAATTTCTGAGCCAATTATCTAATTAGATAGCTCCCTCTAGAGCACTATTATTGAGGAGAGGAATAAAACTAAAATGCTTTTGCACATATGGAGATCACATGAACAAGTAGTAGATTCTACACCAGAAACCATTAAAAAAAGAAAAACAGATGAATTATTGGTGTTCTCCCAGCAAAATAAACGGCCTTAGCTATATATTCAACTTGAATAGACATTTCTCTTATAGGGAAACTGTTAAGTACTCGACTCTCAGTGACGCATTGGAACCCAAACAACAACACTTTATTGATGATGAAGCCAAAAAGAGTTACAACACCGAGAGAAAGGAACTAACCCCCCCTGAGGAAGAGACAGGCCTCTCCTCACCAGACTTACGGTCCAACCAAACAAGAAAACAAGTACCTAATCCTCAGGGACTGAACAGTGCCCCTTTTATACTACCCACCCACCTAACTTTCTCTCTTTGCCTATTCACCTGACCACACACACAAACTTGACCTCACTTACTCAAGTGGGCCCGGATGACCAGCTGTGGTGAGAGGACTCTTAAAGGTCGATCCCATACTCCTCTTCTCCCTACGTTGATACACTTTTGAAATGAGAGGCCTAACAATACTCCCCTCGTGGACAGCCACCTTGTCCTCAAGGTGGAAAGCCGAAAAAGATTTTCGAACATGACGCACCAATTCCCAAGAGGCATCCGAGTCGGGTAACGAGGACCATTTAATCAGCACTTCAAGTCCCGCCGCGAGACAGCGATACGCCAAGGCAGTCTCGGGCTCAACAATGAGCATAACGGACTCGGGAGCAAAAGGGGGTAATTCTGAGGAAACTTGGACATAACCCACCACTTGCCGGAGTTGGGACACGTGAAAAATAGGATGAATGGATGAAGAAGCTGGTAGCTCGAGACGGTAAGCAACGACGCCAATACGCTCTAAAACCTTGTAAGGCCCATAGAAACGGGGACTAAGTTTCATGTTGGTGCGGCGAGCCACCGTTTGTTGGCGATATGGCCGCAACTTAAGATACGCCAAGTCGCCCACCGCAAAAGAAAGGTCACGACGGTGCTTATCGGCCTGCTGCTTCATGCGGTTTTGAGCAAGTAATAGCTGAGCACGCAGTTCTGCAATAGCTAGATCGCGGGACCGCAGGAAGGAGTCGACTTCAAGATGCGAAGGCCTTGGCAAGGATCCATAACTAGGGGTGGGCAGCGGTTTTCGAAAAACCGCCCAAACCGCCCAAACCGACCAAACCGCGCGGTTTGGTTTGGTTTTTAAAACTCGCGGTTTGGTCGCGGTTTGGAAAATGACCAAACCGCGATTCTGCGGTTTGGTCGCGGTTTTCGTTTGAGAAAACCGCGGTTTAACCAAACCGAGGGCATTTTGGTAATATAAACCAAAAACCCTAAAAGTTAACTATAAAACCAAATCTTCTTCACTCTCCCATCGCGCACAACCCTCTCCGCACAACCCACAACCCTCTCCCTCTCCCTCTCCCTCTCCCACGCCCGCACAACCCTCTCCTCTCCTCTCACTCCCGCCCGCCGCCACCTCCCTCACTCTCGCAGATCACCTCCCTCACTCTCGCCGCCATCATCTCCCGCTCACGCCGCCGCCATCACCTCCCGCTCACGTCGCCGCTCTTCGATCCCGCTCTGCGCGCGTCACCTCCTCTCTCGCTCACTTGCGCCGCTTCGTCGCGCCTTCCACCGCGCGAACGTTCACCGCCGCCTCGCCCGCCGCCTCGCGTCGCTTCTTCACACCAAAACCGCAACCAAACCGACCAAACCGTGCAAACCGCGGTTCGGTTTGGTTGCGGTTTTGGTGGTTCGCGGTTTGGTGGTGGTTTGGTAAATCACTAAACCGCATACCTTCGGTTTGGTCGCGGTTTGGTGGTATTCACCACCAAACCGCGGTTTGCCCACCCCTATCCATAACGAATGACTGGAGGGGGGTCTCGCCCATAAAGCACCTTAAATGGTGAGCAACGCAAGGAGGAATGATAAGATGTGTTGTACCAAAACTCAGCCCAATGTAACCACTGTGACCAGTCCTTAGGGCGTTGGTGGATGAAGCAACGTAGGTACGTTTCCACACAACGGTTAACCACTTCTGTTTGACCATCACTTTGCGGGTGATAAGCCGAGCTGCGGTTTAAAGTAGTGTGTTGCAGACGGAACAATTCACACCAAAACCGGCTGAGGAACACTCGGTCACGATCAGAAACAATGCTGCTAGGAAATCCATGCAGGCGTACCACCTCTTTGATGAACACGGATGCCACTGTTTGAGCAGAAAATGGATGCCGAAGAGGTAAAAAGTGTGCAAACTTACTCAATCGGTCGACCACGACGAGAATAGAATTCGCACCATGGGAAAATGGAAGTCCCTCGATAAAGTCCATAGACATCCTCCCACACCTTCGCTGGAATTGGGAGCGGTTGAAGAAGCCCCGCAGGGGATACCGTCTCATACTTGTTGCGTTGGCATACATCACAAGAAGCGACAAAGGATTTGATGTCACTCTTCATGCCAGGCCAGTAAAATTCAGCTGATAAGCGCCGATAAGTTTTGAGAAATCCACCGTGCCCTCCCACCGGAGAAGAATGGAATTCGGACAACAACTTGTTCTTGAATGAAGAAGAAGCAGGCAATACAACTCTTCCTTTGTATCGAAGGTGATCCCTGTGGAGAGACCAGCCAGGTTTAGCTGAGGCATTCTGGGACAGATCAGCAATGATGGCACTGAATATAGGATCAGCCGAGACCTCTTGAGCAATGGTAGAGACATCGGCCAGGGAGGATACCATGAGAGAGCAAAGTTCTGGTTCAAATGGGAAACGAGACAGGGCATCCGCTGCCTGATTTGTCACCCCGGGCTTGTAATGAATCTCGAATTGGAAGCCAAGTAACTTAATGAGCCACCTTTGATATTCTGGAGCCACCACCCTTTGTTCAAGTAGAAATTTCAGGTTGCGTTGGTCTGTCCGTACAAGGAACTGTCGCCCCAGCAAATAATGGCGCCATTTCTGAACCGCCAACACTATAGCCATAAGCTCACGTTCGTAGGCTGACTTAGCTCGTGCCCGCAACGAGAGGGCCTGGCTGAAGAATGCAATGGGGCGGTCAAACTGAGAAAGCACTGCCCCCACGCCAACGCCCGACGCATCGGTTTCAACCACAAACAAGGCATTAAAATCCGGTAACGCTAATGTCGGGACCGCCTTAACCGCTAGTTTCAATTGTTGGACAGCAAAAGAGGCCTCATCAGACCAAGAGAAAGAATCCTTACGCATCAGTTGGGTGAGAGGGGCAGCTATCTTGCCATAATCCCGCACAAATCTCCTGTAGTAACCCGTTAGACCCAAGAACCCGCGTAGTTCTTTTGGTGTGGAAGGCATTGGCCACTGATCTATAGCTCTTACTTTGTCCGGATCCGCTCGCACCCCATCACCCGAGATAATATGCCCAAGATATTCCAGGTTCGACTTTGCAAAACAACATTTCTTCAAATTCACAAAAAGAGAGTGCAGCTGGAGTATAGAAAGAACCTGATGAAAGTGAGCACAATGGTCGCTCATAGAGGAGCTATAGACCAAAATGTCGTCGAAAAACACCAATACGCACCGGCGAATAAGGCCCTTGAAGATGGAGTTCATAAGAGCTTGGAATGTAGCAGGGGCGTTTGAGAGGCCAAACGGCATAACTAGGAATTCAAAATGGTCGTCGTGTGTTCGAAAAGCCGTCTTCGGGACATCGGATGCCTTCACTCGGGGATTTGGTGGTAGCCGGAGCGCAAGTCCAACTTAGAAAAAATGGAGGCGCCATGTAACTCATCCAGTAATTCATCGATGTTTGGAATGGGAAAACGATCCGGAATAGTGACCTTGTTCAAGGACCGGTAATCTACGCAAAATCGCCAACTCCCATCTTTGTTTTTGACTAATAAGACTGGGCTGGAAAAAGGGCTATTACTCGGCTGAATCACGTCGGCGGCCAGCATCTCTGTCACTAATTTCTCTATCTCCGCTTTCTGAATCTGAGGGTAGCGGTATGGCCGGACACGAATCAGTGCCTTCTTTCAAGACAATGGCATGGTCACAGTCACGGGACGGCGGTAAGCTGGTGGGCAACTGAAACAGGCCACTGAACTAATCCAATACCTGTTGTACGCAGGTCTCAACCATCGAGGGAGGAGAGCTCGGTGTTGTAGGAGATAGACTGAAACATTCCACCAGGAAACCCCCTAGAACTGTCTCTAGGGAACGTTGAATGGACTTGCACGAGACGAGTGCTCTATGTAGAGTTGGGTCGCCTTGAATGGTCATAGATTTGCCCTCATAAACAAAGGAAATGGTCAATCGTTGCCAGTCGATTGTGGTGACTCCAATGGTGGACAGCCATTTAACGCCCAAAATGATGTCATGGCCACGCATACCAATAGGGTAAAAATCAGCGGATACAGTAAGACCCTGGAAGGATACCCGGATAGCCTTGCACACCCCTGAACCCGGTAGCTGTGCTCCACCCCGCACGAACACGCCATAAGCAGTCGTGGACGCGACGGGAAGTTGCAACTCCTGTACCAATGCTGGGGAAATGAAATTGTGTGAAGCTCCGCCGTCAATTAGAATCACTACATCTCGCCCTTGCACAGTCCCCTTGACCTTAATCGTATGGGGATCTAGTCCTCCTGCTAAGGCATGAGCAGACAACTCGATGGAAGTAAACTCTGTTGGCTCCTCGAGGACTTCAGATGGAGATTCATTGGCCATATCAATAGGGTCATCATCTACTAGGAGCACATTCAAGACCTTCTTTGCGCAACGATGCCCCCACATACCATTTGTCATCACAACGATAACACAGCCCTTGTTTCTGGCGTGCCTGTGCCTCGAACTCCGTCAGGCGCTTGTGCTTCGGTGGAGACACATTAGGGGTTACTGCACTTGATAAACTCGGACTGGACGAAAAAGAGGAGGATTGAGTGGTTTTAGCCTGTGGGCCCACAGACAATTGGGCCTTGGATGCTATCTCTCGGCTTGGGCTGGAAATCGTATAGCTAACCCAGTAGGGGCCTTTGGTTTCCCCTCTGGAGCTGGGCCCAGCAGTGGTAGATTGGGCTTTACCCCCTCCGAGCCCAAGGGACTCTGTTTCGCCAAGTTTCTTCTCCAGTCGTCATGCTCGTGCCACCACCGCCTTCAACGTTGACAGCGGTTCCACCATCATCTCGACTCGTAGTCGATCCTTCAACCCATTAATAAACACAGCGATTTTCTGCATCTCTGTCAAGCCCTCTTGATGAAGCAACAAGAGTTCGTAGCGTTGACGATACTCGCTCACTGTCGTCTCCTGCTTTATGGAGAAGAATTGCTGGCACAGGTAGAGGGGATCTGCTTCAGTAAACCGCAACGACAACTGTGTTTTCAAATCCTCCCAAGACTCGAACGCCTGCACTTTTTCTTCTGTTTGTAGCCAAATCTGGGCTGGTCCTATCAAGCAGATCCGTGTTGCTCTGAGCTTGGACACCTTCGTCATATCATGCAAGGCGAAGTAATGCTCTGCTTGATTAAGCCACACCAGTAAATCCTCACCATCACACGTCGGCATCTTGATTTTGCGAACTTCAGGTCCCGATCTATAGGTTTGAGGTCTCCGATCCGAGCTCTCCGCTGATAGATCTACCTCTCCCGACCGCAGATCTGGTGGATCTGGTGTTAAACCACTACCTGAGGGCTGATCTGAGATGCTTTCCCAGATTCCTGCCCCCGCAGGAAAAACTCCTCCATCCGAAGAGACAACTCCTGGATCTGACTCTGGATCTGTGATTGGGTGTGGATCTGAGTCTGGAACTCCGATCTTAGGCCATGGATCGAACCTTCCAACTCCCTGAGCTTGCTCAGCTCCGCCTCTACGACCTCCATGCGTGAATCCGCCTTTGGTCCCATGACGAAGTTGCTCTGATACCACTGTTAAGTACCCGACTCCCAGTGACGTATTGGAACCCAAACAACAACACTTTATTGATGATGAAGCCAAAAAGAGTTACAACACCGAGAGAAAGGAACTAACCCCCCTGAGGAAGAGACATGTCTCTCCTCACCAGACTTACACTCCAACCAAACAAGAAAACAAGTACCTAATCCTCGGGGAGTGAACAGTGCCCTTTTTATACTACCCACCCACCTAACTTTCTCTCAGTGCCTATTCACCTGACCACACACACAAACTTGACCTCACTTACTCAAGTGGGTCCGAATGACCAGCTGTGGTGAGAGGACTCTTAAAGGTCGATCCCATACTCCTCTTCTCCCTACGTTGATACACCTTTGAAATGAGAGGCCTAACATAAACCGATGAAATCGGCCAGCTGTTGAACACGTTACAAACCATTAGAATTAAACCAAACAGAGAAGACAAATGAACTTGGAAACCTGATCTGGAGATCATACAAGTAAATCCTTCTTTACCCTCCTCACCGAATATTTGAATAACTTGATACTCCGGTATTTGTTACCTCGTGGGAGCTTTCATTCCTACCAAAATTAAAATTTTTAAATAGCTTATTGCGTTGGGAAAGATTAACATTATGGACATTCTTCAAAGAAAATGTCCGTAGTAGGTGCCTTCCACCCCATTGTTATCTTCTATGCGGGGCGAATAGCGAGAGTTTGGAGCACATATTACTATTGCATTGGGAATTTGCAAGGGAGATTTGGAATAGATGGGAGGAGTTCTCCATGGATAAATTAGGAGACCTATCACTTCCCTACACTTGTTTCAACAAAGCATCATCATCCCTACTAATAGAGCAACATAGATTAGGATTTGCGCATTGATGGCCACAAAGTGGAACATTTGAATGGAGACAAAGTAGGCTGCTTGAGCACAATGTCTATACATACTAGTTTCCAGGTTACGGAGTAAGCCAAATTGGCATGAGTAGAATGGGTGTCTAACTCTAAACTTGGTATAGGTGATCCTTAGGTAGACTGGTTAAGGAGTTGGGTTGAATGGGTGTCTAACACGAAAAAATAAATAAATAAAAGTGATTGCATAAAAATAGTCGTGCAGATTGACAGTAAGCACAACCACCAATTTAGTCACGTTGAAGCGCAAGCTGAAGTATAGCATTTACATTCTATTGAACATGCAACTAAGATTCAACAAAGTGTTTTCAAACGAAATAGGGAGGTTATCCACTTCCTTCACTGATAAGGGGTAAATCTTCAGCTATGTTATAAAGATAGAGAGGCAAAACATTTTCGAATGGGATAGAGACTAGCAAGTAATATTAAACGTGTTAGAACAATTAGAAACTAGAAACTTACTTATTTACAAATTCCAACGTACCATATTCTCAAATGGAAAAACTTAATTGAGCATATACATATCATTTGTTCAATATGATAATGTTCTTTAACATTTGAGTTTCACAAAGACCATTTACAAGATATTTAAAGCCTTAAGGCACATATAAGTTGTTTATGTTTCAAAACCTTGAAAATTTGAAATACTTAATCTGAAATTGTTAAATTATACAAATATATAATGACAATACATTTATTATTTACTGTCCAAGTCAATAGAAGCTATTCTTGGGGTCCGCCAGAGTAGGCAAAATTGAACTTGATTAAAAGCTGGTTTATTGTATTTTTAGTGATGGGACCAACCGACCAAGCATAATTTTTTGGATAATTATGATTATTATTTTTTATTTTTTTTTATTTTTAATCCAGAATGCCTTCCTTGGCCACTATTTTTGGGCCTTATGGTGTAAAGCTCTTTTTCTTCATTCAATATAGTCATTTAAAGAAAAGTAAAAGAAGTCAAGATCAAGCAAAATATAATAAAACACATGCATACACACATGCACACGCGAAGAAGAATATACCTTCACAAGGGCACCAATAACTCCCAAGCTGGTGAGCCTTAAATATTCAAATGGTCTCGTCTTGCTTGTGGTATTAAGGAATGGGTACAGATACAAAGGAATATGCGCTGAGAAAATGAAAAGAAAAAAAAAAGGAAATTGTTTATTTATCAATCTTTGAAGGAATTAATGAGATTAAGGGCAAAAAATGCATTCCATACACAACATCTCACATAACATAAAAATTCTATCGACATTAAAGATAAACCCAGAATTACATGAAGAGACAAATTTTAGCACTAAAAAGATGCGGAAATTGTAAACACTCTTTCCTAAACACACAATGCTCAAAAGGTCCAAATGCAGCGATGATCCAACAAATTACTCTCTCATCAAAACCCACAGCATCTCCAGACTGATATCGACATGAATTTGGGCACCGTTGTTGGCAAAAATAAAGGTTGTGTCAACATGCAAGAAATATCAATACCGTTCTTGTACAAAAAAGAAAAACAAACATATGTCTCCCATCAAAACTGAACAAATGCAAATCAATTCATCCAACATATTTACCATAGTATTCAAATAGGAATCAAACTAGTACCGAACCTCTATTGATCAAAAGAGGAGATTTAAAAAAGAAAAAGAACAAATCGATAGACTTTCGAGAGGTCTATCTCTCTCTCCCAGTTCCAAATCCTCTAACGGAGAATTCCTACAGCAAAAATTCACAAGACCCCTGCACTACCTTTCTTTTCCAAATTTTTACTCTTTCCTAATTGTACGAGCACACTAGGATACCTAAGAATTACTATTATATCCCTAAACCATAATATAAAACCTCTTATTAATATTGGTACCTATCATGTTCATTTCAAGTAAGTACCAACAAATTCTGACATCAAAATACATAATCAAATATAAGAAAAAAAAAAAAAAAAAGTCCCAAAAGCATTACAGCATCTCTAATAGCAGAAACAATATGTCTAAACGAAAATGCAAAACAAACACGTTTAATGCCAGCAATTCATGAACAAGTAGGTTGAATAAATAGAAAAGCATCCACCAGAAATTACCATTGAGAAATAGGGTCCTTGTGTCTGGATGAGAAGCAACACACTGCATAAACCCAAAATGAGAAAGATGAATACACATCATTACTAATTACTGAATGATGAATCGATGATTAAGACAGATAAGCAGTGAGCTCTAAGCAACCATAAAGCAAGAATTCCAATTTGGGTAAAAGTTACAAGCCACAACCAATCTGAAACAGTACAAGTACAAAGAAGATGAGAACCATTTGGTTCTGCATCAGGGCACAACTTGTACTAGGAAACTGAATTTATTTATTTTTAATCAGAAACAGCGTACAAGGAAACTGAATTCATCATTAATATTTAATACATAATTAGAAAAGTCTCATAACCAGAATAAAATGTTGGATTTTTTTGTTCAACCACCGAAATAATTCTTCATCATAACTAAATATTGTAATCAAGACTCTTTCCAAAAGTTTTTCTCTCAGATTCAACTTTCAAGGGGTTGAGTCTATTCACAACGGAAGCTTCCGGTATATTATGAAGTGTGAATAGGTGCTAACCTCGCAGATAAGATTTTAAAACAAAGTAGACCCCAGATTTAAGGGTCATTGGCATGGTGAAAGGAGGGTTGGCTTTGAATCAAACATTTGGCTTGGAAGTAGCTTGGCCATGGTGTAAACCACAGGTTGTCAAGCTCTTGAATCTTTTTCCTATTTTAACATTTTCTAAATTTGTGCCAATCTTTCTACAAGCCATTGGTTTTATGTTTGTTGCGAGTGTTCCATCATTATTTTGAAGCTTCATAATAGAAGAATCCCTAATTTGAAAATAGTGAAAAGTCGAGAAAAAATATAAAAAAGAAGAATAGTGGCACTAGATCAAGAGTATTTCAATCTGTCTTTCCTCATTTTATTCCTCAACCTTGATTCTTTTTAGTTCTATATTATCCAATTCTCACTAGTCACTAACATTTGCCCTCGACCACATTTATGAACAAAGATCACATTCGTTCCACATAGAGCACGTATTTTACGTCACTAGCCTCAAACAACAAATTGTGTTAAGGACCTAAGGCCTTAACATAGTTTTGATCCAATGTGATCTGTATCTGACAGTGAGCGACAACAGCAAATTTTGTTAAAATTGGGTTTTCCCTCATCATCCCTCCCCCACCAAAGCTGAAACCACAAAAGGAAACAACATGCTGACCTGAAGCAGGGCAAGTGCATTGCAAACTCTGTTAGATGCTGCTGCAGTAAGATTTGGTGGAGACAGAACTGGATATATTGAAACTATTTCCTGTAAAAAAAAAAAGAAAAAAAAGAAATAAGCAGCTAGGGATTAGCATAGTTGGATATATTGCTCATACAAAGTCATAAGAACCAAAAAAAAAAACCAGAGTTAGAAAAAACCACTTGTAGTGGACGAAGAAAACAACAAAAAAGATACAGATGTAAGTGAATTAATATAGCTAATGCAGTCTTTTAGTTTTATATTTTCAGAAAACACGACCTGAAATGATCCTTCACAAAGAGTGAAGTGAGAAAATCACAATGCTTTCCAATTTTTAAAATGAAGTAGACATGGACTGGGCAATATAAGAAAAAATGAGACTCAACAAGCAGCATATAGGTCAAGTTGAAATGCATTACATACAAATTCAACACGTTTAACTGAATTCCGATGAAAGGAACCTCCTTTAATTAATGAGAACAGCAAGCATATGCATCGTATATAACGCCACAATAGCATGTTCAATTACAGCCAGTTGGTGAACATTGGCGGAACCCCTATTCAGCAAAATGAAGACAACAAACAAATTTTCTCTGATTATATCCAAACTGACAAAATATATCCTCCAACTCTAAAAAACTCGACAAACTTTTACGTGTATTGAATTAAAGACGACAAACCACCAAAGGCAGCTTTTACAGCTGCCAACTTTTCTATTGCTTAACTTGCCATCTGGTTAAACGAACATGATTATGTTCGCATGCGTGTTATAAGATGCGGTAAAATGATGATCAGATCTTATCTTAACTATAATTCCATACATGGTCATGTAATTTGATCAAAACCAATTCGGAATTTCAATATACTTCCAATGCATACAATTACAAATTAATAAGGAAATGAGAACCAAACCTGCAGAAGAGCCGCAACGGTACCGAAAGAGTTCCACAGCAATGGAGCCAGATCTTGAAATATCTCCCTCTTCTGAAACAAAAACAGGACAACAATAATAAACTGTGAACCTCATTTTCTGCTATGCAACTCCAAATCCCAAAAGGGGCAAAAACAAAGAAGTCTTTTTCTTAGATTATTGTCAGGGTACCCGGAGCCTCGCCCCGACTAATCCGAAGGACCCCATACATAGAAATCTTTAACAACAAAAACATGCATAAATTTTTCATCCAATTCAGAATTCATTTTCCAAACACACAAAATCTCACAAACATAACATTAGGTTTCCACTTAAAAAAAAAAAAAAAAAAAAAAAAAAAAAAAAAAAACCTTTTTTTTTTCTCCAATCAAAGATCCGATTTTTACAATTTCAGTGCTTCGATCACACAAACCCATGATTTCTCACAACTCCAAACAACCCAATATCCAATTTCATTTATCAAAACAGATCATTCGACATTTCTCGATGAAACCAAGCGAAATGAGGGGTTTTGTGGATCGATCACGAGAAAAGGACGAACCTTTGAGAGATCGAGAAGGGCGTTCTCTCGAAGATCGGGATTGCAGAGCTCGAGCACCAATTGCTCGGCCGAGGCGAGCTTCCGGTCCTTGTTGTTAACCTGGGCGGCGGCGGCTGCTGCAGCAGCACCGGTAGAGGCAGAGGCGGAAGGGCCACCGAATGGTGGGTTCATTGACAGCGATTGCGGCTGATTAGCCATCATCGGAGTCGGATGATGCGCTAACGCGAACCGATGATGATTCTGCTTTTCGAACTCGTTTGGTTCTTCTTCTTCCGTTTTAGTTGGGCTTTGTCTGGTGCTCTGCGCATTGAAGAAGAGCTCGCTCCGAGAGAGAGAGAGAGAGAGAGAGAATAAATAACAAGTGATTGGGTGGTGTTCTTTCAATTTTTAGACATTTGGAACATAATTGTGCTTCTCGAGATACGTGTTCCACTAAAATATATATGTATCAATGGCCGAGATGTATGGTAACAGTTCAGCTCTAGCTGAGAAGGAGGTTATTCATTCGGTGCAGTGCCAAAGAAAATAACACTTTAATTGATTTGAGACATAAGTTATGAGTTCGATTCTTGCTAGCTATACTATATTTCCTTGGGATTAGACGAATCTTCGGTCAAGGAAAAAAAAAAAATTTTAATATCTTATGTGTTAAAAACCGTATTAAAATCTTTTAGAGATTCAACCAACATAATTGTGAATCAATCTTCAGTCAAAAAAAAAATCTTTTTTTTTCTTATTATCTTACGTGTCAAAACAGTATTAAAATCTTGTATTCAACTAACATAATTAGAAATTAGAGGTTACGAATTGAAACAAATCAAGGAGTGCCTTAAAAAAGTTCGGACACTTGTCGTTATCAAGAAAGGCAAAATAAAAATGAAATAATATACTTTCTGAAATATAAAAAATAGATTATTAGATTAGTTAAATTCTCGCAAGCGTAGCGAGCGGGTTCAAGCATTCGTAGCATGCTCTGGAAACTAGTATATTAATTAAGTCTTTAAGTCAACCGTCACTTAAATTTATTATCCCACCCTTAATTAATTTTTCAATTGTCACTTGAATTTACTACTTTATCCTTACTTAAGTCTTTCAACCTTCATTTAAATTTACTATTCTACTCTTATTTAATGATCTTCCCGCTATTATATCCAAATAGTTCTAATTAATTGTCAAGAAAGTCAGAATAAAAATGTAGTATACTTTTTGGGATATAAAAATAGATTATTAGATTAATTAAATTCTCGCTTCAAAAACTAGTATATATACACACATGTCAAAATAGTATTAAAATCTTATATTCAACCAAATAATTATTAGAAAATCAAATCTTCGGTCAAGAATTTTTTTTTAATTATTATCTTATGTGTCAAAACAGTATTAATATCTTATATTCAACCAACACGATTAGAAATGTGGCAGCTCCACGCCACGAGGCCGCCGGGTGAGCTTTTGCGCAGGTCCTACAGCCCTACTAACATCTATCGCCACGTCATTGTTCCTCGATGTCTGTGTTATTCATCATATTCTTTATATTTTTTGACAATTATTCGAGATATACATTAAATTACAATTATGGCTTGTGTTTTTCAGAGTTTCAAGTAGGTAACCAGTAAGTTTACAGCGGAAGTCATAAAGTACATAAACATGAACTCTCATTAACTTTTAAGTTTTATAGAGCATCAGTCCTACTATGGAAAACCCGGAATGGAGTACATTGTATATAAGGCGAGAAAAGTAAACATATACAAGTACAAGTGTCCCAAAAGTCTCCCATAAACCTAAAATATATAACAAAATACCAAAATAAACACATATGAGTAACGTGTTGAACAGTGGGCGAGCTTAGAGATAGTCACCAAGAATCCCCTTACCCTTACTCGTAGAAAGATCTGCACTCAGCCATCATAACAAAACAAATGACGGGTCCAGTAAGTAAAATATCAAGGAAACTCACTAAAAATGGATTATCGCATGCGTAAATAACAATAAAGCGTAAACGTATGTGCCCGTCCCGGTCAGACTAGACCATACTTCAGATACCCTCCCCAAGATCCCACCAGTGGGCGCACCCAACTGGCCCGTTACCTAGTCTTCTCGGTGGCCGGTGTAGACCCACGACGCATCGACACATGTACCGACAAAGTAGCTCGGGTCGTTATTCACCGAAGACTCCTGATACACATGCTATGGTCTAGCGTGCTATAGACACACAATGGAATACTCGGTGGGAGTAAACTCAACCAATCATTCAAACAATCATTCAAACAGTGGCATAGACATAGACATATATAATAGAGTAAAATAGTAATGAAAGCAAGTAAATACTCGAGTGACGTTCAGTTGGGTTTTACAAACCTCAATACGCGCTTCGAAACCCTGAAAATACCGATCCGACCTCGTCACACTCCCGACTACCGTATCATAGCCTCCGAGTCCCCTCGGATCCATTTCTAGTGTTTTAGAGTAACTTTAAGGTGTTTAAATTAAGTTTAAAGTTATATTTCCCAAAACAACTCACATTGGAATCAAAACCAACCAGCAATATTGCAAAAATCATTTCTCTAAATTTTATAATGGTCCGTTCAAATTAATCTCGATTAACTGGCAAATTACAGATTATGACCCTAAACTCAAACCCACGTGGACGTCAGGGAAAAGTCTAGGGCACGCATAGCGAGGTAAATTTGTTATTTTAGTGTAGCGCATGTTTATTTATTTTATTATTTTTTTAATAATTCGTGTCACGCTAGTTAAGAATTACATTTGGTCGTGTTATGTGCGTATAGTAACGAGAGTGTACAACGTCGCGGTGTGTGCGTGACGCCGATGTATGTGGTAGTAAAGGGTTAGTTGTCACATCACACATCACATTACATCACCCATCAAATCACCTAATCACACTAATACCTTACTTTGTCTCTCCTCTCTCATTTAAATAAAAAAGAGAAAAATCTCTTTTTCTTTTTCCTAGCCGAACACACACATTCTCTCTCTCTCTCTCTCTCTCTCTCTCTCTCTCTCTCTCTCTCTTTTTTTCTTACTTTAGCTTTTTCTTCCAACTTTCCATCATCAAGCTCTCCATCACTCTCTGAACTCGATTTTTTATCCCTCGCGGTGCTCTCCCTTCTCGGTGGCACTCGCGACGATCTTCAAATCGATGTGAGTTTTTGTTGATATTGTAAATTTTTGGTGGAGAAGTTAAGGCTTTAATGGTGATTGTGTTGTTGTTGTTGATGTGGCTGTGGTTGTTGTTTTTAAATAAAAAAAAGGGTCACTCCAGAAACGATTTGGAAGGGGGTAGTCAGGTGGGCCGGGCTTGGCTACGCCTAACCGGGCCGACCGGCCCAACCCCCAAACGGTCCGGTTGAGCCGAACCGTGCCCAACTAAACCAGGTCCGGTTCGAGCCCAACCCATTAATAAATCATAAAAAAAATTACAAAAATTAAATAAAAATCATTTTTAAATGTAAATAAATTATAGAAAATTACGTAAAATGGATAAAAATAGTAGAAAATTATAGAAAAATCCAAAAAATCAGAAAAGATATGAAGAATTAAAAAAAACTAGGAAAGGAGTTTTGAGGCTTTTTCGAGTGTTTGGCACTCCGGTATAACCCGAAAAATATGCCAAAACTAAACTTTTTGAAATAAAATTTCAAAGTTTTGGTCCCACATTATAAACTCACTTTATGTGGTTCTAAAATAATTAAAGTGGTATAATTGGACATCAGGGACATAAGAGACCATAGTCGGGTGTTGAGTGCTTATATCGAGGCGTGAGCTGGACATTTTAGTGGAATATTTGCGATTGCTCCCACGGCTTAGAATTTACTTATTTCCTTCATACTTTATTTATTTCACTTTTACTTTTCGCTAGTTCGGCTTGCATATTTACTCTATTCCTGCGTGTGTTTGTGTATGGTCGAAGGGACGGTATGACCCCTTTTTCGGCTCTCTCGTAGATGTCGATCTGATTATTGCTACGGTGTCGGTCATACCTTAGACTATGCGTGAGATTTCTCTCTGCGAGTCGTTGATCTCGATAGTGGGTTGATATGAGGCTCGCCTCCATCACAAAGTTACTCTCCTTGAGGCATTAGGCGGAAGTGTACCTTCCGACCAACAGAGTTCCTCATTTCGACCGTGAAGATGAGGGGGGATTTCCTTGCCTTCAGGGCCTTCTCGGTTTAGTATTTGTATCCCAGGGCTCGACAGTTACACGCCACACTCGCGTTCCATATTCTTAATTATCTCACGACTTATATTCATGCTTTACATTCCCGTTCATTTACTTTATATGCATGAATTGTAGCTGGTTTCTTGGATTTCTTGTGAATACTAACTGAATTTCTCTAGGATTTACTCACTGAAACTTGTCATTGTTTTTGTGGCAAGTTGCAAATCCTACGACGAACCGAAGGAAGGCGGTGCTTGGCGACTACCTCTGATCTAAAGCGTATCCACTAGCTTCACTCGTAGGTGTTTGTATCTATATAAAGTGTTTTTTGGATTATTTTGGGAGACTTATTGCATGATACATGTATATTGACATTTGTTATACCTTTTGTCGCCTTTATTGATATACATGGTATCCTTTTGCCGAGTTTCCACCCCATAGGTTGTTAATTAATGCAAAACTTGTTTATATTATTTAATTACATATTATTAAGACTTCCCCTATTAAAAATAACTTAAAAAAATCAAAATAAATAAATTAAGTTGTAAAACTTCTTAACTTAGTATATTTCGACAAAATAATCTCTTAAGCAACGAAATTGATATTGATTAAGTCGGATTACAAAATGGTTAGTTCACATGCCGTCATGGACAGATGTGTAAGTGACGTGGCATTGCCTGGTGACGTGTTCGGCGATGTGGCGTTGCCCAGTTTGCCACGGAATTTGGGGCCGTCACAATTGGTATCAGAGCCTAGGTTCAGGCGAACCTAGGGAAAAGTTTAATACAACCGAATAAAGCTTAGCAACAAACATTGGATATGGAAATCCGAAGATCCTGACATATAACTTTAGTTGGGAAGCAAAGTGAGAGGGTAGTGCTAGGACTTATATATGTATATATTGATTGTAATATTTATATAATCGTATTATGATGCTGACTTGCAGCACGTTCGTGATTTGCAAATTCGACATGGATGAATGGTTGGTTCCTCATACAGATGACGGGGGCCAGACGAGCGGCTCGACACCTGCCGACTCAGATCAAATCTTGCGCGACACGGTTGCACTTCACAATTTGCAACTCGACAAGATCCTTCAATTGCACTAAGAGCAGGCAGCGGCCACACCGGTCCCTTCCACACTCGACGCCATCACTACTTTAGAGCAGACAGTTGTCGCCCCGACTGTTCAAACGCTACTGGCGAAACATTGCCAGCAATCACTACACCACCGACTACGCTCGCCATGGCACCGACACCAATTCGCCTCAGGAGATTACATTTGAGACCTCCTTATCAGCTGAGGCGAAGCTGATTAAGGAGTTCGTTCGTTTTCAGTCATGGTACTACTATGGAGGCGGAGACCCAGAGGTAGCTGGAAAGTGGGTCCTTTTCGCACGAGATACTTTAAAGACTTTTGAGGATTCACGACAGCATACGGGTTAGGATTTCTGGGTTCATGCTTAGGGGAGATGATGTAGTATGGTAGACTACCCACACAGGCGCCCACCAAGAGCCGAGTACTTGCGCAGAGTTCAAGAAAATTTTCTACGATCAGTATATCCTGATTGAGGTTCAGCTGAGACTAAGAGAGGAGTTCCTAACGCTGAGGCAGAATAGCCGAACGGTGATTCAGTACATGAAGAGGTTCAAATACCTACTTCAGTTTACAATAAACGTAGATGAGACCGATAGACTTTAGGTCCAATACTTTATTCGAGGACTCCGACCAGAGATTGGGAGTGCGATTGCGTCGACATGGGCCATGACAGTACAGGACGTTTATGAGAGGGCGTTGGCCCACGAGTCATTTTTTATGTTGAGTGACGTCGTTCCCACTCTAGTGCATCAAGACAGCCATAGGGGCCAGGGGAGGTCAGAAAGGAAATGTAAGAGGAACCGTGATCAGAGAGATCAGAGGGGACAAGGGCGCAGATATGACGATGGTCAGATGATCAATGCTCATGCAATTGTACCCGCATAGCCACAACAAGTTATGACAATCCAGCAGCCATAGAGACAGACTTAGGGTAAGGGCTAGAGGGGCAGAGACAGAGTCAGTAGTACTAGGGACAGGGCCATAGGGCTAGTGGACAGAAAGGTAAGGGCTTTGGACATAGGCAGCATGTCATATGTTTCGGATGCAGACATAAGGGGCACTACAAGAGTGAGTGTATCAAAGAGCTAGTGCCACACTAGCAGCTCAACTAGTGCAGGAGACGGAGCAGGTGCATGCAGTTGTCGCACCAGACCGTGACGCGTCTCGGCAGTTTGTCGAGGGTACGTTGGTTATTTTTGGTCGTCCTATGCATACATTGATAAATCCTGGTAGTACATTATCATTTATTTCGGGACAGATGGTAGGAGAGTTGAGTTTGATACTTGAGAGCGTTAGCACTCACCTTATCTTTAGCATGGTCGCTGGGATAAAATATACCCTAACCGAATTTGTAGAGATTGTCCAATCAAGATTTGTGGTCATCAGTTACCCATAGATCTCCGAGTATTAGAGTACCTGGAGTTCGATATACTCTTATGCATGGATTGGTTGGCGGCATACCGCGCTTAACTGGACTGTTTTAGGAAGATTATCACTTTCCAGATACCAGAATTCCAGAGTTCACCTTCACCGGAGTTGCGACATCACTTCCTATTACTAGAGGTAGGTTACCGACCACCCAAGAGATGGAGACCCTCGCAGGGATAGTAGAGTTCGATGAGAGGCTAGCGACCAGACTTGAGGATGTCTCATAGTACGTGAGTTACAGATGTTTTCCTGAGTATCTTCTTGGATTACCCACGTCTAGACAGGTAGAGTTTATGATTGAGTTAGTGTCATACACAGCCTATATCGAGCAGACCTTACCGTATGTCACAGCCAGAGCATGAGGAGTTGAGGGCTCAAATATAGGATTTATTGAAGAAGGGTTTCATACACCCGAGTATGTCACCCTGGGGAGCACCAGTTCTATTTGTAAAGAAGAAGGACGGTAGCATGATGGTGTGCATAGACAACCGAAAGTTGAATCAGGTGACAGTCAGGAATAGGTATCCCTTGCCCATAATCGATGTCCTATTCGACCAGTTAGCCGGAGCATAGTCCTTCTCTAGATTGACCTGAGATCAATATATCATTAGCTGCGGATCAGAGAGGATGATATACCCAAGACAGTGTTCAGCACGTGTTACGGGTTATTTGAGTTCACTTTCATGCCGTTTGGGTTGACAAACACACCGGCCGTATTTATAGATTTGATGCATCAAGTTTTGAAGCCATTTTTTGATCGATTCGTGATAGTCTTTATCGATGACATCTTGCTTTACTCCATGACTCTTGAGGACCATGCGAAGCATCTCAAAGTGACGTTGAGGACTTTGAGAGAGCACAGATTATATGCCAAGTACAGTAAGTGCAAGTTTTGACTTTCTGAGGTGAAATTCTTGGGACACGTGATCAACGACAAAAGGATATCAGTGGACCCGAGTAAGATTTATGCCATCATCGATTGGCCTACACTAGAGTGTACGACAAACATCAGGAGCTTCTTGGGATTAGCAGGATATTATCGGTGGTTTGAATAGGATTTCTCGAGGATCGCAGCGCCGATGACTAGATTGACCAAGAATGATCCGATTTTCGATTGGTCCAAAGAGTGTGAGGCAGCCTTCATAGAGTTGAAGAAGAAGTTGACCTATGCGTCGTTCTTAATGTTGCTGTGAGCGAGCGAAAGTTGACAGTTCACACAGATGCTTATAGCACTGGATTGATATGCGTACTGATTCAAGGAGACAGAGTGATATCATACTTATCACGTCAGCTGAGGACCCATGAGAGGTACAATCTGTACACGACCTGGAGCTTGCAGTGGTCGTATTTGCACTAAAGGTGTGGAGACACTATCTTTATGGTGAGAAGTTCACTCTATATACAAATCATAAGAGTTTGAAGTATCTTTCACTCAAAAGGATCTGAATATGAGACAGTGACGGTGGTTGGAGTTGTTGAAGGACTACGACTTCGCCATCGAGTATCAGCCTGGGAACCAAGTTCAGTAAGTGCGAGTTTTGGCTTTCTGAAGTGAAATTCTTGGGATACGTGATCAGCGACAAAGGGATATCAATGGATCCGAGTAAGATTCACGGCAGCATCGACTGGCCTACACTAGAGTGTGTGACAGACATCAAGAGCTTCTTGTTATTAGCAGGATATTATCGGTGGTTTGCACATGATTTCTCTAGGATCGTAACATCGATGACTAGATTGACCAAGAATGATACGATTTTCGATTGATCTAGAGAGTGCAAGGCATCCTTCACAGAGTTGAAGAAGAAGTTGACCTCTGCGTCGTTCTTAATGTTTCCAAAGCCGGGCAGAGAGTTGACAGTTCACACAGATGCTTGTAGCATTGGATTGGGATGCATACTGATGCAGGGAGATAGAGTGATGGCATACTTGTCACGTTAGCTGAGGACCCATGAGAGGAACTATCCAGTGCACTACCTGGAGCTTGCAGCGGTCGTATTTGCACTGAAGGTGTAGAGACACTACCTTTATGGTGAGAAGTTCACACTATATACAGATCATAAGAGTTTTAAGTATCTCTTTACTCAAAAGGATCTTAATATGAGACAACGACGGTGGTTGGAGTTGTTGAAGGACTACAACTTTGCCATCGAGTATTAGCTTGTGAAGGCGAATGTCGTAGCAGATGCCTTTTGTAGGAGAGGACTAAATAGTGAAGCAGTGGTTTGCCAGATGACCCACGAGTGTGGTTTACTTGAGGCGACAGCAGCTACGAGTTTGTTAGAGGTTATAGATATTGCAGAGGCATATATTTTTGGACAAATGAGAGTACCGACAGTATCTATCCCGCGTGTTTTAGATTGTTAGAGAGCCGATATGATGTATCAAAGGTTCAGGGACATGGCACAGAGTTCAGATTTCCTAGATTGGCACGAGTCCGTTGATGAGTGTATGAGACACCAAGGTAGATTATGGATTCAGACAGTGGCAGAGTTAGTCGATGGTATTCTTCAAGAGGCTCACAAATCTAGGTACATAGTGCATCTTGGCATAACCAAAATGTACCATGATATGCGACGGTTATTTTGGTGGTCAGGGATGAAGCCGAATGTCAGCCATTATGTGAGGAGTTGTTAGGTGTGTCAGAAGGTTAAGGCTGAGCACAAGAGGCCTGAAGGACTATTGCAGCCACTACCTATCCCACAGTGGAAATATGAACACATCATTATGGACATCATTAGTGGGTTGCCGAAAAACTTGCACAAGCACGATGCTATTTGGGTAGTTGTGGATCGACTGACAAAATCAACACACTTTATTCCAATTTCCATGAAATATAGCTTTCCACAGCTGAGTATGCTCTTCAAGCGAGAAATTATCAAACTGCATGAAGTGCTAGTATTTATAGTGTTAGACAGAGACAATCGACTTACTTCGCAGCTTTGATAGGCCATGTAGGAGCAGTATGGTACTAGATTACAGTTCAACATGGCTTTTCATCCACAGAACGACGGGCAGTTAGAAAGACTTATTCAGATACTTGAGGACATGCTTAGAGCTTGTGTGCTTCAGTTTGAAGGGTCGTGGGATGAGTTTTTGCCACTTTGTGAGTTTGCCTACGACAATAACTATCAGGCCAGTATTGTGATGCCACCATTTGAGGCGCTATACGGGAGACCCTGTAGATCACTAGCTTGTTGAGTAGAGCCCCGAGGACGTAGTTGCCATTGGGCCTGAGATTGTTGTAAATCACACTGAGAAAGTCAGGTTGATTTGTCAGAGGTTACAAGCTGCTCAGGATATACAGAAGAAGTACGCGAATAAGTATCGCGATGGACTGGGTTACGAAGTGGATGATTGGGTCTACTTGAAAGGCCACTAAAGATTTAGGATCAAGGGGAAGCTTGCATCGAGATTCATCGGGCCGTTTTAGATAGTTCGACGAGTTGGGGATGTCGCTTATCAGTTGAGATTGTTGAGCCAGTTGGCAGGGGTTCATGATGTTTTTTCACATTTCTATCCTAAGGTTGGTCAGATCAGGACCGAGATCGATGGTTGATATGACTAGGATCGAGGTCAAACCGGATGTGACATATGAGGAACACCCCATTGAGATAGTGGATCGCAAGGTACAAACTCTCAAAAGAAAAGAAATGTCATTTCTAATCGTTTGATAACAACACCATAAGAATGAGGGCTTCACCTGGGAGAGATAGTTCATCGTTCAGGAGCAATACCCCCACTTGTTCCAAGGTAATGATTTAATTTAAATTTGAATTTCGAGACAAAACTCCACCTATGTTGTACACTATGTGCGCTACATAGCCGGTCCCAAGTCCAGATAAAGGAGGAGGACTCTGACGCTCATTTTTCATACCAAAAAATGGATAAGGAAGGTTTCAAACTCATTTTTCATACCCGAAAAGTGGGGGAAGGAGGCCCTAAGCTCATTTTTCATTCTTGGAAAATGGAGGAGGGCTGCGATAGGTTGACAGCCAGCGTAAGACTTTTGTCACTTTTCATGAAATAGATCAAACATATATAAATGTTGGGGCGTTCCCACCTAGCGATGTGTTACATCGGAGCCTAGGTGTTGTCACGGCCCAAATCTCTAACCCCCGTTTTAATTCCTTAATCAGGATCATCGACCCTTGACGTGGGACCTACACTCGATACGTGCACCGACCGAGGCACGTGGCCGAGGTATATTATATTTTTGTATTGATGTATGCCTAGTGTTATGTATTTTGTGTAGACTTACTAAGTCGGTTTGTACAATTATAGGCGTCGAGACGAGAGCGGGGACACGCCTCGAGTAGCGTGCAAGCCGGGGAACCGGGTAGTTAGCATTTTGGTAAGTCTTATTTAATACTAATATGAAATAAAGAATTACTTATAAGCCTATGGCTGTGTTTGTTAATGTAAATAAAATTAAAGGCCTATAGTTGAGTAAATTAAATGGAAAGCATAGGATTGGTCTAGAGATACACATTGGCACATCTAGGAACTAGGTGAGTAATAAAATGGTGTCACTTGAGGTTGAGTTAGTGGGAGTTAGTGAGATATATGACAAGAGGTGGACCATTTGATATTCCTCGGGATACATAAATCCATGGAGATCAAGGGCTAGGAAGGAACATTACCTTAATATATAACCTTAGTGATCAAACAACATGCAAACCAAATCACTCATTCGTTTTTGCTGGAGAAGAAGAAGGAATTGCTGGATAGGAGTGAATCATCAAGGTGTTGAAGGAATCCATGGGAGTTGGTGAGAAATTCTCAAGCTAGGGTGCTACATCAACTAGGTACACATCTTTTTTAGTTGAAATTAGAACAAGTTCTGGTTTTATGCTAATTTCATATGGTAGATGATTGAGTATTTGCAATTGATTTATATATTTGGATTCATCATTTCAAGCTGATAATCCAGCTATATTTAAGTTCTTAATTTGGTTTTGAAATCATAAATATATGAATTTTTGAAGTTGCAACACCAAAACTAGAATTCTGCATATTGTATTAGGAATCAACCTGAGTAATTTGGTCATAATCTGCCCATTTTAGATCCAAATTGATCCAAACTAGTGGCATTTGAAAGCTTATTTAAAGGGGAATAAATTTTCTTAACTGAAGGTATTTTGATTCAAATGTTTTTATGTCCAAACATGCTCTACAAATAGGTATTGGAATTAAAAAGGAAAGTTTTGAAACCAAACTTGTTAAGGGCATAACTCTCTAACTACTTATCTAAATGAGCTGATCTTTAGTATGTTGTATTTGGATATATTTTCTGCCTTGTGACCAAAAATCACATTTTTAGGAACTATAAATTAAAAGAAATAGATTTTCTAAATCCGCTGATCGGATTAAATTCCAATTAGACCTATGTTTAGTAAAATCATGACATCTCTTTCATTTTAAATCAGAATTTTGCAAACTAAACCTTTCCAGCTAAGAGAGAGACCAACAATAATTGTACTGATGGAGGATTTCGATATTTGGACCATTTCATGCCTAAAAGTGCATTAAAATGTAGGACTAAAATTGAAACTTAATTTAGTCTTTAGGGGCTGATTTAGGAAGATTGATTTAAAGTCTATTGAACCAATTTGCATAAAACCCCCACAACCTGAGTTTCCATGTACACATTTCACAAATTTAAGCAAGTAAAGAGTGAGTTTTTAGATGATGAACTCTTGAATTTGATCTTCCTATCTTGATTCCTATAGAAGATGACCTCCATATCTACTTGTTCTTGCTGAATTTCCTAGCACTCCATTCCAAGAAGAAACTTAGTTATTGATGCATGAAGATATTTCCCATTAACTTAGCTATATATAGGTCATGTTAGAATCAATTGTGTTCACGTTTCTCAAGGTCAATGTAATGGTCCTTGTTAACTCCTACTCCACTAACTTCCATCTTGTTGACAGAAAGTCACACTCCAATCTCCTAGGATTCTATTCTAGTGCGAATTTCGAGGCAAATCTATGACTTCAAATTTTCCATCCAACTATAGGCATTTGTAATCAATTGATTCAATTAATTTAACTTAGGCACTTTTATACATATTTAAGCTATTTATGGTCTTAAATTGGTGTACTACCACTTCTCCTAGTACCCAATTACTTGACATCCAGTGCCCCGCATTTCGACACGCATCCGGATGCACACCAATCCTTGATGTAACCGATTTAATTGACTTAGTCTAAAGTTTGATTATTTATTTTATGTCATATTGTTCTAGTTATTTTATTTAAGTTAGCATTATAAGACTTAGTGTACCTATACTACGTCTACCCGGTACTTGCGTCAATACGCTTTACGAGGCATTTACCCGTCACACAGTCTCACATGGTATGACAATATAAATACACACATGCGGTGAGTTATGAAATAAATAATAATTAAAATTGCAATTATGCACCTATAGACACAAATAACGATTTAAGCTCAGTCATGCATATTCTAGCCTTTCCAGGGCGCCCATGTGGGACTGACTTGCTGTCCAAGTCATAAAATAACCTAAATAATGGCGTCAATAAATATTAGGTCGTTACAAGAAAGTAGGGTTTACAAATTGGAACAAATATCGAGGAGTGGCTTAAAAAGTTCGGACATACATAGTTATCAAGAAAATATATATATATATATATATATATCAATCTTAATCTTCGGTCAAAAAATTATTTTTATCATCTTATGTGTCAAACAACAACAACAACAACAACAACATAGCCTTAGTCCCAAATTAATTGGGGTCGGCTACATGGATCAAACTCTTCCATCGTACTCGATTAAGATCATCTTATGTGTCAAAACAATATTAAAATATTGTATTCAACCAACATAATTAGGAATTACAAATTGAAACAAAAAGAATATTTTAATATATATATACATATAATTTATATACAATAATACAATAAATTGTAATTATGCCTTTTGTAAAAAAAGGAATGGTAAATAACAGGAAAAATAATTTCTAATATATGTAAAACTTGGTTGCATTTAATATAAGGACTTATTATTTGTACTAAAAAATAGATAGCCTTGTAATCCGTAAATTAGAATTATATATATATATATGATTTGCAATCATAAAATCATAATTATAACTAATGAATTTTAAAGGAGCATAGTTATAAATAAGCTAATATCATTTGTTTTAATATATATTGAAGCCTTTAAATATATTTTTGAAGATAAAAAAGTACAATTACAATTTGTCGTTAATTTGTCGATGGTCAATTAGTTGCTATTAAATAAAAGGGCAAATAGTCACAATAATCCCAACCTTTCACTTTTGTGTCTAAATAATCTCAAACTAATAATTATGTTTAAATAATCATAAACTTAATTTTTTTTTTGTAAATTTAGATCCAATTATTTTTTTAGACAAATTGATGAGCGATATATGAAATTGGTAAATTATGTTGCTAGCTAAATATGGTGATTTAAATGTTGACATCAAACTAATCTCAAACTTTAGGTTTGATTCACATAAAACTAATTGTTTGTCTTTGTGTGGGTTGTAACTTTTAAAATTTACAATCATTCCTTTTATTTCTTAAAATTAAACCACCTCATTAAAAAAAAAAACGACTTTACTAATTTTATATATCACATCAACATCAATTTGCCTAAAAAAAGTAATTGAGCTAAAATTGACACAAAACACAAAGTTTGAGATTATTTAGACACAATTATTAATTTGAGATTATGTAGACACAAAAGTGAAAGTTTATGATTACTGTGACTATTTTGACATAAATAAAAATATATATTATTAGTTTCCAAAAGAACTAACACCACAAAATCATTTTTTAATATATTGAAATAAATGTTATAAAAGCTATGTTGCTAAAAATTATTTAATGTATAAGTATTATATTATAAAACATCATTATTTTTAAAACTTAATATAGGATGGAATATTAGGTAATATAAAATTGAAAAACAGAATAATTTAATAGACTGTTACATACTTTTTATGATATTTAAAAAAAATATTAAATGTATATTAAGTAAGGTTATGTTTGGTAAGTCTTTTTTTTCCTCTTATTCTCTTTAAGTCTTATTTAAAAAATGTTTATATAAATAAATGTGTTTGATAAGTTTTTTTGTACCTCTTATTTTAAATAAGTCTTTAAAAATAAGAGGAAAAACCTCTTAACAAATAAGTTAAGTTTTTTTTTAACTTTTTTAATGAGTGGTTTTCCACTTATGCGAGTAGAGGATGACATGGCGATTAATTTTAAAAATTTCACAAGTGCTCAACCCTTTCAACGGACATACCTTCCTTCGATCCTTTCTTCTCCACGACCTCTTCTACGAACACACCTTCCGCTTCTTCTCCTCGACCTCTCTGTGCACACACCTTCGTCCACATCGCTCTCTCTCTCTCTCTTTCTCTCTCTCTCTCTATCTCTCTACTCTGTTTTGTTTATGAATGGAAGCCAACTCCTTTTATTTATACATAAGTATATATATACAAAGAATGGAGAAAACAAAATATTGGGTGGGCAAGCAGGATGAATAAAAGATACCCCTCTATACACATTACCCTATCAAAAAGTTCCTATTTGCAACAAAAAACACTCCAATTTGTGCGTTCCATGTCTTCCCTTGTTTCCTCCAGCTCTCAAAGTGTACCAAATAGATGCCACCACATCTACCGTTGATCGCACCCATACATCACAAAACAGTCCCATAATTGATCAACCACATATACACACTATCATCTTCTTCGTTGTATGTGATCAAGTGTGTATATAGATGTAATCTGGTGGCTTGGAATGAAAGCCCTTTTGTATAAATAGGGACTGGAATGTTATTGTTCATCTAATCAAGATTAAAGAGTTCAGAGCTCATATACTCACTTTTGTTTTCTTCGTTGTATGTGATTTCTTATTTCTAAAGTTCTCTGTAAACTTTGTCAGCCATGTTTTGTAATATATTATTTTATTGTATATAATAAATAAACAAAATATCATCCCTTTTCATCCCAAAAAATAAATAACACAAAAGATGGCCAATTTATTCTCAAACACTCCGCTTTTAAATAAGAGGTTCTTAAATTATTTTTACCAAACACCTCACAATCTATAAGACCTTATTTAATAAGTTCTTATAAAAAAAGTCTTAATGGATAAACATTAAAAATTTAAGATAGAGAGTTACTAAACACAACCTAAGTTGTAACATCGTAACGCTCAATGTTATTGTTTAATTTTGAAATTTTAATTTAGAATTAACTTCGCCTAAATGAGACATAATATATTATTGAATGAAATTTTTTTCATGTATTTACTGTGTAGATTGATGATTTAGCTCTCAAATTGTGTTTCAGAGCTAGCAACATAAGTAGGTCAACATCTTAGAGTGTTCTTAATTTTTTTATACTATTATGCTTCAGCCTAAACATTTTTTTCTCTTGTTCTCTACCGAAAAATCCTAAAAATTATTGATTTTGAATTAACCAAAGACGGTTACAACCGAATATAAAAGTGGTAGTAACAAGAATCAGATGTGTTATTGCAGTTCGATCCAAGACCTACATCTACGAGGCCACGCTCAGACGTAAATTCCATTATGTATGAAGAAAACGGAATACATGGCTCTTTCTTGTAACTCCCTCACTGAGCTCCTTAGCAGCTTCTCCTACGACACACTGTGGACTTTACTTACATAAGACTCCTCTTGTGTGTGAGGCTCCCTCCACTGGAACACCTAGGGTTTTTACAACTCGATAATGAAGTGAACATATTAGGTTCACAATACAAAGTAAACTGAATAACTGGTGTACATGATTCAATTACTTTGACATATATATAGACCAATGTAGATTACACAATCCTAATTATTAACCATAAGATCTTTCTAATATCCACCTCTAAATAACCATTCCCTAGCATGATAAAAACGTGATAATGATTCCTCTGAATCGCAACTTCATCCTCTTCATAATCTTCAATTAGTCTTCAGTCGGTTGAGGATAAGATCAAATCTTCAACTGTCTAATTTAGGAATTTCGTTGTAACCGCTTCGTGCCACTGGTTGCAATCGCATATCTTTATCCAATCTCCAACTGTTTCGAATCTGATTTTGAGCACATGTATCATGTATTGGATTTGGATTACTCATTTACTGATAACATCGATCATAACAACTATATCGACAAATCTAAATTGACGATATGATCATGACACTAACAATCTACCTTTTCGTCATTATGTTGTCATAATTAGTAAAACGAGTTTGGAGCATAAATAATAATCATGAATCAGCTAACATTCTGCTCCATCATATAGAATCTAATAAGTCTTCAATATGTTCAATACTCCTTCAAAAACATACGAAAGTAAGAAGATAAAGATATTGTTAATACAAACACGTAACAACAGCTTCCGTGGTGGTTACAACCACTTCAATCAACTGGTTGCACCATAATGTCAACATATTCGGATAGTCTTCAATAGAATTCTAGATGTTACCAAGATACTAGCAGAAGTATCTCTAGGCCAATAGACTTAATAAAAGTAAAAATAAATAGTATCTTCAACATAAACGAAATGAACCCCTCCAAACTCCCAAAAACGAAATAAATATTCCCCTTTTTGATAACATAAGGACAAGATAACCAGAGAGAACCATACCATCTACTACTTCAAGGGGGTGTAGGAGCAATAAGCTTCAGAAACTCAAATATCCTTTGAAACAGATTATCAAGTAAGGCTCAAATTAATGTCATTAGCTCCTTCTTTTGTTCCTTCCTTAGTCTAGAAAGTCACTTCCATCCAGCTCTGAGTCGGAATGAGCATGAGAAACTAGTGAAAACTGAGCATGCATAGAGGAAGTAATTGGCTTAAATGCAGCCTGATTCTTCTTTTGCTTCTTATTTTGAACTCTAGATGTGTCGACTTTTGTACCACCAATTATAACCGGAAAACCACTCTGTTGCAACAGGTATGGTGGTGAAGTGGTTAACTGATTCGAAACTAGCAAGTCATTAAAGCGTGAAGACTCTACTTTTTTATCTTGTTGGAAATGCCTTTGGCTTTAGCAGAACACCGTGAATCCTGATTATCCTCTGGTACTTCTTGATAGTTGAGAAGATTAGTTAGTAGACATGGAAGAACAAATATTCATAAGTGGACCCAGGTTTAGCCCTCTATAACATTGCCTGAAAGATTATCTCACTAAGATCATAATGTGCCCCTTGTCCTATTGCATACAATAGAATTTCTATCTCCCAATTAAAGTCGTTCCCATGTTTATTAGGCAGTAGATTACTGGTGATATGAATATATGGGTGAATTACAAGGTGGTCAGGTCATTTGTTTCCTTTTTCTCCTTCTTCTGTACCCATTCAGTTACCTTAACATAAGTGATGGTGGTGATCTTGGTAGACATGGTGTTTGACTTCCTAAATTGTTCAGGAAATTTATGTCCTTCATTATTGTAAGGACATTCCAAAAACTCATTGATTGCTCTATGTGAGAACCCAATAAATTTTTCTCGAACATATACTCATTGAAAATGATGGGAGAAATATTGAAGGTATCTAACTTTAGATTGGCATAAAATTCCTTGACCAGACTCAAATTATATCTTGTTAGAAAGGGAAAAGTTTTGAAGAGAAAATTAGACTTTAGAAATGTTACCAAGTTCTTGGCTTCATAGTCCTTTTTGTAAAGGAATGTCTCTGCATGACATTTCTTACTTTTGAGTCCTTCATATATGGCTCATGCTTCTTCATCTATCATTCTTCGAGACAGACCTCTGTGATTGCCCAGCTTTACTCTAGATTGTTTTGCCTCATTATCAGAATCTGGAGTGTTACTCCTTAGATCTGGTCCTTAAGAATTAGAACCAGTGAAAATCCTTCCTCAATCTCTACGTCGGTTGCAACCGAATTTGCAAGTTCACAGATTGGAATTAAAGTTGTAACCTTGGCCTTTTTACTTTTCTTCTTTGAGGCCTTCTTCTTCAATTTCCTTTTAATGATGATAATAGAATAGTCTCACCATCACCATCATCTTCTTCTGGAACAGTATGCTCTTCACGAATTAGCCCTAGATCATCACGGGTTTCCTAATCTTGGGAATTTTGCTGATCAGGAATTTCAATGGCTTCAAACTATGTTCTTTCTATCTCATCTAGAATTCTTGCACCTTCTGGATTAGTAACAGTTAGAATAGTAGAGTCCATGGATAAGCCAGGAACACCCTGCTCTGTTGTGTCCATGGGCTAATCAGGGTTGTACTTATCAAGAATATCTATTTCAACAATAGACTCGTCAAGGATAGCATCAGAACCACCCTCGACTGGCTCTATGGTGGTTCTTAGAACATTTTCTTCTCCAGTCACCTATTGGAAACTGGCTTGGTTGTCTGTAACAACCAGTGATGAAACATCCAGTTATATCTACTCTTCATCATGTTTTTCTCCATTTTCTTCTTCATGTTAGACTTGATCATACATATGGGTAACATGCACGCTCTCTGTTTGAACTGTTGATGCTCGAAGTTCGTAGTTCATAGGGTTGTATGATTCGTTGATAATGACGAAAATGAATTGCTTACACTAGGAGGCTTTTTCTTCAACAGTGGTGGAAGACCTTCTGATGATGATGAAGATTTCTTCTGAATTGGAGACAATAGTGGAGCAATGTTGGGTGATGTAGGATTCAGTACCTCGATCAACATTTCGACTGGTTTCTTCCTTTTTTGTTGAACTGGTGCCTTAGATGTAATTCCCTTTGTAGAGCTTCGTGTTTGAACCATAGTGCTAGTCTTGTTACAACTACTATGATCAAGTACGGATATCAAAGTAGGCCAAAATCGATGAGGTAGCATCTAAAGTTGAAGATCACGAAGATGATCAAATTAAATAACAACGACTTCAATTTGACTACCTTGATGCTCATCTACCTCCTTTAAACTCTCACAAACCCCTAATTAATAGGGTTTTTGATAATTACAAATAAAAATCAAATAAAAAAATTAAAAAAATATATCAACTGTAATATTACCGTTAATGTCAAACATTACTAAAATCAAAACACTACTAACTACACATACAAATCGTTACTCCCCATTTACTTTATTTTTATCACAAAATTATTGAAAACATTGTTGCGAGAGTGACGACTGTGAATTACACAGGGCTAAGACACAACCCAATAACCACTCTAAAAAATTCAAACCTATAAGCATCAAGGGCTTTAGTAAATATATCAACCAATTATTTTTCAGTGTGAACATATTCAATAGATATTAACTTCTTTCCACCAGATCATGGATGAAGTGATACGTTAACTCGATGTGCTTAGTTCTTGAATGTTGAACATGATTTTTCGAGATGTCAATTGCACTTCAGTTGTTACGAAACACAACAAGCTGTGTAACTAAATGTTATAGTCACTTAACATTTGTTTCATCCAGAGCAATTGTGTGCAATAGCTCCCCATTGCAATGTACTTTGCTTCAGTTGTTAAGAGTAAGATTGAGTTATGTTTCCTTGCTCATCTTTAGTCAACTTCTCATTGCTACCCATTGGTGTTCGTACATGCTTTGCCTATTCCAAACCAAATCATTTGACTAAAGTGCAAGAGTACTTATGCTGTGACAGAAACATACCTTTACTAGTTTGGTGAACTCTTAGACCAAAGAACTAAGAGAGCTCTCCAACAATGTTCATTTCAATTTTTTTCCATATTGTTGACAAATTCTTATACCAATCCTTTTGTCGTAGCCCCAAAGACTATATCATCAACATATATTTGTGCTATAAAGACTGATTTGGAGTTTTTCTTTACAAACAATGTCTTGTCCACGTTTCCACGATTGTAGCCATGATTTAGCAGAAACTTGGCAAGGTGGTTGTACCTGGCACGCAGAGCCTGTTTCAACCCATAGAGTGCTTTTTTGAATTGATAGACATGGTTGACATGGTCTAAGAAGGAGAGATCTTCAAGTTTTTTAGGTTGTTCAACATACATTTCTTCATTGATTGTACCATTCAGAAATGCACTTTTGACATTCATCCGATAAAGCTTAAAACCAAGAGAACATGCAACAGCAAGAAGTAGACTAATTGATTCTAATATAGCAATAGGTGCAAATGTTTCATCAAAATATATTCCTTCTACCTAATTGTAACCTTGAGCTACTAGACGAGCCTTGTTTCTAACCACTTCTCCTTGTGCATCAGATTTGTTCTTGAAAATCTACTTTGTGCCAATTGCATTGTTATGTTGTGGTCTTGGCACTAAAATCCAGATGTCAAGTCTCTGAATTTGGTTCAGCTCCTTATGCATTGCTATGGTCCAATACTCATCCTGTAATGCATCAAACACATTTTTAGGCTCGATATTAGAGACATAACAGACATACCCAGCTAACCTCCTGTAGTCTATTCTTGTTGTATCTCTAGTAATTATTCTTTCTTCTTTGTTCTCAATAATTTTGTCTGGTGGATGATCTTTTTGAATTCTAGTTAAGTGTTCTCAAGTAACAGTTGACAGCTCTAACTCATTCATGTGTGAAGTTTGTGTAGCATCTGTGTCAGGTGAAGCTTCTACTCCAATTGCAACTGGAATATTGGGGGTGGTTGCAACTGGCATCGGTTCATCATCTCTATTGTCAGCTTGTGATGCTTTCTATTATGATGGAATATTATCAAATGAAACATTGATTGATTCCATTACTCTCTCGGTACGTTGATTTCGAACTTTGTATGCCTTGCTATTTTTGGAGTATCCGAGGAAGTTAACCTCATTACTTTTTGAGTCAGACTTTTTCAACACCTCCCTGTCATTTAGCATTAAACACTTACTTCCAAAAATGTGAAATTGAGCAAGATTGGGCTTTTTACCTTTCCAAGATCGTAAGGTGTCTTGTGAGTTAAGGGACGAAGATATGTTCTATTGATAGTGTAGCATGCCGTGTTCACAAGCTCTGGCCAAAGTTTTGTAGGAAAATCCTTGGATGTGAGCATGACTCTAGTCATTTCTTGAACATGTATGTTCTTCCTTTCGACCACCTTATTTTGTTGAGGTGTAATTAGAGCAGAAAATTCCTGATGTATTCTTAAAGTCCTACAAAATTCTTTAAACTTAGAGTTTTCAAATTCTTTCACGTGATCACTCCTGATCCTAACAATATGTTCTCTAGAAGCTGTCTTTTCATTCATAAACTTCATACACAAATCTCTGAAACTCTCAAAAGCATCTGATTTTTCTTTCAAGAAGAAAACCCAAGTGAAACGAGAAAAATCATCTACGCATACTAGAATATATCTCTTTCCTAACAAACTTGCCACCTGAGTAGGTCCAACCAGGTCGATATGTAGGAGCTCGAGGACTGCTGAACTATTGCATCTATCAACTAGTTTGTGGCTTTCTTTTTTCTGTTTTTCAAGTTGATAGGGTTTGCAGATTTTGATGGTGGAAAGATTGAACTTTGGTAGTCATCTTACTGCTTCTAAGTTTGACAGCTTTCTCAGGTGCCTATAGTGGAGGTGTCCCAGTCATTGATGCCATACTTCGATGGTATCTACTTTTGAGTTGTAACATGACCTACTAAGCTGTTGCAATAGGTAGCAATTGTTAGATGACCTTTCTCCGTTCATGATGCATTCTTCTTTTACATCATTTATATTACATCTATTTTTGGTGAAATTTGCATATAAGTTTTGTTCACATAGCAAACTAATACTAAGTAAATTTCCCTTTAGATCTTCAATATGAAGAACTCCTTCTAAAATAGGTAGAACATGAACCTCTTGAGTTCCTTTTCCAATGACTTGGATTCGCACGCCATCCCTAAATGTGACATATCCCCTTATAAAAGATTGGTAGTTGACAAGAATACCCTTATCACTGGTCATATGCTTTGAGCAACCATTGTCAAAGTACCAGTTAGAGGATGATATAGATTTTACTGATATATGAGCCACATGACATACATCCTTTTTAGGACCATCACTTTTGATGACTTTGCCGATGTTGTTCTTGTTCTTGAACAACTTTTTGGGTGATCTCATGTTGTTTTTGTGCTAGTTCTTGAATCATTTTGAAGCACCTAGGATGTATGTGTCCTTTGATGCCATAATAGTAGCATGTAGGTCTGAACCTTCCTCTTTGCTGTTGATTTGAGCCATTTTGATGTTGTGCTTTAACAAAATTCACAGGTTCTGTAAGATACACTTTGGAAGAAGGTCCTTTGATGAAATAGACCCCTATGATCAACATATCCCTTTCCATGCTGTAGTAGATCATCAAGCTTGGCTTTCCCTTTATTTAGCTTACTGATAGTGTTCCTTGCTTGTTCCAACTTGCTTTTGCATTCGATCAACTCCTTAGCTTTTTCTTCAAAGAGATGTTCAAGTGCTTGATTATATACAACAACTTCTTCCCATTTTTTTTATCATCTCAGCATAATTCCCCTTCATCTCTGCACGACTAGCGTGATTAGGTAAATCATAATCAGATCTGAATCACTTATATTATCTTTTGAATTTTCAGAGTTATGTTTCTGGGTGTTGGTTGCAACTGCTGGTCGAGACACATCTATTGCAACTGAATGCATGACAGTAAAGGCAATGTGATGATTCACATAATGTCCTTCATTTTTTGAGTCTGAATCACTCCGTGTGCTAGTCATTGATTTCTCTTTTGTTCTGGATCGATATTCTGCCTAGAAATGTCCTAGTCCTTCGCATTCTCTGCACGTGGTCGTCTATTGGCTTTGTTTCAACCTCTTTCTTTGAGATGTCTCCTTTACCATTGGTCTTCATACCCTGAAACTCTCAAAACAATTTATTATACTTTTTGGTTAGTAGAGCAAGATTATCTTCTTCATGGGTGACAAATTTCTCAAGACTAAAGTATTAAAATGCTACTTTAAAGGCCAATTCTCTATACTTCTTCTGTTGGTTCAGATGTATCTCATAGGTGGTAAGGGACCCTATGAGTTCTTCAAATTTCAACTCTTTGAGACCTCGATTCTCTTGTATTGCGGTAACTTTCACTTTGTACTTTGGAGGGAGACTTTTGATTGCCTTTTGAACCAGTTTCTTGTTGGAGTACTTCTTCCCTGGTTGTTGTGCTTGGTTGGTAATGTCTTTGAGTTTGACCGTATATTAAGCCACTGTTTCTTCTTCGCCCATCCTTAGTGTTTCAAACTAAGAAGCCAGTAACATAATTTTTGACTCAATCACATCTTTGTTACATTCAAAGAAATTTTTGAGAATATGATAAGTCTCCTTTTCTACTTTATATGAAGAGATGAGCTTTAGGTACTCTTGGTTGAAAGCAGCAAAAATCGCATTCAATCCTTTGGCATTGACTGACAAAAGCTTTTCCTCATCAGCAGTCCAGTCAACTGGATTCCTTGGTTCTCCATCTACTTCTGGTGGCTTGTATCATTTCTTAATGGCCCTCCATGTTTTGACATCGATGGACAGGATATACCATTCCATGCGAGGCTTATAATACATATAGTTTGTATTGGTCAGTAATGGTGGTCTCATATTCGAGACACCTTCTGGCTAGTCTGATTGATTTCCCCAATACATTATGGTTAGTAGGTATCTCGCTTATCTTTGTAAACAAAAACTTTGTAGTACCCGCTCTGATACCAATTGAAATAACTAAAGACGATTACAACTGAATATAAAGGTGGTTGTAAAAAGAAAACAATAATCAACGCAAGTACTTAAAGTAAAGTATACAGTAAAGAAAATAAAAAACTAACACACCAGATGTGTTATCGCAGTTCGGTCCAAGACCTACATATGCGAGGCCGCGCCCAAACATAAACTCCACTATGTATGAAGACAACGGACTACAAGACTCTTTATTATGACTCATTCACTGAGCTCCTTAGCAGCTTCTCCTACAACATACTGTGGACTTTACTTACATAAGAATCCTCTTGTATGTAAGGCTCCCCCTCACTGGAACACCTAAGGCCACTTGGGGTTTTTACAACTCGATAATGAAGTGAACAAAACAGGTTCACAATACAAAGTAAACTGAATAATTGGTGTACAAGTCTCAATTATTTTGAGAAATATATAGACTAATGTAGATTACACAATCCTAATTATTAACCATAAGATCTGTCTAATCTCCATCTCTAAATAATTGCGACAACCCCGACCCCACAAACTTGGCCCTGCCTGACCTAAGCCTACGTGGACTCCCGGTCAACCCACGTGAAATCAACGCATACCTACTCAGCCTTTTTTCCATGTCATTCGATCATTAGTTGTTTATTAAGTTTGTTATTTACTTTAAATATGTCTTAGTAAATCTCAGCGAAAGTTAGTCAATTTAAAACAATTTAAAAAATTAATGAGTAAGAGTTGGGACAATCCTAATGTGGAAATCCTACAAAAATAAATTTCATGTATATGCATGAAGTGGGAATCAATACAATACGACGATCAAGTCATCATATATATGTATCTCGAGTCTCACAACCCATAATATCCCAAAATATAACAAGAAACAAGTGTAGTTCATATGTACATCCAAAATATCAAAAAGAACTTATGGTAGAAGTAGAGATGAGCTAACTCTGAGGGAAGCTCAAAGATAATCGCTGATCACAAGCTCCATGCCTCTACTACCAGAGGGATCTGCAATTGTGACCAATGATGGAGATAATCCTAGTGAGTAAATCCAGCAGAAACTCAACAATATTTCAAGATAATAAATGATAAGTTTATATATCATGCAGGAAATGAAAGAGCAAAAAATAAAGCAGTAAAGTGCATGATATACAGACTAATAAAATCAATGATAGGAACCAAGTGGCTTGGAAGCAAAAGATAGGGAGAGAGTGGTCTATACACTCTACACTGACAAAAGGTGTAAGTGCAGAAGTTGGTGTCGTGGACCGAAGCCTCACAAGCCGTACCAATTCATTCGGCACTGCCAGCTTTACCTAAATCGCAGTCTGAAAGAGTTCCAAAGGAGGCCACAGTGACCATGGATGCCTGCTGCTTATGGAACTTGAATGCTAATTGAGGAGCCACAGTGACCTTAGATGCTCATATCAAAAGGATTCAGACTCGGGAGGAGTCGCGGGAGCTACTCGAACGCTCAACTCAAGAGTGATCATAGTCAACTAGGCTTAACCACTCAAACACCTAAGCCATTTGGTGGGGAATCAAAGTTCAACAAATTTAGGTTATCATTTCAAAAATAAACAAAAAAAAGTGAAAATAAATAGTATTGATTTTCTGACTGGTTTACTTACCTCAACAAATAATAATATCCAAGCTAAACGCAGCTCCCACACGTCTATACTACACTCGTGATACCCATAACTGATGCTCTAGGTCCATGGTACCTATTAGAGTTCATTAGGTATGTGTTAGAGCTTATTTAAGTTTAATTATCCAATTCATTATAACACATTCCACTATTTTCCTCAATGTCATTTCTACTTAACTTAGACCAAATATCAACTTCAATGTGTCCTAAACAATTTTATGCTAAATCCTCTGGGTCCTTAGTCACTTGTTCATACCATACACGAAGGCGTGATGCGAATGGATAACCTCGAGATACCTCTTTTATTCATTTTAAATGCTCATTTGACATTTAACTCGGCCAAAATGCCTAAAGTCGTTGTTACAAAGTATTAGGCATTTCCCCTATTATTTTTAAGTGTTATTGAATCATCAAAGTCCATTGGAAACCACTTCAAGTTGGTTTAATGCATTGGTTTGCAAAACAGTCCTTTAGGGACCATAAAATAATGTTCAAAAACTTAGTTTTTATGCAACATGAAATGCGGCTAAAACACTCATAGAAATTCCCAAAAGTCTCGGTGTTGATTTATTGAAGTCCATTAACTTAAAACCAAGGTTGTTGAGTGCTAAAATCTCATTATTATGATCAAGAACCAAATTTGAGACTCTAAGTAAAACTTTAAGTCCTTATTTATAAATATTGATCTCTTATTCAAAGCATGACTTGAAAACTAAGTTAGACTCATCGGAAAATCATGAAACTCGGCATAAACCTTTACTATGACCCAATTACACATTATGAAAATTTTGGTTCAATTCCGACATTATTTGATGCCCGGAACACCTTAAATAAAAAAATCAGCTCATTAAGTAAGTAAATTTCACCTATTTCAAAACCCATTTGAATGACCATTCAAAACACCTCAGAATCACTTGAAACTTTTACAGAACCTAATTTATAGTATTTCAGATTATTTTATAGGTTTTGGTTATTTTCTTATTAGTGGAGACCCTCGAAAGATGTCCCGACATCCAAACACTTACAAAAGGAATTATCTCTATAGACAAGTGTTGAATTTCTATCTATTTTTGATAGAGAAGATAACTCAATTTTTAAGAGATATTGGTGTTAAAATGTTGTTCTATGTATAAGCTTTCCTAAGTCATAAAGTACGCTCAAATCCAATTAAAATTGAGAGAGTTATGCTCAAAATGTCAAAACAACTCACTTTGATTAAGTTTCAGACCAGCAGTATAAAAAATCACAACTCTCAAACCACACATCCAAATAACATGATTTTTGGTGAGGAGCTTATCTAAATATCCAAAAAAATTATAAAAATATCAGCTAATTATGATAAGAAATGAAGGATTTATGCTCTTTAGAATTTCAACTATAATCTTGACATTTCATCAAACATGTAGTATTCATGAACAACCAAATTCACAATGCGTGGTTCAAACCCCTAATGGTTTGTTCGGTTAGGTAGATAGTGTTGTCTTAATAGGGTCAGATTAACAAACATTGGATTATACTGCTATGGATTAGGGGTAATCCAAATTTGAAGACTTGTTCGGTTGGCATGATAGGGTTTTTAGTGATTTAATGAAAATGCTCATTTTACCCCTCCGCATATAAAAACCCCAAGCAGCTTCATCGTTCTCTCACAAGAGAAACCCAACAATGAGGCACTCCCCATTCATGTCAAGTGTGCAGTACTCATAATCAACACCAATTATTAGACCACACTATCGATCTCAACAACAACAACAAAGGCAGCGCCTTTGTCGATGCAGTTGAGTGGGAAACAAAAAACAATGACTTATTAAATAATAAGTCTCATCTATTACGTATCTAAACGCCAATCCAACGGACTCCATTGAACACACACCACAACAACTACACAATAAGGCCTTAATTAATTTCCTTCACATATTTATTCTTCTTTGCTAGTTTGGCTTCACTCGCAAAGATGAAGAGAGACCAAGAACCACAAATGACGCTGACCCAGATGAGAACTTCAATCGAGAAGCTCAGATCATTAACACCAAGACTGCACTTTCGGATGAGAAATCGAACGAGGTCAATCACTTCCAGATTGACGAGTGAGAGAGACGTCCAGAGTCGAAATCGAACGAGGAGGAGGATCAGCTAGGGTTTGGTTGGAGAAATCGAACGAGGAGGAAGATCGCGTGATTCAATTGTTTTGTTTGGTATAAGTGAAGGGCAATCTCGTCTTTACGAATATTGGGAGAGAATAGATTAACTAGTGAAAGGGTAGGACTCCACTTTGTTTAGTCCAAAGTTTGTATGATTACCTAATCTGGTTGCATTAGCTAATCATGCAAAGTGAACAACGGATTACATCTAATCCAATGGATTAGCTAAGCAGTCATGCGAACCGAATAGGCCATTAATTTTTGTCCAAAATTTACACCCAATATATGACATTATTCAACATCAATATAGGAGTAGAAACTCAAATATTAAACACCCAAGTATGCAAGAAAATTAGTCAATTCTTTCATTTACCCAAAATCCCAAATTCTTGAACCAAGGCAAAAAAATTTCATGAACATGAGAGAAACTTTGATTTTCTTGATTTATAATCATCTCATAAAAATAGGTAATTCATCAAACTTGACAAGATTTCAGCACTAAAATGATTTAAAGAACCTCAAATCATCACAATGTACTATTGAAATGGAAGGGATTTGTTACCTAAGGTTTAATCCTTGTGAAAACTCAAGCTCCTTGAGACCTTTAGCTCCAACTTCACCTTCTCTATGATTTTCCAACACTATTTCTAACCAAACCCCTCTATTTTCTCTTTAAACCTAACTGAAGTGTTTTGTGTTCATGCATAGTGTAGAGATTAAGTGTGTCTTTTATACTCAAACTTTTTGAAGCTTGGCCATTAGATCATCGTAGTACCACTTCATCCATCAAGTCTCTAGATTTATCCATAGTTGGTGTTAGCTCCCACATGCATACCATAGGATACATTATGACTCATTCATATCTCCACATAGACACATCACTAGGTAAATCAAAGTACTAAGAGTGTGGTCTCCATTCAAGTTTCAAACATTTCATGTTTTTGATAATCCATAAAGACTATGGTATGTATTAAATAAATATGTTTCATGAAATTCATTTGATAAGTTAGGTATCATAACAATGTGAATATTTTCTCAACTTTAGGCTTAATTTATATGTCTAAGCCCAATCACTCACTTAGGAAATTTATAACTTTTCAATTCTTCCTAGACTTGGCCTTGTTGAAATGAAGCACATAGACTTAATTGATTACATCCTAAATTCTTTTGAGACTCACTACATAGTTTAGATGACTAGTTGGAGTCTAAGTAAGTGAATTAAGTCATGATCTTAGGCCCAAGTTTTCAATCCACCCGATCGTCTCGCGCGTACCCATCTCAAGGTAACATGGCGCACTCGACTTTAATAAAAAAAACCATTTAAAAATCGTGCACACATATTTAAATATACAATACACGCATCAAAGTCAAGTAAAATTATTTAATTATTACCTTGGTGTTGACACCCAAGTACCGACCGAGTTCGCTACGTAGGACTAGCCGCCAGGTCACGGTCCTACAAAGCATACAACTAGGATTTGATTATTTGGGTCATTACAATAACCACGCCCTAGCATGATAGAAATGTGGTGATGATTCCTCTGAATCGCAACTTCATTCTCTTCATAATCTTCAATTAGTCTTCAGTCAGTTGAGGATAAGATCAAATCTTCAACTGTCTGATTCAGGAAGCATGTTGTAACCGCTCCGTGCCACCGGTTGCAACCATATATTGTTATTCAATCTCCAACTATTTCGGATGTGATTTTGAGCACATGTATCATGTGTTGGATTTAAATGACTCATTTATTGATAACATCGATCGTAACAACTATAATGACAAATCTAAACTGTCGATATGATTACGACACTAATAGATTTCATTTTTTTGAACTATGCCTCCGAACTCATATTAAGTGTGGAGGAAGCTATATACCCCCGAAGGATCATATTCAAGTGCAACTGCATGCTATCAATAAGAAGTTCATTGATAGACAACATGATAATTCAAAAATTAAAAATAATTAAAAATAAAAAATAATAATAAAAACAAATAAAAATAAAATCAATCAATTATTCTTAGAATTAACATGAGAACTTTTCAACCAATATACTCAAATAAAGTACTCAGGTTTTGAATGACTTTTACCTTTTAACTAACACCAAGTAAAAAACAAGTTGCATCTACCAAGTCTATTTGAAGAAACAAAAACAAACTTGTGGCGGCCTCGCACCCCGATACCGCTATGTAGGTGCTGCTCCTCGCCATGTAGGCCCTACTGCACCGTCCACGCCACATACTCGTAGAGTCTCGCGCTTCGCTGACGTCTTTAGCCACGCCTACATCATCAGTATGCGTGCTAACTTGTTATGTTGTTGCTAGGGGGTAAACTATTTATGCAAATTTCCTTTTTAAGCTCATGTACATTTAGAGTTTAATAGCATTTAATTTAGAAGTTTGTAAGTAAAACATATGGCTAGTAGTTTTAGAGTTGCAATTGGATAATCAGTAATTTAACAGCGAAAGTCTTAAACTGACATAAAACATGATATATATAGTGTGTGTGCGTGTGTGTGCGTGTCATAGAGCATTAATCCTAATGTGGAAAATTTGAAAAATAGAGTATTATGTATATGAGAGGTGATGTAATAATCAAAAGATGAGAATATATATATATGAACCATACCTCTCTAGTCTCCCTGATACCCAAAAATAAAATGGAAATTTCAAAAAAAACTAACGCGTACAAGAGTGTCCTGGATAGTAGGCGGTCAGAGATAGTCGCTTAGGACCTCCTTGCCCCTGTTCGTACTAGGATATGCACTCAGCCATTACAACAAAACAAATGACGAGTCCAGTGAGTAAAATCTCAAGGAAAACCACTAAGCATTTAAGTAAATATAGAAGCCAAAGATAATGTTAAATAAACATGCGGGAAATAAATAGACAACTGTAAATGGATCATCGCATGCATACATAACATAAACAAAGTATGTGCTCATCCTGGTTTGACTAGACTGTACCGTGGATCCCTTCAGTTGGTCCACCGCTACTCTTTCACCTGGTTCCTTGTGGTGATTGGCCTATTCCTAAGCTTCCCCGACACATGCACTGGAGAGCAGCTCAGGTTGCCATTCACTGAGGGCTTGGTCACACGTGCTACAGACTAGCGTGCTATAAAAGCACAATGGAAATGACAGTGGGAGTAACCTCAACCAACCCTCTCAATAACAATAACAGAATAGAATAATAAGCCAAGAATGGATAGAAGCAATGAAACAATAATGAAATACTCAAGTGACGTTCAATTGGGTTTTACAAACCTCAAACACGCGCTCCGACTTCCCCGGACTCACGAATCCGACCCCGCTTAACTCTTAGTACCTGAGCTACGGTCCCCTTAGTCCCCTGAAGTCCAAATGTGTCATTTTGACCGATTTAGAGCCACATTAAGTTACATTATTAATATTAAACTAAATATTAGAACTTTATTCCAGTTTTTAGTTGTGGCACATTTTTCAGGTTACACCGGAGTGTCAAACGCCCGAAAAATTCTCGACACCCAATGTTCTACCTTTTTCCCAATTTCTTATATTTTCTCTGATTTTTTCGAAATTTTTATAATTTTTATCGATTTTTCTATAATTTATTTTTACTTATTACGTATTTAATTTAAATTTTAATAATAATTTTATTATTATTTAATGGGGTTGGACCCACTTGAACCGGACCCAGTTCGGCCCAATTGGGTCGGGCCGATATGCATGCACATAAATGCGTGCATGCGAGCCCCCCATCGTCTCTACCTCCAGCAACATTTCATTTTTTTATTCTTTCTCTTCTCTTCTAAATCATCATCATCATCAACAACAACAACAACAACAACAACAACAACAATCACCATTAAGCCCCAAATCTTGAAGCTCATTTTCCTAGAAAAATAAGTTGAAGAAGATGAAATTGATGGAGAGAGAGAGAGTTACCTTAATTATGGTTGTTAACTCCTTACAGATTCCAGCCCCGTATCCCCAATTGAGCTTCTAATTCACTCTCAAATGCTGCTAAAATCTCAGGATTTGCATGCATTTGTGTTGTATTTTTATCAAAATCTCAGTAAGTGGGGTATTATAGTTTGTAATTGAATCAATTATTTGTGCAAGTCTCAAGGAAATATGGTGTGGTCCTTAACTTAAATTGTCCATCTCCAAATGACACAACATGACTACACATCTTACCTAGATATGCACAATTTAGCTTTATTCAATGTCCATCATTGGCCTATTTAAATTGATAAAATCATAGGCTTATCTAATAAAGATCAAATTTATATTTACTTATCACACCTTGACACATTACTTATTAGGTTAGTCTATTTATATATGGTCTTATTATTAATATTTTTATGATCATAGAAACACCTGACACCCAGTACCTCGTGCTTTGACATGCATCTCGAGGTGCGCCTTAACTAATGTAACAAATTATTATGACTTAGCCTAAAAGTTTGATTGTCCATTTTATGTCATAATCACTTTGGTTTTAGTCATTTAATTCAAGTTAGCACCATAAGATTTTATGTACCTGTACTACACTTACCCGATACTCGCGTCAACACATTTTACGAGGCAATTACCCGTCACACCATCTCACTCGCATAATATGATATTTACCAATATGTGATGAATTAGGTCATATTAAATGAAATACATCGCAATTAAGCAACCAATCAGACAATATATAACTAGTACCTAGTCAGACATGTCCCCAGCCTATATGCGATGTCTACGTGGGTCCGAGCTGGCGTCATAATATGTAAATAATAAATAATAATGGCGTTAATAAAACAGGTCGGTACAAAACTATCTATATGATATGAAATTAAATATATATATATATATATATATATAACATTTAACAAACTTTTAAATAGAAATTTAAATAAATATATTTTCAAAATGTAAATATATCGTGCTAAATAAATTCAAAAGATGACAATGAAATATCAAATGTCAATTGTTAAAAATTAGCTAGCAAGTCTTTTTTTTTTCTCCAAAACCATGAAATTCTCCTTCTTGATTCACTTTTGCGATTTTTGTTATTGAACCATCGTCAATCCTCCTCTTCGAATGGTGGTGGTTCCAATCAAATCCCTTTTGCATTTTGTTCATATAATAACCAATAGATCTAATTAGATTGTGGAGATTGGTCCATCTTTATTGCGGTGCATCTTCATCAATGGCGTTGAGTGGATTTGTGCGGCGCTGGATTGATCTTGTCTTTGGTTTTATTTTATAGTTAGTTTTCTTCCCTAGTTGAAAGTTTTGATTTGTCTTCTTCTTGTTGAGAAGTTTTAGGTTTTATTCTCTTTGTTGGGAAGTTTTGTTATTCGTTTTGTAGTTCTAGTAGTTTTGTATATTGTCATGAGTTTCAACATTGTAGAGAGCAGTCTCTGATTGTCAAACTATTTTAGCTAAATTAATGATAGTTTATTTGAACAAATAGGATTAGCAAATCAATGTACTTGATTTTATGTCTGGTCCTGTATTGAGCCATGAATGATTAATGAAATTGCTCTTCAAAAAAAGATAGTAAGTATATACTTGGAATTAAGAATAAATAAATTAATTATCTTCTCGTCGAATGATTCTCGACGACATTGACTACTTCTTCATCGTCGTCATTGCAAAAGAATGACATATACTATTTTTTTTAAAAAAAATATTATGACTAATTAATTAATTATATGTATGTTAAAAAAAATGAACGATATTTTTAGAGGACAATCTCTCCCCTTGCAAACTATAGATATGTATTACCGGACACAACATTTGCAATTCAACAAAAATTAGGTATCCAATTACATTATCGTTTAGATTATAAGCTAGGTTATAAGCTAGCAAGAACGTGCCAAACAGAGCCAAATCAATTTAGCTTTACTCATTGTACACGAAATAGAGTGACACGCTTTGGCCTTAACTTGATTTTAAGAAAGAAATTTCGTACATTTCGAAGGAAGCATTACATTTGATTATCTCCTCTTATGTAATTTTTCATATATATATATATAGTAAATTCAAATGATGGTTCAAAGAATAATTATAACTAGTTGTACACGCTTGGAGAGATTCCATCACTCTTTCAATCGTCACGCATTGTACACGCAACATAGTGACATGTTTGGGCCTTGAATCTACTAGTTTTTGGAGCGCGCTACGCACGTTTGAACGCGCTCGCTATACTCGCGGGAATTTTATTAATATAATAATCTATTTTTATATTTCAAAAAGTGTATTACTTGATTTTTATTCTAACTTTTCACAACTAATTATAACTATATGGATTTAATAGTAAGAAAACCTTTAATTAAATGGTAGAATGATAAATTTAAGTGAATGTTAAAAGACTTAATCAAGGGTAAAATAGTAAATTCATGTGACAGTTGAAAGATTGGTTATGCCATTAATTAGGATAGTAAATTTAAGTGACAGTTGAAAGACTTAATTAATAGTATAATAGTAAATTCAAGTGGCAAACGAAAGATTGATTATTCATGCTTATTAAATATAATAGATATACATTGAAAAGAATGCAAAAAAATAACAAATATTCTTACTTTAATGTAGTAACTCCTAACCTGCCACTTCAAAAAAAAAGAGTCGGGCTATGTGCACCTCGAATGTTTCTCAGGGCACCCCGATGATATGGGCACCTAAGCATTTTCTCAGGGCACACCGCGAGTTTTCCCAAAAAGCCCTTTGTTTGAAACACAAGCACCCCACCATGAAAACACATAAAACTATTTGATATGAGCACATCACTCCGAGCGCATATGGCTATTGCTGAGAGCACCCTATTGATATGAGCACCTACTACAAGTACCCCAAGTGTTTCCCAGAACATGTATTGTAAGTATTAATAATGAAAAATCGAATAATACTTATAAAAAGTTTGTAGCTACTATAGGGCCGAGAATCAACATGTTGTATCAGTACCCTGTGTCCGAAAACATTCGTCAAGTCTCGACGCCCATTGTTTGATATATGTACCAAAAGGATCAAACATGAGTTCGATCACTCCTATACCGAGACTTATTCCAAAGTCTTGGCTACCTTCAACTGAGACACCACAACATATCTCGGTCCTGTGTGACCGATAAAGCCGACGACAAATCGATTTTACTTGGTAAAAAAATAGGGAGTTTAAAAGTAGGGTACACGAGAATGTGAACGAAATAGGCGCCCTGATCATAAGTCGGGGTTCCCTAATCATGTGAGTGAATCGGTTGGGTTGAGAGGACAAATTCGACATTTCCTTACGAAACCAATTTTAAATTCAAAATTGTTGGGTGCCCTGATCATAGTCCAGGGTGCACGTTGCGCCACTAAAAAAACTCCTAAACCGCGTTTTTTTGCTATGGCTATTCGGACCCCACTATTTGCTCCTTTTACCCTGGTTTTGAATTTTTGTAACCCCATTGTCAAATAACTTTGATGCCCTTATATATAAAAAGGCTTTGACTCCCCACACCCAACGATTTCCCTGGAAATTATTTGAACCAACAATGCTAAGCGAGAAAAACACCAAGAAGTCGACTCCCACACTGACCTCCGATTGGCATAACTCCAACGAAACCAGTGAAAATCGACTCGGTAAGTTCGCTATTAGCTCGTTTATCTTCGTTTTGATGGTTTTGATCGTTGTTTGGTGGTTTTTTGAATGATTTTTAGGTGTTTCATTTTTTATTTTTTAGGGCTTCTTCTTAGTGGTGAGTTTTGCATCATAGCTTCCACAATATCTCAATTGTCTAGCGAAATCTAGCAAGAAAGTTTTTCGTGTATTTTTTTCATATTTATAAGTTGGTGTTCACGGTCATGAATCCCGTGGTGTGCGACCACACATGACCGATATAGGAAAATGGCTGACGGTCTATTTTATCCGCTCCACTTACCTATCAGCCTGTTTTGACCGCTATCCTTTATTACTTATTGGCATGTTCAGTCTGCCACCATTGTATTCCTATCGGTCTGTTTTGACTAACAATGCTATTTAACTATCGGTCTGTTTCGACTACCACCTATCGTTCTTCTCTTCCTTCTTATATGTTAATATGTGTGATACAGCTGCTACATTTGGGGTTGGTACATCTAGGGAGGGTGAGGCCATCTCGAACTTTACAGAGGCATTCATATAAACATTGCCATTAAAGTCTAGAGATGAGGCCCGTACTTGGGCTCATGATACAGCTGCCAAATGTGGATTTTTTGTAATTATTCTTGTGGCAGGTAATATGAGACGAGCTAGAATGATGATTGGTTGTGACCGGACTGGGAACGATAGCCCTAAACAGGCAAAAGGGAAGACGAAGATTAAGAGTAAGGAAAACGATGAAGATGAAGAGAAGAAAAAAGCAGCTGGCACCAAGGAATGTGGTTGTCAGTTTAAGCTATTTGTGAAGCACGTAAAAGACAATTGATGACATGTTAGAGATGTATGCGGGATCGACAACCATAGACTCACAAACAGTTTGGTGGGTCTTGCAAATGCTGGGAGGCTCAATGCATGCAAAAAAAAAGATTGAGGAAGAAATGAGCAAGACCACTACTCCCCTAAGGACATTCTCTCAGCCATATATTTGGAATTAGAGGTTGTCAAGAAGAAGTACTTGATCGGCGGGCACGACTTTAGGGCAAAGATTGTGCAGAAGTCGAGGGAAATTAATGGGCCCACATCCACTTCTATCAATGATATTCCAAAGGAAAAAGTGAAGCCAAGTGGTCGGCCAACTAAGAAGAAGCTCAAAATTGACACACCCGAGAAGTCAACGATGGATGAAGCAATTCAAGAACCCGTGGCAAAGGAGAAAATATCAAAAGAGTCTATAGGGGATGATAAATTAACCCAATAGTTCACGACAACCGAGAAACCAACCCAACAGTCTGTGAAGATAAGTAGAAGTGGAAGTGTTTCTTCCAAACTTGGTAGAGGTGGAAATGGTCGCGGTAAGGGAACTGCAATCCCATACGCCGTACCTAGGTGCTACACGACCCGCTCCCTAGTGGCATCTATAACATCCGATAATTTTGTAAACTTGATTAGGATGCTAATTAAGTATTTTCGGATTTAATTTGGGATTTAAGTATCTGACGTGGGACCCACGTGTTACGGACAGCAGATCATAAGTTTAAAATACTATTTTTGTGTGTCGCATAACTAATGGGTGTATTATATTCTATTCGATGCGAAATAGGGTCAAGTTGATGGTATATGCGATATTCGTGAGTTTCGGAGCGCGTTGAGAATATTTCTCAATTTTTTGTGAAATTAGGTATTTTTCGAAATTTAATTTGGACATAAATTGAAAAGATAACCACAAGATTAAATAAAATAATTAATAAATTTGTGGGTGTCTAGTGACACGCAGGGTCGAGGGTGACACGCGTGGGATGTACCATAGTGTGCACACCCAAGGGTCGTCATTGGCGCGCGACGTGAATTTATAGCCGTGAAAATACATAGTTGCATATATATATATATATATATATATATATATATATATATATATATATACATATTTATTTATTTATATTTATAGTTTATATATATAAATATATAAAAATAAGTCCTATAGTTTGAATTAAATAAATTTATACATTGGATTCACATCGAGATAAGCATAGCATGAGCATCGAGGGAGAAAATGGGTTGAACGTTGGCTGTTGGAAAGGGTATCAACGCCTCGAGATGCATGTCATCCTATCTCAAGAAAGAATGTGATTTTATTTCTTGTTCTTTGGATCATCCACAAGATTCGTGCATGCGAATCTCGAGAAAATTATATTGATCTTATATAAGTCGGTTATCTTATTAATAGCTACAAGATTGACCTCGAGATACACAACATGTATCTCGAAAAAATAAAAAATTAAGGAACCATTATATATGCCTCAAGATTCGTGCAATGCAAATCTCGATGAGATCTTTATATATAATATGCATATATATCCCAATTCCCTAATATACACATCGTCTTCACTATTTCTCGAATCAGGGAGGAAAGGATTGAACGAGAGAAAGAAAAATAGAGAGAGCGAGAAAAAAGGAAGAGGAGAAATCGAGACCCGATATGAGTTGTGTGTTCGTTGTTGTTGGGTTATCGTTGGTTGTGTTGAGGTCATTATTGGTGTCATTGAGGTTGTTGTTGAGGCACTGTGGCTATTTATATTGGTTTCATTGATATTAGAGAAAATGGAGGGGAAGGTCGGTCGAACTTCCGAGGGAGACAATATAGAAGAGACCATTCCCCTACCCAAACCCAACGAAATTGAAAAGAAAAACAAAACAAAACAAAAACGGATTGTTGTTGAAACAAAACATGGCAGCGAGGAAGAAGATGGGGTTTGATCCCCATACAGGAACGAATCGGGTCTGGTTCAATTGAAATAGACCGATTTGGTTCAAGGGTCAAACCTCACTTTAAAAAATATATAAAAAGAAAAAGAAAAGGCTAGGAAATAGGGAAAAATTCAAAAAATAAGAAAAAATTTAGAAAAATTATATTTTTAGACTAATAAATAAAAATGGGGGATTTCTATGAAAAATGAAGAATTTGGAATTTTTGAGGATTTATACCGGGGTTTTTCTTGTAATACGTGTTATGATACCCAAAAATGTTCAAAATTTAGAAAACTGTTTAAAAACCTAGTTAAGGGTGATTTTCGATTCCGAACCACAATTTGCAGTTACAATTGAGATCTGAATATCCGAGAGGTTGATTTTGGAGTGATTTTGGGTTTTCAAGACTTGAAAATATCAAATTAACTCAGAAATTGGTCGAAAATTTAAGAAATTCGATAAGGGGATTTATCCAGATTTCTCAATGATTTTAGGTAATGTCGAGGATTCCAAAACTAATCAGAACAAAGCTCGGGAATAGGTTCAAAATACGTGAAAGTCGGGGAAATGTTGTGTGAGGCTTCATAACCAACTTTGAGTTGGTTTGGTAGTAAGTAAACCCTACAGTGATCTTTACTATTAATTGAATATTTTTGTACATGTAATTGTATCATAGTCTGCATTACATTTTATCATTCCTGGTCATGCATGAGTGAGGGGGATAAACTTGTTTCAGAGTCTGGTTTGATTAAAATTAGGTTTCAGTCTTGCATCTACGCTGTCTAGTGAGACTAGCGGTGTCTAACGCCGACAAGTTATCTTTGCATTTCATGATCTCTTAATACCGTCTCTGTACTATTTTTGGAAGTGGACATCTGATTATAGTTATGCGATAGCGACAAAGTGGATTGCATGTCATGTTGACGCATATATCTTATTGTTTATTTAGAAATGCAATTACATGTCTCCATGTATCAGACTAATAATTGCAGGAGTACAAATCAATGTAGAAATTTACTTACCTGACATCTTCGAGTTGTTTTTGATGATGTCAGATTCTATATAAAGACAAGGGACGAATGGACAAGACTCGAAGATTGTGGTGATTGTTTTCAAACTTTAAAGTAAATTCTCGTTTTAAATTATTTATATATATTATTTTGGGACTTTTGGGGTGAGTGTAGAACGTGAAGTTTCATTAAATGGTTATCGAAGTCTCTTAAGTTAGTTTAAAATACGTTGAGAGGTTTATTTTTCAATTTTGGACTATTTGGGATTGTAAAGTTGAAATTAAGTTATTGGAGACTCTAAGTTAGTTTATTAATTTGAATTTGATATATATTATAAGATGCGGGGAGTTGTAAGTCCTTCTAGGCTTCTTCCCATTTTGATGTCTATTAGGTGGATTTCTCGGTAGACCACTATTTAAGGAGGTGATGTCAAAATTTTTACAAAAATACAAAGAATAATCCGTCTGATTTCCCAATTTGCTCCAATTAAAAAAATCATGAATTAAGTTTCAATGAGGAAAAATTACAATTTGGAGCATTATTAAGGATTGAAATGCAAAGTATTTAAGGTTAAAAGAACAAAAAATGGATTAAGTTGACTAGATTATCAAAGGATTAAGGTAATCTAAGTCAGTCGGTCGTCTTAATGATAAGGGGGTTGATTGTTAGACCCCACCTAATTAAGGCATCTAACCGGCCAAGATTACCTTAATCCCTTGATAATCTAGCAGCCTTAACCTCTCAATCAATAAATAATTCAGATTAAGATCTTGTAATCATCAATGATAAAACTTTATTCACCACATATGATTCTAAAGTAAATCTTAAACCTTAAAGTTCGTTTAGATGAATTAAATATTCCTCAAAATTCTGTAAAAAAGTTTCGGCAACACGTCCTCTATTTCAAAGTCTACATCGAAATACTCGGCCTTCAAAATTCTTCGACAAAACTTGCTCAGTTTGGTGGAAATGTCGAAAGACTCACAATCCACCCATAACAATATATATTTCATTAACAAAATTATATATTCATTCCAACCTGATCTGAAGTGTAAAAGAAAATCTTAAACTAACATTACCTTAACTCAAGAATTATTTCAATTCGTCCCAATATCGTTCCAGCCATTCCAAAAGATATCTTAATCACACTTGAACTCAAAAACCCATTTATACAATATAATATATTCAAAAACCAATACATACATAGAGAGAAAAGAACTAAGCAAGTCACAAACAGTCGGAAAGTTTTTCTTTCCCTTTTCGCCGCTAGAACATGTCATTATCCAATTATAAAAATTCGATAATGTTAGATAAGTAAATCTCACACTATCCAGTACACTTGTAATAATTAAATGTATTGTCTTCCAAGAGATTAAACAAACAATAATATCTCAAGAAATCATAAATATACAAGTATGCAATCTATATTGTTTTAGTTGACCGACCACAATCAGATGACGTCTTCTAAAAGTGGTGGGTAAACAGTAATAAAGATTCATGAGTTTAAGAGGAAGTCCCTCGAGAAGCCACACCCTCGACCGTCAGACCACTTAATTAGGGCATCTGACCGGCCTAGATTACCTTAATCTATTGATAACCTTGTAGCATTAACCACTCATTCGATAAATAATTAAAAATCTTTTAGAGTAATTATTAAATATAATTCTAAATCAACCACAAAGGGATTCTAAAACGAATCTTGTACCTCAAAATTAGTAAAGATTAATTATATAATCCTTAAATATTCATAAAAAGTTTTCGCCAACATCTCCGCTATTTCTAAGCCTACACCGAAAATTTCGGCCTTCATAAATCTTCAATAAACTTGCTCAGCTTGGTGGAAATGCCGAAGGACTCGAAATCCACCCCATAAAAAAATATATCACATTAATAATGATTATTTATTCATTCTAATATATCTCAGACTTTCAACATTATTAAATCATCAATACCTTAACTTCTCGGCATTCCAATCCATCCTAAAATCATTAAAAAAATTCCAATCCTTCTCAAAATCATTTCAACACTTTCAAAAGAAATCCTAACCTCACACGAACCTAAAAACCCATTTATACAATATTTTATATTCAAAAGTAATACAAACATAGAGAGAAAGAAACTGAGCAAGTCACCAATAATCGGAAAGCTTTTCCTTTCCTTTGTTGCCACTAAAACCTGTCATTATCTAATCATAAAAATTTGATAATATCAGATAAGTAAATCCTACACTATCCAGTACACATGTAGTAATCAAATGCACAATAATCCAAGGAATTTAAACGAACAATATAATCCAAGGAATTTTAATACAACCGTGAATCCATCTCGTTTCTATTATCCGACCACAATCAGACGATCGGTCTCGAAAAGTGGTAAGTAAACAGTAATAAGGACTCACGCGCGGAAAGAATAACCAAACGAGTCTCGTTCATCTAGACTATGGGAGTATGATCTGGTTCAACGTGATCTCATTATAACCACGTGATGCAAAGTATTAGTGACTCCAACCCCTCAAGCATAATATAGTGTTCAATAACCCCGATATAGACACTATAAGGAGACTCATAACGCCTTACCCTCCCAAATCGTATATGCCTGTACAACAAAAATGCAATTCTAGGATCAATGCAATTTATACAAAATATAATTATACAATGTAAAGGTTACCATGAGATTTACTTAACCTTACAAACAATTAACTTCAAGCTTAATTCTCGAGGTTCCCGGAGCATCGGATCACCTTGAGAATGGTTCCAATAACTTCCATGCGTACCCAATTATATTATGGGTCAAGCTTCAAGTGAAACGATATCACGAAGCCCAATGAAAACCGCGATCAAAGTACGCTTGAGAACAGTTTCCAAAAATATTAATTTATATAACTATTTCAACTAGCCAATTTGGGGTAACTTTTTAACCTTGAAAACCTCAATATTCATGATGATGCCTTAAAGGAACTTGTAGTACTCATATCCTACTTTCTATAGACTCCAAGAACACCCAAATCGGATCACTGACGAAGAAGTTATGAATTTCCCCATATGGCCTGTCGGCCTGGCAACTTTATATATTTTGAACTAAAAATATTTTCGCAATTAAAAAAACTTCTCCAAATTAATATTTTCGCAATTAAATCCTCAAAACTCAATAATAAATGCCACGAAACCACTCGATACCAACACCAAAAATATTTTCACAGCCCGTGGAGTCAAATTGGATTAAAACCAATAATCAATATCAACAATTAAAAAATCTTCAAAATAGTTATCAACTGAATTGCATTAGTTCACCTCATCAAAACCCTAACTCACATCGGTGGTATTTATCCCAAATTAACGTAAATCAATCCAATATACCAATTAACGACAATTTCAACCAATTTCTATCAAAACACCGCGAAAGAAATCTAAAAATCACGAGAATTCAAATTGAATTGAGGAAAAATGTCTGGCATTAAGAATTTACCAAATTGCAGACCAAATAACTCATTTCTACCGCAAAAATTTAGCTCGAACTGACCGTCTCGCGATGCTCTACGGTTACCGAGCGAAAATCGAATGTCGGGAGCTTGCGGAGCGAAAGATAGAATTAAAAAGGGTTAGGAGAAAACGTTCTGTTGAATATAAAAGGAATCGATTGATTTTTTATTTTTGATTTTTTTTCTTTATTTATATATAAACCATCAGCTGCATGTCAGTAGCTTAATTTCTTTTTATTTATTAATTTCATAAATCCCTATTTTGATGTGTTTTGACTTCCGGCGCCCGTTTTCTATCCGACTTTTCACCAAATTGAACAAAACTCTCGATAAAACATTTCATCTTCATGAAATGTCCATAACACTGATTTTGGTCACACCAAAACCCTAAAAATCTTAACTTTTGTCATGACATACGGAACCCTTATGGATCAATCATCTTGCCATACTTATCCAAACTTGCACCAATTTGGACCAAATCTCAACCTCGACTACTGTCAACCGACACCAAACTCGAAACAAGATCTCACACAACTTCGTTTTATTTCACACTGCCTCCAATCCTGACTTACACACAAACGGAGGCAAATCCCTACATCAACTTGTTAAGTCCATTTAAGGTCCAAATTTCAATTTTTTTATTTAAATTCAATTATTCTTCGCGAAATTTGAAACAAATATTTATGTCAATATTTTGACTATCTCGGCACCCGTCTCAACACGTATCTCGAGACAAAATCCTGTGAATCTCAAATTTACTCAATCACCCGAATTTTACAAAATAAAATAATATATAATACACAACACTAGGCAAACATCACATATTAATAAAATTAATTATAAATCTCAATTTCACCGGTGTTTAATTCCCGACTGGCGACTAAAACCATAAAAAAGCTTCCTTAATCCCGGATTAACCGTAATTACCGATTTAAAAATTTCGGGATTTGACATCGACTATGCGTAGAGTATGATCCTGGCCAACATCACAACCCATCATAAACAAGTGTCTACAACGATCAGTGACTCTAGTCATAGAGCATCACGGTGTTCATCCTACCACACATATAGCCAATAAACACAATGGGACCCCCAAAGGCCTCCTTTCTCTCGTGTCCGTGAATGCATGACCAATAAATATGCAGCGATAAACTGTGCATGCAATTATATTCGAGAAATACTCATACAATGTAAACGTTACGATGGGATTTACTTAACCTTACAAACGCGATACTAAAAATTCCCTTACGCTCCGAATCGATAAGCTAGTCCACACAAGGTTCTAAAATTAGGTCTTATAATTAATTTATAAGTCTGGTAAGACTCCACAACAATTTCACAATTTTTAAAATTAATTGCAATTTAATTGACACAATCGCGTCCTGAAACCCCTAAAATACTTCCAAAATAAATTCTCTGATGCCCGAATTTTATTTTTGTATCAAATTATTGTTTGACATTGAAAATTACGTTGTCTAAACTTAAATATAATTTCTTCAATTTATTTATATTTTATTTGGTCCTTCCACAACCCGAAAACCCCGAAATTACTCCAAATCAAATCTTCGGATGTTTGAATCTCAATTTTGACTTCAAATTGTGGTTCGAAATCGAAAATTAATCTAGACTAGGCTTTAAAATAATTTTCTTAATTTTTGATATTTTTGATGTTGTAACACGTATTACGAGGCAAAACCCGGTATAAATCCTTAAGAAAATCTCAAAATTCATTTTTCATAGAAATCCACAATTTCAATTTGTTTGGCTCAAATATGTTTTTTTCTGAATTTTTCTCATTTTTTGGATTTTTTTCTAATTTCTAGCACTTTTCTTTTTCTTAATGGGCTGGGGTTTGACTTGTGAACCGAACCCGGTTCAGTCTGGTTGGGGATCAAGAGCCTCCATTCCCCAACCACCATTAACAACCAACAACATCAACAATGACCAACGGCAAGAACAACAACGACATCAATAAACAATGACAACCCAACAACAACAACGCCACCACACAACTCACCTTTTCATCACCTTTGTCTCGAGCTCTCTTCTTCCCTTCCTCCTCTCAGTCTCTCTTTAATTTGAAATCTCACTGTGAAAACATAAATTGAGGAGGTGATGTGTATGTTTGGAGATAAATATTAAGATTTTCTTGATATTCGCATCACACGAATCTCGAGACAAAATCTAATTGTTCTATTCATTATATTAGTTGATCTTCTTTGAGATACGTGTTGCGTATCGTAACAATGTTCAACCATTTCCTTCCTCGATACTCAAGTAGTGTATGAACTATATATACCGGAGATAATCAACTAGTGTATGAACTATATATACATAGATTGGAGATAAATATTAAGATTTTCTTGATATTCGTATCACGCGTAGCAATGTTCAACCATTTTCTTCCTCGATACTCACGCTACGCGTATTTCGAGGCGATTCCAATCTATACTTTTTAATTTAAATTAAACTATAGTATTCATTTATTTATAGTTATATATATATAAACTATATATACATATATAAATATATACACACCTATGTATTTCCGCGACTATAAATTCGTCAAGCGCGCTAACGACCACCCTCTAGCGTGCACACTATTGTACATCCCACACGTGTCACCCTCGACCTCGCGTGTCACTAGGCACCCACCAATTTATTAATTATTTTATTTAATTTCGTGATTATCTCTTCAATTTATGTCTAAATTAAATTCCAAAAAATATCCAAATTTCACCAAAAATTGAGAAATATTCTCAATGCGCTCTTAAACTCACGAACACCGTGTATACACTTCAACTTGACCCTATTTCGCGTTGAAATAGTGTATAATACATCAAATAGGCATACAACACACAAAAATAATATTTAAACTTATGATCTCTTGTCCGTAGCGCGTGGGTCCCACCTCGGATACCTAAATCCCAAATTAAATACGAAAATGCTTAATTAGCCGCCTATCAAGTTTATAAAATTCTCGGTTGTCACAATCTTCCCAACTAATTAAAAATTTCGTCCTAAAAATTTAAACTTACAGATTACTGAACTAAAAGATATATGAAAAAATGATCCTTTATTTACAACTCTTTTACTTCAAACTTGTAAAATCATTTTCAAGGTGAATCGTTAAGTGGATCCAATCACTTTCGTTGTATTCAACAACTTGGTGGTAGAGATCATAGACACTACAACTTTTTATTTCCAAATCTTTAGTTTAATGAAAAGTTATATCCATTACCTTGCCAATCTTTGACAATTTGTGAATTTTTGACGAGTTAAACAGTCAACTTATTGGAATATCCGATAACCTTACTTCATTTTTCATCTTATACAATGAATCTTATTCAAATATCAACATTTAGCTAGACCTAGCCTATCTTGCTTTTCATATGACAATTCTCATTCTAATCTGAATACTATTCCATAAACCGTTGATAATTCTTTCCATATCCACCTAAACTCTGGTATAGATTCCAATTTACTTTTTCATCACTGATCATCCTTTTTATTTCATTTGTCGGCCGATTAGTTCTTAGACTATCATTAGTTTAAAATTACATATTAATGCAAATAATATTTGAGCACAAAACTAAATATTAAGTAGAGTTGCATGTTTATCTAATCCACAACCATTCCAGCGTTCCCTAATAGAAACCTGAAATTACACAAGTCATCCCATGACTATAGATTTCATAATACATCCGTCACCCACAAGAGATCTCGGATTTTAATCTGATCAGAAATAGAAACCTGACACATCGTGCAATTCTCACTCATTCTCTAAATGTCTACTCACAATATTATTTAGATTGTGGACTAGAAAGCAATTACTAATTCCAACTCATCCGCCAATTTACTTAACTTCTTCTTTGATTGGTTAGAAAATTATCGACCTTTCTAACTTCGTCAAATCATTTTCTGACGATGAGTTCATCAAGAATATCATTCCTTTCACTTTACTGAGATCTTCCACAAACTCACGTCTTAATCACTTACTGTTCACCAACTTCTCTCATTGCCTGAATTGAGACAGTTATCATTAACTTGAGTAGACATACGTTTCTAAACAGAGATATCAATATATTTGATGATTATACTCTCATAGAATAAATTTTAATTTGTATTGCATACAAGTTTATAAACATGTTATCTCTTTTTCACTTCTACTCAATTACAATTGAACAATATTCTATTCTTCAAACATATCAAGTAAAATACATTGTACTATATTCAATATTTCCAACCTAACAGAGATAAGGCTTACAAAATGAGCTGTAAGTTGTACAAGTTTATCACTTCATATATATCTTCACCGTCATCTGAACCTTAGATCAACTCTAATTTATAATAACTAGTGCTTCAAATTTCACCACTGACTAATCAGGTGGTGTATAACTACAATTGAACGAACGTACAATATATTCACTAATATTAGTTATATATTACTTTGGTTCAAAACTTTCAACATTTGGAGTTTGACTCCTTGTAAGATCCTTGTGAATATATATTAAGTTCCATCAAACTTATAATTTGATATTTTAATTTGATCGGGACTCGTTAACAAGAAGTTTTCATTTTCATACTAATGTGAGAATATATTGACCATTTAATTGCCTATACTTCAGCCTTCAATTGACTCCAATGAAACTTCATAGACTCTTTTATGCCGACTATTACCAATTCATCCGATTATTTAAAGATGGGCGGATGCGTCACGTCGATCTTCTACGTTGTGAATAAATCGTGATTATGAAATGGAATTACTTAGACTTTTAGTCATGCACAACTACTCCAGTGCCTTACATTGACTTAAGGAGTTCGTCCGTGTCACTTTCAGCAGTTAGAAGTCATCTCAACATCTCATTTTATTTTATACATTTAGTCTATTCCTTTCAGTTTTTTGTCAATCTTAGCTATTCTCACATTGACCTTTCTCTTAGTCCTTTTACAAACTTATTACAACTTCTATTCAACACCTAAATCATTTACAACTCCTTAGTTTTGACTTAGAAAAGTAACTTATATCTCTTCTATTTTCGAAAATATAGTTAAGGACGGTGCAACTTTTTATGATCATTTAATGAGCTGAATTTAATTCGAAACAGAGAAACTTTGCGGCTTAAACAGTTAAACTATTTTTTTACCTTACATTATTTCCATCAGTCTCAAATATCCCGACTTTTCTTTTTTCTCAAAAAGAAATTTGGTAATTTTCAAGAGACCGTGTAAGATAATTTTGTATCTTATTATTCATCAAATTACTTTTGATGAATTCACCTATCCATTATTATTCAACTGAAGAGATAGAATAATTTGAATTTTCAAACTCTGATTAACTTAATGACTAATAAAATTCTTAAGGGATGTTATTTCAGTCTTTTAAGTCCTACAAATATAAATTCTCACAATATATGAGCTCATACTGACGTCCTATACAACTCGCTTACTGATACTCAATCAGTACGTCTATCTCTTCATTTGTGATATTTTAAGTCATAGTGATAAACATCATTACTTAATTTGATTAGAAGTGACTATTATGTACTTTGAATCTTAAAATACAATTACTTATGTTGATGTTTAATAGTTAATCCAAGCTATTATTAGACCACTTCCCCAATACTTTAACTTCTTACACATTGATCTTATCACTACAATTTTCATTTTCAAGTTAAAAATTTCACTGATCTTTGTTTCATAACAACACATAATTTGGTGTTAACAAAGATCACTCATAACTTAATATTTTCTATTTTTTTATCATTTTCTTTATTCATCCCATAGAACTTATATACTCAATGTCGCTTATTTATAAGTAATTTGAGTAATAAACAATCAAATTTTTTTGTACTTTTTTAAAAGTCATTTGATTGTTTTAAATCATGATTTTATTGTAAATTTTACTTTTTGTTTTGTTTCGGAAAAAAGAGACAATACTTTGCTTCGAAATATTTAATTTTAGTAGAAACCGACTTAGAAAACTTAACTGATTCAATAACAATCCCATTGTGATTTTCTAGACAAATTCAATTTATCTAATCAATTTTTATTTTTTAAAACCGCGTGTCTCCTTTTTCCTTTCATTTGAGACTCGTTCGAAAGTAACTCTTAGTTGATTATGAATCAAACCAATATTTTATAGAATAAGCTTCCCGAGTTAACTGTACAATCGGTACTAACTTTATTCTAAAATCCAAGATATACATATCTTGTGCTTCCCAAAAGTCTCAGTTTCATATTATGTTTTCCAAACGATTCTCAATCGCTTGAGACTTAATTTAAGTCTATTTTAATTTTTTTCTTGAGCGTTTAAATATTATAATAGTTCGATACTTTCGATTTCCAACAAATCCATATTCGGTGTTTACATAAATGAATCATTTGAATTTCCCTTTTAACCAATTTTCTATTGGTTTCATAACTAATACTTTCATCAGTTATATTAATACTGAACTACTTACAACACTTTTATGAATTCGGGCTTTACAAGTCTATTTCACATTCATTTACGGTCAGTTTTGTTTCATAAGCCTATGCTCTCTTTTAATTATCTGTTTCTAATATTACTTGTCTTATCTTACGAGTTAAATATCGAACGGACAAGGAGAATAAACTTTGTATCACATATCTAGCGATTATATATACATACAACACAAATATAACATAATAATTCAAATACCCTAGGGTTGGCTCAATTGAGGATAAGTTTTGGTTGAGAACCAAATGGTGATTAAGAGCAATTATTTAGGAAGTGACATTGTCAGACCCCACCTAATTAAGGCATCTGACCGGCCTAGATTACTTTAATCCCTTGATAATCTAAGCAGCCTTAACCTTTCCATCAATAACAATTTAGATTAAGATCTTGTAATCATTAATTATAAAAATTTATTAACCACATAGGATTCTAAAGTAAATCTTAAACCTCAAAGTTCGTTTAGATGAATTAAATATTTCTCAAAATTTCATAAAAAATTTTCGACAACACCTCTTCTGTTTCAAAGCCTACACCAAAATACCCAGCCTTCAAAATTCTTCAACAAAACCTGCTCGGTTTGGTGAAAATGTCGATGGACTCACAATCCACCCATAACAATATATATTGCATTAACAAAATTATATATTCTTTCTAACTTGATCTGAAGTATAAAAAACCTTAAACTAACATTACATTAACTCAAAAATGATCTCAATTCGTCCCAAACCCGTTCCAGCCATTCCAGAGGAGATCCTAACCACACTCAAACCCAAAAATCCATTTATACAATATAATATATTAAAAAACTAATACATACAAAGACAGAAAAGAACTAAGAAAGTCAAAAACAGTCGGAAAGCTTTTCATTTCCCTTGTCGCCGCTAGAACCTGTCATTATCCAATTATAAAAATTCGATAATATCAGATAAGTAAATCCCACACTATCCAGTACACCTATAATAATCAAATGCATTGTATTCCAAGAGATTAAATGAATAAAAATATTACAAGGAATCATAAATATACAACTATGCAATCCATCATGTTTCTATTGACCGACCACAATCAGATGACGTCTTTCAAAAGTGGTGGGTAAACAGTAATAAAGATTCATGAGTTTGAGAGGAAATCCCTCGAGAAGACATGTCCTCGACTATCCGTAGAGCATGATCTTGGCCAACATCACAACCATCATAAACAAGTGTCTACAACGATCAGTGACTCTAGTCGCAGAGCACCACGGTGTTCATCCTACTCCACATATAACCAATGAACATAATGGGACCCCCAAAGGCCTCCTTCCTCTCATGTCCGTGAATACATGACCAATAAATATGCAGTGATAAACCATGCATGTAATTATATTTGAGAAATACTCATATAATGTAAAGGTTACCATGAGATTTACTTAAATTACAAACACGATAACGAAATTCCCTTGCGCTCCGAGTCGATAAGCTAGTCCACACAGGGTTCCAATTACAGTCCTACAATTAATTTATAAGCCCGGTAAGACTTCACATCAATTTCATAGTATTTCCAATTAATCGAAGTTTAATTGACCCAATCGCGTCTCAAAATCCCTAAAATACTTCAAAAATAAATTCTATGATGCCCGAATTTCCTTTTTGACTCAAAATTATTGTTCGACATCGAAAATTACGTTGTCTAAGCTTAAATATAATTTCTCTAATTTATTTATATTTTATTTGGTCCTTCCACAACCCGAAAACCTTGAAATCACTCTAAATCTTATCATCGGATGTCTGAATCCCAATTTTAACTTCAAATTGTGGTAAGAAATCGAAAATTAACCTAGACTAAGCTTTAAAACAATTTTTCAATTTTGGATATTTTCAGTGTTGTAACACGTATTACGAGGCAAAACCTCGATATAAATCCTTAAAAATCCCAAAATTCTCGTTTTTCATAAAAATCTACAATTTCAATTTATTTGGCTCAAATATATTTTTTATGAACTTTTCTCATTTTTCAAGATTTTTTTCCAATTTCCAGCAATTTTTTTAATGGATTAGAGTTTGACCCCTGAACCAAACTCGGTTCGGCCCAGTTGGTTAAACTTCATCTTCCTCCTCAAGCTCCTCTGCAAATCAAAAAATAGCCCTCTTTTTTTTCATTGGGGTTGAGATTTCAGGGCTCTCGGGGAAGGGTGACGAAATGTCGCCTCCTTCCTCGAATGGTCGAGCCTTCCATCCCCAACCACCATTAACAACCAACAACATCAACAACGACCAACAACAGCAACAACAACGACATCAATCAACAACGCCACCACACAACTAACCTTTTCATCGCCTCTTCCTCTCGATCTCTTCTCCCTTCCTCTCGATCTCTTTTAGTTTGAAATCACTGTGAAAACACAAATTGAAAAGGTGATGTGTATGTTTGGAGATAAATATAAAGATTTTCTTGAGATTCGCATCGTAAAAATCTCGAGACAAATGTAATGCTTCTATTCATTATATTATTTTTTCTTCCTCGAGATACGTATTGTGTATCTTGAGGTCAATCTTGTGGCTATCAACAAGATAATCACTAACTCTTGACCGACTTACTGGTGATTAATTATATTGATCTCCTCGAGATACTTATCGCGTATCTCGAGGTAGATCTTATGATTTTTAAACAAACCATACACCACTTGATTCTCCTTGAGATATGACTGCACGCTTCACGAGGCATAGGCAAATCCTCTCCTACAGTAATGTTCAACCATTTCCTTCCTCAATACTCACGTTATGTGTATCTCGAGGCGAATTCAATGTATTTTTTAATTTAAATTAAATTATAGGATTCATTTATATATAAACTATATATATACATATATAAATATATATACACTTATGTGTTTTAACAGCTATAAATTCGCCACGCGCGCCAACGAACACCTTCGGGCGTGCATACTATTGTACATGACACACGTTTCACCCTCGACCCCGCGTGTTACTAGACACCCACCAATTTCTTAATTATTTTATTTAATTTCGTTATTATCTCTTCAATTTATGTCCAAATTAAATTTCAAAAAATACCCAAATTTCACCAAAAATTAAGAAATATTCCCAATACGCTCCGAAACTCACAGACATCGCGTATACACTTCAACTTGACTCTATTTTGTGTCGAAATAGTATATAATACATTGAATAGGCACACGACACACAATAATAATATTTAAACTTATGATCTCCGGTCCGTAGCGCGTGGGTCCCACCTCAGATACCTAAATCTTAAATTAAATTCGAAAATACTTAATTAACCACCTAATCAAGTTTATAAAATTATCGGACGTCACACTGACAATATCTGAGTATGTTAGTGAAATACTAGCACTTTGGCACGCCTACCGCTGTTAGACAATGGATGTTACCACGGATGGTCATTGTGGTTATCGGGCGGTAGCACATGCTCTTGGCTATGATTTGAAAGATGATTAGAGGAGGTAAGGAGGGAAATGGTTAAAGAGATGGACCATAACATTTTCACATACATAGAGCACTTTCAACTTGACACTGACTATGCCTGGGGTCCGAAATGCACTTAACTACTTTGAGTGCCCCGATTTTGGAGTTGGTTGGCTTACCTTTTCAGATATGGGGCTCATTATGGCCAATCGTTATAGGAAGGGTGTTGTTGTCCCGTGTAAGTCTGGGTCCAATGTGTGGTTTCCCACGAGAGGTGCGACACTTTTCTTAGCAGACAAACGTTTCATATGGTTGTACCTTGTTATCGGCAACCATTTTGTTAAAGTGTGTTATTTACATTACGCGTTATATCTTTTTTTAAGTATTAATGTTCATTGTTGAATGCTCATATAATTATTTTGTTTGTAGCTAATCATGGGCAAGGAAGTGCCTTTACTACCAACCGCGCCACAATGGGAACTGTATGTGGAGGATCAAAACAAATAATGGTTGGTGGGTTTGAATATTTTACCGCGAAATCAACCAGTTGGTCGCATGGGTACGGTGGAACTTGATGATGATTAATGCAACATGCACCCTTTTTTATAGTGCATGTGCTATGTTTCTTTTTCTTGATATACTTAGGTGTAAAATGAGTGTTTATGGGTGTATAGAACACACAAACGTTGTCATATTATCTGCTTTACATTACTTGTTATGTTGTTGGTGAAAATGGATGAATTCTTGGTATCATTGGTGTACTCGACTTGTTATTTTTTGTGGGCATCTTTGTTTATTAGATATGATGTTTATATTGATGATTTAATGAACTCGAACGTATGAGAATCTCTGTTTTATTGGAAATGCAAACACGCAAAATGTGTTGTACTTGATTTGGATAAGTTTGATACAAAAATTTGATGTTTATATGTTCATTTCAGATACTTATCGGTCAAGTAGAACCGCCATATACTGAATACATATCGGTCATAATGTATCGTCGGGTACTTAAGCACAACGACTATTACTTGCTGATAGACTACATATAACCTACATATTTACTCCTTTTACCCCACTTTAACTAGTGACTAAAGTTTACTATACCATCGGCAACAGAGAGCCGCAAACCTATAAGACCTACGGTACTGTTCAACCGCCATTATTGAAAGGCTGACAGCACATCTTGGTCGATGATTACACATACCCCAAATTTAGTTCATATACTACACACCATAATATGTTACGTAAATAAATGAAACTCGGCAAATGGAGTCGATTACGGCACTAGGTGCAATGGTGTTGCGGAACCACAATGTCACAAAACTTTCGTTATCTTCGGTCGCCATGCTGCTTGTACCCTAATATTTAACTTGTGTACCTCATATCTTAATGTCTTATTTAACTTAAGTTTACATCGGCCCAACAGGTCCGACATGTCTTTATGGACTTCGGTAAACCTTAACCATTAGGGACCTACAAAATGCAGTTATTGATGGCCGCGTTGCTTTATATACCCCACAATTTTACTTTACGGACCCTATAAATATATTCCTATATAATTCCAAATGCTTAACGGCCTTAATTGTCTGACAGTACTTTTGACCTTGCGGTCCTGGTGCTCCGTAAACCCCGAACTCCTCTCTGAACAGTTGACTCGTCGCCTTTTGAGGTTAGGGTTTTTCTTGTTCAGCTTCTTCCGCCTTTATCCATCAAGAATTAAGGCGTCAAACTTACCCAACACTGGTAACAAACGAAGAAATAGGCAGTGCTCCATGACTTTGCCGATCATCGCGACCTACAAACTTGAAGAGATTCCACTAACAAAAGACTTGAAATGCACTGGAGAGTTCAATTGAGGGTTCGGTAAGGCCGAAAAATCGAAGAGATGATGGTGGTGACGAATTTAGTTGTGGGGTATGTGGGCTTGAACGTGGGTATAAGAGAGAATTAGAGTCGTTGAGGACTAGGGGTAATTTCAAAATAATTTATAAAAAAGTGGGGTAAACACAGTAAAGAAAATTCAAAACTGGGGTAAAACGAAGTAATGGAGTAAAGGGAGCAAAAAAATGGGGTTCGAATAGCCGCCTTTTTTTTTTGATAAAATGCCACGTCTTTTAATGTTTTTTAATATGTATTTATCAAAAAAAAGTACCTATTTTAATCGAAATCGGAAAAGATGAGGGGGGTGTTGTTTTAATCATATACCCGGAAAATAGACTAATTGGCCAAAATCTACCGAAATATATTTAAAAAAAAATTATCAAAAAAAAAAAAAAAACTTAAAAATCCCCCAGAAATAGCCCAAAAATCCACCCGAAACAAAAAAAAAAAAAAAAAAAAAAAAAAAAAAAAAAAAACACCTTAAAAATAGCTAAAAAAACGAAAATAGAAGTACCTGCCACTGTCATCTTCTCGTTACTCATCTCGACACATAAATCAATGAACACCAACAAGTGAATGTCAATTTGATTGTCCCAAAAGGGTCACCAAATCATTTTCCTATAGATAGATATCATGGCAGACTAATTCTCTATGTAAATCTAGTTGCTGTTGGGATTGACATGTTATCACCGCGGAAAGCACTCCTTGGACTCCAACTGTGCATCGTTAGCTATTCCGGCCCCCTATGTCTCCATCTGTATATATATAAAATCAAATGTGTTTTACTGCATGCGTTAATAGTCCATAGTATTGAAAAGTGAGGCGCAGAGGAGAAGCAATGACAAAACTAAATATGAAGATCTCTGGGCTTCTCTTTCTCTTCTGTATATTGTTCATGATGACACCAGCATTTTCTCTCAAGAAGGTTAATTCAATCACTTCCACTTTTTACCATTACTTATTAGTTATTGCGTTAGATATATAGGGAATAGTCTCACATCGACTAACTTTTCTTTTCTTTCTTTTTTTTGGTATACAACTATCATCGACTAGTTGAGTAGAAAAACATTAATGGCTTAGAAGTTTGAGTATACATCCCCATACTTAACACTAGTCTCTATCTCTAGACTCCCAACCGCCCTGACATGTACAAAATTTCACATATGAAAGTATCTACCAACCAAGAGGATGACTCACTAGTTTGGTATGTGAGGTTATTAAATGGATGAGAGATTGAGAGTTCAAGCCTCACATAGAGCGAGTTGTGGTTTCTTTCTTATAAAAAAAATGTATTTAGTGTGAGTAGTTAACTGTTCTGCTATACTCTATTTTAATTAAAGTCTTCAACAGTTTTGTTGATTTCATCAGGGGCAGTTGAATTTACTTATATATAGTAATTCTTTAATTTTCACTTGACTCTAATAGACATGTGTATGTTCTGCAATTGTAGTCATACATTGTGTATTTGGGTGCTCATTCCCATGGCGGCTCGGAACTTACAGCGGCGAAAATGGAGGAAGCCACTGAGGCACATTATCAGTTCTTGGCTTCTTTCCTTGGCAGGTGATCCATTACTTACTTCCATAAGTCCAAGTAGATTTATTGTTTTAGGAATTGTGATATTTGACAATTATATATAAATGTAAACTACAGCAGGGAGAGATCCAATGATGCAATCATCAAGTCCTATAACATGAATATCAATGGCTTCGTCGCTATGCTTGATGAAGCAGAAGCAGAAGCCATTTCAAGTAAGACACATCTATATATATGCTCCTTTTAGATTTTCTCCATTCTTTTCTCTTCTATTCTCTAATGCATTTGACCAAAAAAAAAAAAAAAAAAAAAAAAAATCATTGCAGAGGATCCCAAAGTAGTATCAGTATTCTTAAACAAAGGAAATACCAAGCACACAACGAGGTCCTGGAATTTTCTCGGAATAGAAAAGGACAACAAAGCCCTGGCTGGCTCAATCTGGGAGAAGGCAAGATATGGCGAAGACACAATCATCGGAAATCTCGACACCGGTATGTGTTTATACATTCTCTTGTATTTTTTATTTTTTTTTCATCTATTAAGTAATGGTATAATTTTATCTGTTGTTCTATTGCCACTTAAGCTTCACAATACAATGGTGTTTGTTTCTCAATTGGTATATTGTATCATGTTTGTTTTTGTCAATATGGTAGGGGTGTGGCCTGAATCGCATAGCTTTAACGACCACGGATTGGGACCGATTCCAAAGAAGTGGCGAGGTTCATGTCAAAATGACACCAAGAAAGGCGTTCCTTGCAATAGGTTTGGACAAACTCTCCCTAGCTAAGCTAGCTTCTCAATTACATATTACATTGCCTACTACAATCATGACATATCAACAAAATCTTTACTTGTTGTATTTGTTTGATTCATATTGCCAGGAAGCTAATTGGAGCAAAATACTTCAATGCTGGATATAAAGCATATGCAAAAGAAATGAATTATACAGTAACGGTTGAGAACTCTGCAAGAGATGAAGATGGGCATGGAACTCATACCTTATCAACGGCAGGAGGCGGCTTTGTTCCTGGAGCTAGCGTGTTTGGTTATGGTAAAGGAACAGCTAAAGGTGGTTCGCCAAAAGCACGTGTTGCAGCCTACAAAGTGTGTTGGGATGCCCTCCCAGATGGAGGAGAGTGCTTTGACGCCGATATATTGGATGCCTTTGATAATGCAATAACTGATCGCGTCGATATTTTGTCACTGTCGCTTGGAGGAGATCCTTCTGATTACCTCAACGATGGAATTGCTATCGGTTCATTCCACGCTGTACAGGCAGGGATTGTTGTTGTTTGCTCAGCCGGCAATTCAGGTCCAGCTGACAGTACTGTGTCGAATATTGCGCCTTGGATACTTACTGTTGGCGCAAGCACCATGGATAGGGAATTCCGTTCTTTGGTCGTGCTAGGCAACAATAAGACTCTCGTGGTATATATACATTAATGTCAAATCTCTTCTACAATCACCATTAATATAAACATAGTGCTCATCTGATTATGCCATTTTTGCTTGTAGGGACAAAGCCTTTCAACTAAGAAACTTTCACCCAAGAAATACCCATTGATAAGTTCTATACGTGCCCCAGCTCCTAACTCCTCAGCTTCTGATGCGTAAGCATTAATTATGACATTCGGCGTAGAACTTCTCTTTCATTATTTTTGTTGAAGATTAATTCTATGCATTTGTCTATGAATGATTTGCAGCCAAATATGTATGATCGGATCTCTCGACCCTAAGAAGGTAAAAGGAAAGGTGGTAATATGTCTCCGAGGTGGAAATGCAAGAGTGGAGAAAGGCGCAGCTGCAGAATTAGCAGGTGCTGCTGGAATGATTCTTTGCAATGATGAATTCTCAGGAAATGAAATCATCGCCGATGCGCATCTTCTCCCTGCTAGTCACATCAATTTAAAGGATGGCCTTGAAGTTTTCAAATACGTCTATAATACCGAGTGAGTTTCTTATTTCGCTCGAAAACAATCACTTGGAGCCTTCTAATGTTCAGTTGGCAATGTTATTTGGTTCCGTCCTTGAATCTCGAGTTTCTCTTGATTACATTGTTCATAAAAGATTCTCATGTTTCTAAAAATGTACTAATTCTTCAATCATCAGAAATCCGGTGGCCTACATTACTCCGGTCAAGACACAAACCAACGTGGTGCCTGCGCCATTCATGGCTTCTTTCTCATCCAAAGGACCTAATTACATCACTCCAGAGATCCTCAAGGTTAAACCCCTATTAATCAGCATCGATTTAGACATTGCAATCATGCATCATTCTTACTTAAGTGATTCCTCATTTGATTTGATATTGAACTTGGAGATATGATGATTGTTTTTTTTCCAGCCCGATATCACTGCGCCGGGAGTGAGTGTTATAGCATCTTACACACAAGCAAAGGCACCTACAGGTATAGACATTGACAAGCGCCGAGTCCAGTTCAACGTAGAATCGGGAACATCCATGTCTTGTCCTCACATCTCCGGCGTCGTTGGCCTTCTCAAAACATTGCACCCCGATTGGAGCCCTGCCGCCATTAAGTCAGCCATTCTGACTACTGGTAGTTAATTAAGAAGCTGCAAATATGTAACGTACGTTCTTTGATTTTATACAGGTTCACATTGCTAACCATATATTGCGTTTCTTTGAATGCCATTTCAGCAAAAACTCGGGACAATCGTTTGAAGGCGATGTTGAATTCGTCATCAGAGCAGGCCACCCCTTTCAGCTACGGTTCTGGACAAGTGAGGCCTAATCGGGCAGCAGACCCCGGACTAGTCTATGACTTGAACGTTACGGATTACTTGAACTTCATGTGCGGCGCAGGCTATACTCCATCGCAGCTTCAGGGGATTTACACGAAAAAGCTGTACAAATGTCCAAAGACATACAATATATCATCGGACCTGAACTACCCTTCCATCACTGTCCCTAATCTTTACGGGTCGGCGACGGTTACTAGAGAAGTGAAGAATGTGGGGAGTCCAGGCACATACAAGGCCTTGATCCATGCACCTCCTGGAATATTAGTGACTGTGAAACCAGATACATTAACATTCAAAAAGAAGGGCGAAGTGAAGAAGTTTGAGGTGACACTTCATGATGAACTCGACGGAACTGTTAAAGGAGAGAGTAGTCCTAAGGTGGCGCGGGACTACGTGTTTGGAAAGCTTTCATGGACTGATGGAAAGCACTATGTGAGAAGTCCTATTGTGGTGAAGGCAGCAGCTAACTGAGGGAGAGTGAAGTTAATTAATAATCATCACTTAGCTAGAGATTGGAGGAAGCAGTGGAACTAAAGTTCTCCTTTCTTTTATAATGGTTACTAATTAGTATAGTTTTCTTTTGATAATGGTAACTCTTCTAGGTAAAGAATGTGTTTAGTTTTTTCATCATTTTACTTATGGAGTTGAGGTGTTTTTTTTAAAAAAAAATTATTATATTGAAGTTCATAATTTATAGACGCTCTTATTTTAGTGAATTGAATAACTTGGATGGTAAAACAATAATGATGTTTTATTTTTTTCTTTTTTGACTTCAACGGGAGTCGGATCCACGACATCTCTAAACCTTGTCTTTAGTGCTTGTTTTTTTGGCAAGCTAGAGATTCTTTGGAAAATATATGTTATGATGTTTTAACATATGTGAAAAGATTGTAGAATATGAATCTTGTTTAGGTGACATGGATTTGATGATCACAATTTACCCTGTATTCTTTGATTTCCTTGCAGATGAGTCAACCTTTGAAATCAGGAATTACAAATTGAAACCTTTTATTGTTTAGCTGACAATAGAATTTGAAATTTTTGTGTTTAGTTTTATTATCGGAAGTTTTATTTTTTGTTATGGTTTGAATAATGTGTATGTATATTAATGTGTACTAAACAATTGTCAAGTATATTAATGTGTACTAAACAATTGTCAAGTCGTTGTTCTTAAAAGTCAACCTCATTTGATTTTTTTTTTGAACAATTAAAATTAATGGATCTATATCTGCTCTTATTCCATTTAATAATATTATATTGAGAGGCATTGGTTGTTCATGAAATTTCTATTCCCTCAAAAAAATTATCATGATGTTTTTTTTTTTGGGAAAATCATGTAATTGGAATGAATTGAGATTATGGAAGAATCTTTGGAAAACGCAAACGTAACCCACTTTAAACATCAATTTAATCGGATGTCGTGTATTTTGCCCGAGATGCACACGCGCATTTCTCGGCTTGTATTGCACGACATCTAATTTGGTCGGTGTTCAAAATGAGTTATCCTAGCAGTTTCCAAAATCTTTTTTTTACCTAAAAAACACAAGTAAGTAATTGATCATAATGTAATTGGTTCTAACTTCTAGTCTTCCAAGTTTAATAGTATTCCATCTAATGCTTATCTGGAGAAAACCACTGGCGTAAACCGTAAAGTATAGCATGTAGAGCGACATTCTTGGGGGTTAAGGGTTTTAGTCAGGGTACCGTTGAGTCTAGACATGAGAAATCTTAGAAGATTGAATGCCAATTCTGTGATCAGGGCATTAGCACTTGCATCAACTGCTACCGCAGCTTCTCTTTTGTTCAACAACAACAATCACCAAATCAATAATGGTAAATTGAAATGCTTCATTAGTTTCACCTCTCTCTCTCTCTCTCTCTCTAATTGGTATTACAAATTGAGTAGTAATTTGGGTCATTGAATTGATTGATTGATTGATTAAAGGCTCAAGAATCTCGGGGGCTTCGATCTCGCCGCGATTGCCGCAGTTGCGGGAGTTGCTACTTTCATTACCTATTATGCCATTTCCTGCTCCACTAGTTCAAACATCATCAAGTTCAGGTAGATTTTTCATTGAGAGCTTAAATTGGATACCCTTTTCAGTTTAATGAAGAGGAGAGAAGTATAAGGATTGGCGCGATTGCGAAAACTTATTCTTTGTTTTCTATTTGTAATCCTAAGGTTACAACAATCACTTTATCTTGTCTAGAAAAGAAAGTGTAGGAGAAACTGGAGATACTGCGAAACGTTGCCATGGCTGTCTTGGTAGAGACTCTATAGCTACTGCAGCTGCCGCAGTTGGCCCTGCTGTTGTCAATATATCTGTTACCCAAGGTTTGCTTCCGGGCGTCTTTAGTTTGATTCAAGTCTTTAAATTGGTGTCTAGTTATTTGTTCGCGGAAAAAATATTGATTTCGATCTCGTTTTGAATTATTCAAGTCTTTAAATTGGTGTCTAGTTATTTGTTTGCGGAAAAAAATATTGATTTCGATCTCGTTTTGAATGATTCAAGTCTTTAAATTGGTGTCTAGTTATTTGTTCGCGGAAAAAATATTGATTTTGATCTCGCTTTGAAGGGCTTCATGGATTGATGTTGGGGAAGGGTATAGGGTCAGGAACTATAATACATCCTGATGGTACAATCTTAACATGCGCGCATCTTGTGGCTGACTTCCAAAGCTCAGGAAGAGTATCTAAAGTAAAGGTTGGTTAATTCATTTTGATATATTTCAATTTAGTAGTTTAACTTATTGTTTTGTGATTGGTAACGATTTTTTTGCAGGTTGATGTTACTTTACAAGATGGGCGAAAATTTCAGGGTACTGTGGTTAATGCTGATTTTCATTCAGACATTGCTGTCGTAAAAATAAATTCTAAGTCTCCATTGCCTACCGCAAGAATTGGCTCGTCAAGAATGCTTCGCCCAGGAGACTGGGTGATAGCCATGGGGTGTCCACTTTTCTTGCAAAACACAATCACAGCTGGCATTGTTAGGTTGAGTATTTGGGCTTAAGTTTATTCATGATTTTTTTCTGTCTTAACAGTTATTTTCCTAAAAGAATATGTCCACTCAGTTTAGTGTTGATTCTTGTTCAATTGAGTTGAACTCTTAGAAATTGACTTCTTATTGTTTAATCAGTTGCGTCAATCGCAAAAGTAGTGATTTAGGTCTTGGAGGGACTCGAATGGAGTTTCTACAAACCGATTGCGCTATTAATGAGGTACTTTGTCAACTTTATAAGTTTTAACATAGTGTAATGATTTGATTTTTATGATAATCTAAATAATGATTGTTGTGGCGTCTCATGGGAGTCTTTTCTGATGCCATTCATATGCTTCTATTATCAGGGAAACTCAGGAGGACCTCTTGTCAATCTTGATGGTGAAGTTATTGGAATCAATACTTTGAAGATATTAGCTGCTGACGGTTTAAGCTTTGCAGTACCGATAGATTCAGTCCTTAAAGTTATGGAGCACTTCAACAAAAATGGGTACATCATAACTTTCCCGTGCAATTTGTGTTCTCCTTTTATGATTAGTTAATAGTGAATCATAAGGTCATATCTGTAGGTGTTCGAAGATAATGTTTTTTAAGGATAATAAATAATTTTAGTTTCAAACACTATATGGATGAACAAAGAAATAGCTTTGTTAAAACTTCATCCGTTATTTTCAGAAATCTATCATGATGCGAGATCTTATATATGGCATTCACCTCAATGGTTCGTTCATTGATCATACATTTGGATCTTAAATATGGCATTCACCTCATTTCTTACTTTGAACTCTATCATGATGCAGGAGAGTTGTGAGGCCTTGGCTTGGATTGAAAATGCTTGATCTTAATGAAATGGTTATATCGCAACTTAAAGAAAGAGACAATTCATTCCCTAATGTTACCAAAGGTGTACTCGTACCTATGGTATGTTTCATTATTTTGTGCTATGTATAAACTTTATCGTGAATCCTAGTTTTATTTGATGTGGCTTTAAGGATTTTTCTTTTTCTTTTCTTTTGATCCCTTCCAGGCATCTGCCTATTAGACCGATTATGGTTTAACTCTCCAAACCAACCCATCAATCATGTTTTAGGAATCCACTCAATAGCTTGAGTTATTCTTGTAAACATTAGGACCATTAATGGCTGTATCAACTTGTAACCTCGTCTAGCAGGGATCCAGGGCTAAGATGCTTCATCTTGTTTCATGTAGACCATTATGCCGTGCTCCACATCTTAACACCCTCATTACAATTTAAGATTTTATAACAAATGTATTTTTTGTGGATAAGTTAGCTTACTGATTGAATGGAACTCGAAATAGGTGACTCCAGGATCACCTGCTGACCATGCTGGATTTCGCCCTGGCGATGTTGTTATTGAATTTGATGGAAATCCTGTTGAAAGCATCAATGAGGTACAATATACGCACAATCTGATTTTTTTTGTTTAAGATTACAGGAAATATGAATTCCTTAACTGACATCTGAGTGCTCAGAATTAAATTTCTTTTCTGTTCTTTCTTTAAGTCCTTTTCTCTTTTTTCCATGACATTGCGATGCTTCATTAAATTTATAGGTTGTATCATATCTCCTGTTTAGTTCAAATGTTCTCAAGATAAAATAAACATGGAATGGACTTGCTGCTCTTTCTTACATGTATTGTGTATTTGACATTTTCACAGATCATTGAATTAATGAGCAACAAATGCGGGAAGCCGTTGTCAGTAGTTGTAAAGAGGGCAAATGATGTTTTGGTCACTCTAACTGTGGTTCCAGAGGAGGCTAACCCAGATATATAACGAAAATTCTACGCTAACCTATGTTCGTGGAAATACTTAGCTTTACCTGATTGTACACAAACAAAAATCTCATTTGAGCGAGGAGCGCATTGGAGGGAAGCACTGTCTGGGATTCGGACATGATAGGATTCCATGAACCCTTTCTAATTGAAGTTGAAAACTTGCGCATCATCGGATATATTCAGTTTTTGTGCATGTGAAGGAACTCAAATGAATATTTCTTGGTCATTTTAACATATGAGATTTTTTTTACATTGTCTCAGTGTCTATCTACTTTATCTTTCTTTTTTTTCACAATTCTAGGTGGAATCAGCAGCAGCAGCTTGACTTTCTAATTCTTTGCAGTTGCAGTAAATGAAGTAAGTAGTTAATTTTTAGAGTCCTTTTCTTCTTTGCAAATGTTTCTATGGAAAGGAACAACATATAAAAATGGCAAATGGTATTTAGGGAAATCATCTACAAAACCCTGATTAATCTAATTTGTAAGTAACTGTCAAACTTTTTTTTCATAAGACTATCAAACTCAAATTTCATGCCTACTCTCAAGCGATACGCCTTTCCCAGAGACTTACCTTCTTTTCTTTATTTATGCCTTGAGCAAACTACAATTCAGATGTTCCTTGAATGTTTGGTACGGACATATTCAAAAGCTAGAGTGACGATAATGTTTCAGATATGCAACTTTTAGATCAAGTATTAGGGAGGCATAATACTACTTTTCCTCAACCATACGCCTCATTTGTCATCATTTGATCGCTCCGTATCACAGATCAACATGTGAATCGAGAACGATCAAACAAGAAATAAAGATGTGTCTGAATTACATGTAATGATAATGTTTCAAATATAATCTGAATTACATGTGATGTAGAGGTACACTATACAAATTATTAACAAAGCCCATTGAGGAAGTCAGGACTGAAAGGCATTGACAGCTTCAACAAGCCTGCACTCTCTTTTGGGGTGGAAAAATGCCCGCGGATATACGATTTGTAATGAAGGAAAGCATGCAACAAACTCTATTAATGCTTTTCCAGTAATATTTGGTTTTCTTCGCAATTTACGCAGTTTAAAGTCTGAAAATTCGAGTTAACTTGTAAACCTGCAAAACAAATGAAACAAACAAATAAGTGCATTTCTTAAGTTGCATGTTCACTGATTTTATACGCAATTTGGTCTAGATGTTACGCTTAAAAGGTCATAAGCGATAGTAGAAAAATGAGGAGGGGGAGAGGATTGCATTATGCAGTAAGAATTCTCAAACCTGAGCACTTCTACTTGGAAGCATCACTTCTAGGCTGTTTTGGAGGCCATCAACCCTGGAGAAAGCAAAGCACATACATGATGACATGATGATAGAAATCAAAAACAAATACTTGCAAGGCTAGTTTGGCACCAAGGCTGCTCATAATTATGACTTAGCTAACATGGATAAGTATTCTAAAAGGCAAAAGCGGGTGGAGATTTACTTGTCAAAATCGCAATTCTTTTGGTAGTTTGGATCGTTTTGCATTTTAGTGTCATGTCAACCAATAGCAAGAAATAATAAGTGGTAAACAAACGGAAGGAAGCTGCTTTTTGAGGCCACTTCAGCCAAAAGAAACTAGAATTGCTATACCAAACAGGCTAGCAAATAACATTCGCGCCATTCAATAAAAGAGACAGTTTAAGAGGCCTAAGAGAGGGTGACAAGGGCGACAATTACCGCTTCATTACGGTTCTCTGGAGATAGTGTTCGTTTTTCATGTGTCCTTGGCCCGCGTATTTGACTTCATCTGTATTCAGAATTATCTGCAACAACATATGTTCATTTTCATGTTTGTGATGAGCTGGAAATAAAGCAAGTCGAGCCGTTTAATAGCATTACAGACAAGAAAGAATAATAGCCAAGTTACATCTTGTTGCCTCAACAGCATGAAGATGCTTCATCAATAATATACGAGGTGACATATACATATATGATCCAAATAGAAAATAATGTGTACTACTGCTTAAACCCTGAAAGACAGTAAATAGTTGAGAATTTTACTTGGTACTCTCCGGCTTCCTCTGTGCCTACACTGTATTTCTCATAGGTATTTGTTGGATGAAAATTGAAAATAAAGAGAAGAGGACCTCTCATGTAAGATATGACCTGCAGCATACACAAATCCAGATTATACCAAGTTTCGCTAGTAATCTATTAAAAAATAAAGCTTCAAATGCTCCAACTGAAGGAGAAGAATAAGAAGTGGTCCATCATACCATATTAGAGTCATTTACATGGTGAATATTGGGAAGCCTTCTTGATAGTATCTTCTCATTTTCGTCCAACATCATCATATCCTACAAAGAAGAAACAAATCAAAATCCACGATTATGACCTGCTAGAAATTTTCCTCACATAAGAAACTTCGTTATTTCCTATTTAACAAAAGAATAAAAGCTGTTTAATTCAACCAACAATAGACAAGCAATATCTAAATGTTATCAAGTGAAACACAGATGTCTTCTATTTGTTGAAACTGTAACTGTAATGCAAAAAGGAGAGGATAACCCTCAGACTAGAATTCTTAACACGCATAATCTCCGAGGCACATAAAAAATAGAAAATAAGCAAACAAAGAAAGAAAATTCAATTTTGATAAAAGGAGCAAGACGGCATGCTAGCCAATCATATGACACACAAGATCAAAGCTAGAAAGTAACAAACTTCAACCTTATCAAAGGAAAATAGGCCACTGTGCACTTCATCCATCAGTAAGTCCCACCGTCGGTTGGCAAGACAAAATGAGAACTTGTTGCTCGCCATAGGGAACTCAACCCTCTACCACAAGAAAATGTAGTAAATAATGTGAAATAGAAATTAGAACTTATAAAAGTATTCAAGGGATCTAATGAAATGAGTGGTGTGGGAGAGCTCCTACCTTTGGGTGTCCAAACTCATTTCCTATGAAGTTGAGATATGCTTTACCACCTATGGTAAATGTGATTAATTTGATCATCTGGTTTGCAAACAAATGTAAGTACTTAGAAATGAAGACAACGTGATTTCTGCTCTAGCACTGTTGCTGGTGCTAGTACGCTTTTTTCCATCAATGCCAATGCCCTAACACTAGAAACTAGAAAGCCAAAATGACAACAAATCATTTTTAATAGAATCGCCACAAATTTGTGCAATGTACCGCCAATATTTATTGGAGAAGATGTGGAAGGACACGAAGAAAGATTCAAACATCAGTAAAATGCTATAAGACATGATATAACATACTTTATGTAAGGAATATCCTCTAATTAATATCTCATCTGAACTAGGAGAATTCTCTCTGATTTCGCCAAACAATATTTCTGCTAGTGATCGCCCTCCAGATATGGACTGCAATAGAACCATGCATAGATCAGAGGTAGATCAAAAGTAACAACAACATAATACAACACAATTTTAGAGCCATAAAATTATCATTAAGGAGCACAATCTTGACTACGCATTTCACCCCATTTACCTGGTTGTGGTTCTCTGCATATGTCAGCATCTTATCTGCTATTTGTTTATTTCCAGTAAGAGTAGTGACTATCTGCATCAGATGGATTCAAAATATGTGCATGCTAAAGAGATACGTAAAGAAAGACATTATAATACAATTAGAAGAAATTAACATAAAATATATCAAACACAAAAAGATGTTGGAGAGGATAGGTTAGAATGGAAGGCACAAGCTTAACTACGTATTATCATTACTGAGGTAATCTTAGTAGACCTTATTCATGCTCCACTCCTGGTCAGGGACATTTTCCAGCAATGATGACCACATTTCTGAAGTGGAAAGGTTGACATAATAATCAAAACCCAGTCCTCCTTCATAAATTGGCTCACATAATCCAGGATAAAGTGTAGCCTGCAGAATAGGCCAAAAAAATGTCTGCAGCAGTCAACAAGTGTGCAATAACAAATACATATTACTGAAGTGAAAAGGATAATAACTCATTTTCAGTCAACATTTGTTAGATATCTTTAAATTACAACAGAAATCATTAGCAACAAAATCTCAATCCCAATTTAGTAGGGGTCAGCTAGATGGAGCAAAATCTTCCATTGCGCTCGATTTAGTGCAATTGATGGTGTGCTTTCCAAATCCTTTTACTCCCTCCTAATCAATGCGTCCCAACTCCCAAGTTAGCTTCGGTCTACCCCTACATCATCTAATTTCTACATTTTCTAGCTAGTCGAGTTTTATACCGGGAGCATTTGGAGGCCGTCTTTCGAGGTGTCCAAACCACTGCAATCCCTAATATTCATTTTATGTAGTTATTGTTTCTTTACTGCCTAACATTCACTTTGCAACATTAAAGTTCAAAAAATTAGAAAAAAAAAAAAAAAAAAAAAAAAAAAAAAAAAAAAAAAAAAAAAAACTGTTAAACGACTGATGACATCTCCTACATTGCTATTAGCTCATCGGGTGACATTCGCATAGTTTTCAGCTTCTCCAACCAAATTCGCTACAAAATTCAGCTTCCGAAGTTCCCAACTGGCAACAGACCATAACTATAACAGATATATCTATTAAAAATCTTTTCTGAAAAGTTGCATTACTTTGTGGGAGAAAAGATGATCTTTAACCTATCATTTTCAACTATAGACAAAGTGGTTAGAACAGTAGAGCATCTAAAAGAAGCAAATAAATAATTAGGCCTTCGAGCCTTTTACCCACCAAAAAAAAGAAGCAAATAACAGGAACAGATAAGTTATCTTTATGCGAAAACCTTTCCAACTCATCCACTTGGCAATATGAGGAATATATTAATATCATGCAACAGCACCAATAAAGAACAGGAAAGATCTGCTTACATCTTCTGCGATTGTTATAATATTCGGATGAAGCTCATGCAGCATCTCATTTGCCATGGCCAAGTAAATCAGCGCATCCTTGTCAACATACTGATTGCAGTATCTGGTGGAAAAAAGTTGTTTTCAGATAATTTTGCATACCATAATGGATGAAGAAAAAGGACTACCAAGAAAAAAGTCGTAGCAAAATATCTTTTACAATATAGAAGCCTAGATGTGCATCCACATCAAGGGAATGAATATGCATCAACTCAGGAGTGATTGAAGTAGCAGATTGTGTTTTCAATGGTAAGGGATACATATCACTAAGGAGTCCTGATTAAAGTTGCAGATGATGTTTAAGATGAATAAGATATAAAGTAGATTATTTAGGTTCATAACAACAGATACGAAGAAAGCCAGCAAGGACCATGATTCTAAAACATGATTCATAATCTAGGATGTTTGCACTTTGTGAGGCAACATAAAACATACCACAAACCACAAACCACAAATCTTAAACACACGCGACACACATATAGGTACATAAATATAACTGAATGTCACAATTTAACATAGTTAGGTTTAATGATTTTTTCACATAAAGAAAATGGATTTTTTTTTTTATATATCTATAAAATGAAAAACAACACACTAACTTTAAAGTGAGTGGGAAGATTTCGTTGATGTAGTACTTACTCCTCCAAGTCACCCGTAAAAGATGCAAAACCATTATGTGTATACATCATTGAGGATAGCGAATGGAATTGGAAACCATCAATTTGATACTCTTCAACCCACCTGATCAAATGGCAAAGTAACAAATTCACCAGTGAACTGCATGAACTATAAGTAGAGAAAGCAAGCCTAAATAATTTAAGAGGAAACAATATCTTGATGGTCCAAGGAGTAGGAGAATACCACTTCAGATTTGAGTAGAGATAATGCAAAACATCTATATCTCCATACTTGTACATTCTAGTTCCCCAGTACTTGTGATGCCCTCGTTTGCCTGATCAAACAAAAGAAAATTCAACAAATATATAAAGCCAAGGACACTAGGATGCTACAAGAAGACACTATGATGTTTACATTTTAGCCCCGTGTAAATTGTCCGCCAGGAGAAAATTAAAGTTGAACCGAAGTTTGTCACACAAAAGAGAACTTACCAGTGTGAAAATAACAGTCATTTGACCCATCAAATAGTGATAATCCAACCATCTCATCAGCCGCCGAATAGGAGTGAACTATATCTAGGAAGACCAATAACCCGAGACCTATAAGAGAATAACAGCAGCAGCATGAGTAGTACCATAAGGAAAATAGCAACAAGAGGTTCTCGAGTATGTAAGGTGCCAAATCACAACTCTAGTTTCCATGATAGAGATTTAACATAAAAATAAATAAATAAATGCAAAACTAGCAAGGAAATGAAAACAAGGTTGACTAGAAGGAAGCATGCAAACTAAAGGTTTGTTGACTTCGTTCGTTCGAACAAGGAAGAAAAAAAAAATTGCTAAGATATTTCACCATGGATGAATTAACGATAATACAATTTGGGACCAAAAGGAGCAAAGAAACAAACAAACAAACACATCTCACAATAATTTTCTTATAAAATAGATTGTTTGAGAACGACAAGGTACAAGCAAATCACACAACTAGGACCTGTCCAAGTTTGAAGTTCAATACAAAGAGGTGAAGGTAATGGGTTTTACAGAAAAAAGGATAAAATATTGATTGATGCCTGAAAAATCTAGATACAATTAGAAGATTTGGGAGGATGTAGATAATTAAAGATGCAACTGATACTGAATAGCTTCCAAAGCAAAGTTTTAAAAAATCGACCAAAATGTGAATAATCCACTGGAAGTAAGAAAGAAGACCGTGAGCTTCATCCACCAAACGCTTGAAATCATCAGGGGTACCAAATCGGCTGCTGACAGCAAATAAATTGGTGACCTGAAACAAAAATAATGGATTTCTTTTAGTCCACACAATATGTGACGGATACATAAAATTAGCAAGGCACTTATATTTACATTAATTGTGGATTACTATATCAGAAATCAAGAATACTATTTGAGTTTGTGAAAAATGCTTCCACATCATCAATTCGAATAGACATAATAGCGACATACACTAGCAAAGAACACAAATATAAAATCACGTGCCTTTTTATGGGAAGATCAAATGCCTCAACTTACAAAGCAAGGTCATGTTAGAATCTATTTGCGACCTTATCAAGACATTTAAATTGTAATGCTTGTTTAGTTCAAAATTTAAGAACTCTAAAATTACCACTTACTCACAAATCGAAAATCCTTGGACTAAGAATCATGTCAAATACACCCTGAACATGCTTCTGTGGTTGCTGATCTTTTTTTTTTATTATTATTTATTGTCATTTTGAAAAAGGAGACTGATGAGTGGAAAAAAAAAGAAGATATTCTACTTAGATGTTTGATGATATCAGTAGAAAGAATATTAAACTGACTCTGTATCCAATAGTGAAATAATCTTTGTGCTCAATAACGCCAATCAACTGTATCACATTGTAACCTGCTTTCTTCACATGTGGAAGGACCTGCAAGGCTGAAAACATTAGAAGTGAACTGAACTATACTCAAACAACAGAAGAGAATGTAATACCTTCAATCTAAATTCATCAAAAGTGGAGATTTTGGGATCTGTTCCACTTATGCCAATGTGGCATTCATATATACGAAGAGACTTCGGCACTTTGGGACGCATGTTCTTCCATTTATGTGCATCTTCAGGTGATGGCTCCCAATGCACAGCAACAGATTGATTTCCATCTACATCTAAACAGAATAGAGAGACTGAGTTGAGAAACCATGAAAAAAATAGATACTTAACATAATAAAAACAAATAAACTTTTCAACGCAAGCAGGAACAAGTTCTAAAGCTCGCCAACGTTAGCTTACCGGGAAGCACATAAGTAGCCCAAGCAGGAACTCGTTCCAAAGGTCCACCAGGAGTATTAAAATAGACTCGGTACTTGCTTCCATGAGGAATGCCAGGCTCATACTTCTTCAGCCATGCCTTTCTTCCCTTACGCATCTCTAACCAGTATGCCAATGGTGGTGACTTCGCCTGAAACTTCTCTCTCCATTCTGGACCAGTGATGACATTGTAGATGTCGTATTCTTTACCACTATCAATCACATGAGTGGAAGGCAAGTTGCTTGGAGGGTCATCTTTGTGCTTTTCTTTCCATGCTTTATATCTAGTTTCTGCATCAGGCAAGTCTTCCAATTCGTCAAAACTTTGCGGTCCATTAGGGCCAAACATTTGCTCATACAATTTTGCAGGCACCGAATAGCGTGATTTAATGTACCGATCTTCTCCAGGCTCCCAATATTCATCATTCATCTTCTTAAACAACTCTTCAATTGTAACACCACTATCCCCTTTATCATAGTCCTCATTACAGTTGTATGCCTGAAAATATAATTCATCTGGCTCCTCTCCCTCCCTGAGTTTATCTTCCAAAATGATAAACCAATACCCGTAATCGTCATGACCGAAATGGCCATCTCTTGCACTGTTCTCCGTCGGTGACCACCCATTAAAATCCCCAACCAGCGCACAGTAGCGAGCACCTGCAATCCTCCATGTTTAAACATTATATACAAATTCACCACGAAAAAAGAAACAAGGAAACTCACCAACAGTTCGAGATAAAAGAAAAATGAGCTCATTCAAATATAAAACCGACAATCGGACTTTTTCCTCAACCAAGAAGACTAACAAATTAAGGCTCACGTGTGGTGCCATGATGGGGTTCAACCTAGTTGATTCGATCTCAGAGTGGAGAGGAGTACTTATTCATCATAGGGTCGACGTTGTTTTCCCTCTACTACATTGGTAAGGGGTTTTCTTGGGCTTCATTAATTAACAAACACTAACCGGGTATCTCAAAATACTGAAATGGGTGAATTTTATTCAAGAATTTAAGCTTATTATACCATAACTATACCTGGTGCCCACTCCATGTAATCGACACGATGATGCACGTTTCGATGAAGACCCATCAGCTCATACCTTCAATCCAAAAACAACAAACCACCCATCAACCAAAACACTCTCAATTTCACCCACAAAAAGACATACTAATAAATCAAACTGACCCAGAAGCGAATTCCATCAAATTATGAAACCGATTAAGAATCTCATCTTCCCTGTCCTTCATAGCTTTATGCCTGCCACAAAAAAAAAAAAAAAAAAAAAAAAAAAAAAAACAATCATCATAGGAGATGATAAGATGTGGGAAATGCAACGCAAATTGGTACCTTTCGCGGAGAAACTGAGCGAATGCTTTGTGGGTGATGCTGTGTTTTGTGAGGAACCCAACTGGGTCGACGACCACTTTGGGGGGTTCTGTTGATGGGCTCTTCTTGTTCGTCTTCTTTGTTGAGATTTGGTTGGGTCGATGAGGCTCCTCTGTAGCTGAGCATCTCCATTTGTTTGTGGAGATTGTTGTTTGGTTTTGGTGGTTGTGAGATTGGAAGGAATGAGAGGAGGAGGAGTGTAGTGAAGGGAGGAGGGGAAGTAGTGTTGGGAGCGAAAGCGAAGACATTTGAAGGGTACACGCGCGGGAGCGAGAGGGGTTAGGATATGCGTACGAGATGTTCGATCAAATGCCTATCCTTGTAGTGGTTGGTCACGACTCGGAGCGGTAATGAATTCGATTCCCTTTAAACGAAGTCTGGAATTTAGTACCACCTCCTCCTGTATAGGACCTGAAAGTATTCAAACATGGATTAGTCCGTGCAATTTAGAGTTGTATCCAAAGAGCCTTTAAAGACTATGTGTCAAATGTGGGTGTATGGCACGTCCACGTCACTTTTAGCATAAAAACAATGAGACGCTATCTATGTTGTAACAATCTCTATTCATAAATTCACCCACCTTTATTTTTGAAAAAGTTGATATATTCATCCGAAAGCTTTTTACATTACCTCAACGCTTAGGTTTGTAACAACTCTGCGACGTCAATGATGGCTCTGAAGATCATAGAAGCAATGTCATAGCGAAAGGGTCGAGATGGTAATGATAGCGACAGACCTGATGTAGATATAACGAAAGCGACAGACAATGAGATTAGGAAACAAACTATTAGTACAAGGTGTTGGTGATGGGAGACGCTTTATGAGGTTGATAATTTAAAAAGATTGCAAATCTTATTTTATTTTATTTTTAGAAACAACTGGAGTGAACTTATAATAAGGTTATTATAACATGAATAGGGTATTGTTTAACATAACTCAAAAATAATTTTACACTGCAATGCCAAAAAAAGCCTTAAAAAAGAAAATTGGTAGTAAATGAACAATATCACGGAGCAAGACAAAGCATCTTTGGTGAAACAATAGAGGCGTCACTTGTCAAAAAGTAAGGCTTAGGGAGATCGCGACAGGAGATTAAACACTTCATCTCAATTCAATCTAGTGAAGTTGACGATGATATACTCCTATAATCTTTTAAATCAGTCGTAATTAATACAACTCAACTGAGCCACTCAAGAACTCCACCCTCATGGAGCTTTAATTATCTCAATAACCAATCAGTTCTAATTACTTGAAAAGGGGCTTCTGCTGAGTTAAATAGTTAGATACAGATTTCAAATACAAGATTCATCTTTTCTATAACTTATTTTTCACAACCAGCCAATTCACTGGTTAATGCGCTTCAAAAGTTGTGTATAATTAATACATCTTAGCCAGCAACACTTGAAATATTCCGGCCCTGCAGCTTGCGCAGAAGAAACTATTTGCTCACAATTGTCCCTCTTACCTTGAAAACTTGGTTCGGGCACGCGACAACTGGAAATGCAGGGATCACACTTTGATCCCTTTGTACCTGTTGATCAATCTGAAGTCAGTAACAAGAAAAATCCAGAGAAGGATAATCATATGGATAAGAGCTCCGTCTCACGTTTAATGTCTAGCAAGTTTTATATGCAGTTCCTTACCCCAATTACCTGAAAAATTATCTAGACGTACTCAAGGAATTGGGATTAAAAAAACCCACTTAATGCTAGTGTCTATCTTAAGTCTTTGAAATAGTTAGGTATGAAAAGTTTACTTGTAGTTCTTGCAAAACAAACATCATCTATTTTTTCATTTAATGCCAGCCAAAGAATAAGAAAAAAGTTACAAATCCATGAAATTTGTGACTCAGCAATCTTATTAAGGATAAGCCAACAAAAATTTTTTGAGGATACCATTACAATAGTTGAGTCAACTCACTGGATATGGCAACCGAACATAGCTACTCATTAGGCGCATATTTAAGAGTAAAGAACGAGTAAAAGATACCAAGTGCTGAAAAACCAGGGTTAAGAATATCACTAACTAGTAGGTTTCTTTCTTTGGGTATTCCCTTGCTCCAAATATCGTTGATCCAATTCTCGCATTGGTGCTGCCCATTTCTATCTGCGAAGGTTCAAAGGTTTTAGTGCTTAAAGGCCTTCGTGAAATAAACTATAACTAACAGCAGCTGCAGATTAGATATAGAAGAACTATAACGCAAAATAAGTAGGAAAAAAACAAATAAAACAGTCTGTTTTGACAAATTCTTAAGTATCGGATACTGGTCCTTTCACTTTTGGCTACTGTGGTGACAAGAGAGCATTGGCAATTCATTCTTTCACGCATCACCATCAGTGAAATGTGCGCTTGCCAAATAACCAAAATGAACATAACGCAAGAGAATGATACTTTCGAAGGAAAAAAAAAAAAAAAAAAGTCTTACCGCTTGCTCAAAATCACCAGACATTCCCATAGATAGCTCACATTGGTCCTCTGTTATATCAAGTGCCTTGCAGACCTCAGTTCTGCAGTCAGCCAATGTCTGTAACACCAACAGAAGATATCTGTATAACGCAGAAACTCAGAAAGAAAATAAGTGGGAAAACTAATGGCATCTACTACATCTGAATTAAGAAAGCTCACCCTAAAGTTCTCCGGAGTTGATGTGTAGTCTAGCATACCTATTGTCATGAGGCCAGAAAATTCAAGGTTTGGGCACGCCAACTTAACATGTTTTGCAAGTTCAACACAAGCTGCTGGTTCAACACCAGATTTTGCTGCAATGAAAATAATAATAATAACTAGATTATCCTGTTTGTCCACGGCTTTAAAGAGCCCAACATTGATCTACTTAAGTAATCTCAAAGTGCTTTTTAATCGTTTAGACTAGATGTGGTATTTTTTAGCTCTTTTCTCTTTTAAAAAATAGGAAAATATAGCCACACTTTCTGATTAAAACCAGATGAAAAGTATTGACTGACTGTTGAGTATCGTTACTATCCAAAATGTCAGCAAGAAAAAGGAACTAAATCAGTTCATATTTAAAGACTGTAAACCATAACCAAGCAGCTATAAACATTAGAGGCAATGATCAATCATCAGAACGTAAGTTGCACATATACAATAATACAACCGAAGCTTAGAGTGCCTTCGATTAATTCATTGAGTTTTTTTTTTTTTTTTACATAACATGAAAATGCAGTAGTCATGGCACCAAAGTGTCAGAACATGCTCCTTCAAAGCTGCATAACTAACTCATCGAGTAACCAAGCAGCATGCACCACCATACTAATCAGAAGTTCAATATTTTCACTTGGATGTCTCCTTAGATGAAGGTTGACAGTTAATCGAGTAACCATGCGGCGTGCACCACCATATCTATCAGAAGTTCAATATTTTCACTTGGATGTCTCCTTGCATAAAGGTTGAAAACTAAGGCACATCCTTTGCCCCTCCATGCTCACATATTAAACTGTGGGAAAATGTGTTGCTAATGTGTTATACTTCACTTCTTCCTCTTCTTAACACAATTTAACTAGGAAATGGATTTGCTTACTTGCACAGATTACAATATTTTAGCAGGGTCCTTGTTCAATACTTAACACCTAAGTCTATATTTGAACTTTGAAGACTTGAGAACATACAAGAATCTACGCATCAAGCAATTTAGCAGGGTACAACTGTAAAACAACATCAACCCAAGCATCAATCTTAAATTAGTTGGGATCAGATACATGGATCTAATGCTTCCACCTTGCTCGAACTGGAGCAGTTGAAGATCCTCTTTCATAATCCTTTAAATCCTTCCTAATTGATGCATCGCAAATTATGTTAGGTCTATCTCTATACCGTCAAATTCCTTCAACTTCTACAATGCTGAGTTTTCGATTTGGGGCGTTTACAAACCGTCTTTGGATGTGTACAAACCATTGCAACCACACTTCTCTAATATTTTGTATCTATTAGTGCAATTGATAGTTTTCTTTGAATTTCTGCATTTCTAATTCTATCTTTACAAGTTCTACCATACATCCACCTAAGCATCTTCATCTCCACTACACTTATTTTATGTTAGTGTTGTTTTTTCACCACCCAACATTCACACTCAAAAAGCGGCTTTGCAAGGCAAACCATTTACTATGGGCCCATTCGAATATTATTTATAGAATCAGTGGCAGGGTGCAACACAAGAAAATAAGTTCTTGTTAGAAATAACAAAAGAGGAATGCACAATATAATTAGCTAAATGAATACTATTTCCTAATTTCACTCACATTCTTCTCCACTTGTATTTACTTGAACCATGACCTTCAAAGGCTTCCTTCCAATATCCCCAACTATACGATTAAGACGGTCTGCAATCTGTCAAACACACAAAAGCCGTGAGACTCAATAAATCGAATTGTAAAAGTAATGGTCGGAATGGTCCTGAGGTTATAAAAGAAGAAAATGACAAGTTGTCTCTAAATGACATCATTTTTGGAATAAAGGACAAGCATGAAAGTTGTAATAACGAGCCTAAATGAGTCGGGACTAGTAAGCTAAATTAGGTGTAATAGCCTAGATTTATGCTGGTTAAACATATTGTTGGTTAGTATAGGAACAAAGTAAGGCAAACAATACTTCTAATCCCAAGAGGGAAATAGGTTGCCAATTGAAACAAAGCTTTCATATTAACAAAAAGAACATTTGGTATGTGCATCATTCAGAATAACAACAAGGTATAGAACAGGATTAACTTTATTTGGGATTGGCTATCCAACACTTCAATTCAGCTTAATTAAAAAGGTATAGAACAGGATTAACTTTATTTGGCAACAGCCGCTAATAAATTCGTGTACTAATATAGACTCTGAATCAATGATAACATCAAATAAATCCAAAGGTAACAAGGGCAGAAGCCAATGTCAACGACCTCTACACACTCAATGACAGGCTCTTCTTGACAAGAGAAATCTAGAACCACAATGGTTTCCAATGCAGAATGATGAAAAACTTTGCATTGTCTCTTTACATAATAAAGAATTTCCATAATGTTCTAAACTATAGAGGAACATTATACAGAAATCTTCAGCCGTAGTATTCAGTAATTTTTTTTTTTTGGTTTTTTGATAGTCGAGCACAATGGAAAAGTTTGATCCATGTAACCGACCCCAATTAATTTAGGACTGAGGCTATGATGTTGTTGATGTTGTTGATGTTGTTGTTGTTTTTTGATAGTTGAGGATATTCAAGCCACTGCCGATGACACCAGACTGATGGTGGACTCAGCTAATCCCTCAAGGGTCATTAGTTGTCCCCACTAGGGAACCCAAGGAAGACATTGAAGGGAGAAAGGAGTGGGTAGGTTTTGAACTCAACCCATCTGCCTTGGTCAACGTGTTAGAGAACGAAACTTACCACTCGACCATTGCCCCTAGGGGCGGTATTCAGTAAGTTTAATAACTTGTAACTTCATAAGAGTGTGCATCTACCTTCTCATCATTCACAGTTTCAACCATTGCAAGATTCGGGACAGAAGCTGCACGATCACAACCATATCATCAATCCAATGAAATCCAAAGACCAATCCAACACACACATAGATAAGCCAAAAATCGCAGCTTTTCTCGAAAACATGTTCCAAATTGGTACCGGTGCCTCAATTTCACAGAGAAAGTAAATCCACACATACCTAGAAGAGATTTGGCTTTGTTGCTTTGCAAATGCCCTATGAAATGCCACTCGATATCATCAGGAAGCTGCAGAAAGCCACCAAATGAACCACCAGAACCAAAAACAATCAAACACGCATTCAATCGAACAGATTCAATCAAAAGATTCAAAAATCTCAACATGTATTCACAAAGTGTATCAATTTGGGGGAAACAGGAGATCGATCAGACCTGAGGCGCCTTGTCGACGATCTCCTGGACGTAATTCTCGCCGAAGCAGCGGTGTCCGTCGTCGTAGACTCGGCGGATGAGGGAGACGGGCTTGGTCTTGCTGACGGCCACCACTCTCACCTTGTCCGAGCGGCGGCCAGACTTCTCCGCGGCTTGATGGACTCTCTGCAGCACCGTCCTGAGAGATGTGACTACTGATGCCTCCATTGCCGCCGAGGTCGCCATTAGAGACGATAGCGAAGTCTGACTCTTCGCCGCTTTGTTGGTCTCGTTCGTGTTTTTCGGGTTCTTCTAAATGGAAAATAACTAACGACAACAACAATATCACTCCACAATCTCTATGTGATTTCGACTGGCATGTTATACATTGAAATCTGTATATTTTTCGTATCTCGAGTCATACATGAATGACTCTTATGAGCCAATGTATTTTGTGGAGCGATATATTGTTGTCATTCTAGCACTATGAAACACGATCTCAGGATTTGCCTCTTTTCAGATATTTATTATTTACATGGTGTATTCAATTGAGATTTTAATAAACTTTTGGTTACTTTTAATGACTCAAAAAGTTTAGGTGTATTCATTTAAAACTTTTAGAGAGTTTATAAAAGTAAGGTGTATTCAATGTGGACTTTTATAGACTTTTAAAAAGTCTTGACTTTTGTAGACTTTTTGTATAAAAATACACATAAAGAAGTCTTCAACTTCTCCTCACATCAACCCATAAACTTTTAGAGACTTCTAATTTTTGTTGGTTACATTTTTCAATAAGGGCTTCATTGTTCACAAGAGGTTTTTTCTTATCAATTGTTTTTATCAACTTCTCCAATCACTCCACAACTCTTGGATTTCATTGCTCATCCATTATACTATAATATCTATGTTGATGAAAATGGATTGATGTCATTATTAACAAAATCTCATTCTTCCATCACTATGCATTTTGGATAGTTTTTTTTTTTGACAAAGAAGTTTCGTTTATTTAGTGTATTATTATAATCTCAAAAAGTGTAGTATTATTATTTTTGAAGAAAATTATTGTATAATTTTTTTAAAATGCAAGAAGTGCATTTTTAGAATTTAAACTATCATTATTAAGGAAAAATATACTTTTTTTTGCTTAAGTCAAACAAAAAAATAAAGTGCAAAATTTTTACATTAATATTTTCAATGATCTTACTTGATTCTTTTCTGCCACTAAAGGATGATTTATTTACTTATTTATTATGTTGATATTTATTTACTTATTTGTTATGCTACTACCTTGTGAGTAATTCATTAATATGTCTATATGTTTTTTTTACTAAAATATAAAAATACTTTTTAAAAAATTAGTAATAGTTCTTAAGAAAAAAATATAATTATTTATTTTTTTATAATAAAGTGCAAAATATTTTTTTCATTTTAAAAATCACAATAATCTATTAGTATCATCAAAATCATGTTTAAAAAGTTCACAAAAGTCACTAAAAATCTTAAATGTTGATAAAAGTCATCATAATGAAATCTACATAAAAGTTTATCAAAGTCTTTAAAAGTCTACCAAAATCTAAAACTTCATAAAAGTCATTCACTTATAAAAGTAACCAAAAGTCTATTAAAATCTCAATTGAATACACCCATGTTAGACTACCATCCCTTACTCCTTTTTTTCTTCTTTTTATGATCGATGGCTAGTCAAGTGTCCTAGCCCAATGAGCTAGGAGAAATCAACATATTTAAACTTAATGGCAAAATTCTATCTCATGATTTATTGGTCATCACATCTCAATAATTATATAACCGTACTGATTCAATTGGAAGTATCCCTTGCACTTTTTTCGTGTACAATTTTTTAAGATTCTCTTTTGATAAATATTTATAATCAAATAACAATAAGAATGAACCATATAGTAATAGTGCTAATGATGATTGTAGTTTGTTATAAGGTCAGTTTGTCTCGGCTGTAAGCCTGTAACTAAATTTTATTATGGCATACTTAAAATTAATTCATTTGTAATTTACCCACAGCAAAATAAGTAAAGGAGAAAAAAAATCAACTATGAAGGCAATTTTCCTTATGAGAAGATTGTTGAGAAAATATAGAGAAAATAAAAAAAAATTCATATGGTATTTGATGATCTAGAAAAAGCACATGATATAATTCGTAGAGATGTTCTTTGGTGGGTTCTAGAAAGAAAAGAAGTGCATGCTAGATACATAGACACTATTAAGGATATGTATGATGGAGTATTAACGAGTATAAAGACATTTGGAGGGGCTACAAAAGAATTTTTCATTACGATAGGACTACATCAAGGATTGGCTTTAAGTCCATATCTCTTTACTTTAGTTAAAGATGAACTAACTAGGCATATTCAAGAGGATATATCGTGGTGTATGTTTTTTGCAGATGATATTGTCTTAGTGGATGAAAAATGTGGCGGCCCCACGCCCCGAGGCCGCCCCAGGGTGTTGTCATGTTGTGTGCTCCTTGCCTGGTGGGCCCAGCTACACGTAACCGGCACCTGCCCGTCCATCTCATTTCTTGATACTCATGTCCACTTGTATGTTATTAGTTTAGTTAATCGGTTATTCATGTTTTTCTTAAGTTATTTCTTTAAGTCTTTCAATTCCTTAAGTTCAACCATTTGTAGCTTATCCAAGTCATAACTGTGCTAGAGGTTTGTGTTTTACAAGTTAACAATTAATCACATTTAACAATAAAGCAGCAGAAGTCTTAATTAGAGTAAATAAAACATAAAGTTCATTATAATATATAGCATCATTCATATGAGTATGTCATACTGTGGAAAAATCGAAAAAGTACTTTGTACAGTACCATAAGATAGTTTATATATACATGTACAGTATCACTCCAGCCTCCCAAATACCCAAAATAAAGCAAAATATCAAAATTTATGCGTACTAGTAAGTCCTCGACGGCGGGCAGTCAGATGTAGTTGCGTAGGATCCATTTGCCCCTACTGGTACTAGGATCCTGTACCAGACATCACAAAAAGGTAAATAACGAGTCCAGTAAGTAAAATTCGAATGAACTCCACTGAGCATTTAAGCAAATAAGAAGCCAAAGAAATGTTAAATAAAAATGTGAAAATATAAATAGGCAACTGTAAATGGATCATCGCATGCATATATAAAAAGTGGATAAGCAAAGTGTGCGCTCGTCCTAGTCAGACTAGAATATACTTCGGATCCCCAAGATTCCTTTAATGGGTGCCCCCACTACTCTTTCACCTGGTTCCTCGCGGCGAATGGCTTAAACCTACGCTTCACTAATACGTGCACCAGTCAGCATCTCGAGTCGCAATTCATCGAGGGCTTGATTGCACATGCTACAACCTAGTGTGCCTAAACACACAATGAATATATCGGTGGGAGTAACCTCAACCAACCGTCCAAAATAGTGTGAAATAGAATGATATGCAAGAATGGACAGAATCAATATAAGAACAATAATTAAATACTTAAGTGATATCCCTATGGGTTTTACAACCCTCAACCACGCTCTTCGACTTCCCCGAACTCTCAAATTCGACTCGCCTAGCTCCTCGGTACACGAGCTACTGTCCCCTAAGTCCCCGAAGTCTAATTTATGTGTTTAAACTAGTTACAAATGTGTAACAGCCCAAAATTTCTAATTGTGTTTATTGTCTTTACACAGGCTCAACGACCCGTACTGTGAGACTCACACCGTGATATGTCTGTTTACCGAGGCAAGGGCCGAGGTACATTTTATATTTGTGTACTGTATGCCTAGTGTATTGTATATGTGTAGACTACTAAGTCATTTACGGGTATGCAGGTATCGAGACGAGCGGGGACGCCCCTCGAGTCGCGTGTCGACGTGGGACCGAGGTAGCAGCATATTAGGGGTAAGTTAAATTTATTTAAATAAAACGTGAATTTTTTTGATAATGTGTGGTGTTAATGTGGCCGCATATACTATTATAAATAAATGGGCTTATAGTTGGGAAAAAAATGATGAGGCATTGGATGTGCATAGAGACACGCGTTCACCCATCTTTATGCAAGTGCGTTAAGGTTTTGAGTCACTCACAAGTGACTTGGGGGACAAGTGTGGTGTTGAAGACCACCCGATGTGCCTCGAGATACGTGTGTGGGTTGAGATGTGTGGCTCACATTCAAGCCAACCCAAACCATATATATAAAGTCAAATGAACCCCAAAGTCCAAACTATCTCCTTTTCACTCAACCAAAAACAAACAGGGAGGAAAAGGAAGAAGAAACCCGAAGAGATGAGAGAAGGAAAAAGAGAGAGAGAAAGAGAGAGAGAGAGAGAGACCGAGCCCGAAGAGGAGAACGCAAGGTGAGTTGATTTTGGTTTGTTGTTGTTGGTTGTGGCGTCATTGTCGTTGAATTCGATTGTTGTTTTGTATTGGTCGGTCATGGTGAGATGGCTCGATTTCTTTGAGGAAGGAGATGACCGTAAGGTCATCTCCCTCCCAAGAGTGGTCTGGGGTTGGGACCGAACCCAACCCCAGTGAAGAAAAAAAAAACGAAACAGATGCTCTGTTTCGTGAAGTTGAAGACGATGGGTGAACCGGGTCGGTTCGGCTCGGGTGAGCCGAACACGGTTCGGCCCGGTTCAAAAAAAGCCCAATGAAAAAAAAAAGAGAAGATAGGTTGGGTGAACCGGGCTGGTTTGAAACTGGTTTGGCTCGGTTCAACCCAAACACAAAAAAAAAAAAGAAAAAGAGAAAAAGAAAGGAAAATTGGGAAAATTCCGGAAAAAAGGGAAAAATTTCGAAAAAATTATATTTCGAAAAAATAAATAGAAAATAATGAATCTCGATGAAAAATAAAATATTCGAAATTTCGGACGAGCATTTTACGAGGGTTTTACCACGAAAAACGCGAAATGGGCCGATTGGCCGAAAATAAATAAAAAATATTTTAGAAATTTGTCTCGACTTCAATTTGGCCTAAGTGAGACATTACCGAATGTTAGGGAACGAAGGGGAGAACTCAGGCGTTTGGGCACGCACTTTGAATTGTCGAAAGATCGGATAGACTAGGACAAGCATGTGAATTGTAAGTACAACTGTGAGAATTTTATATTTCATTTCATTCTCTTATTGTTTTATTGGTCTATTGGTAGACATTGCTACTTGAACTCGCACATCATGTTGTTCTTGTATCTATTTATGGATGAATATTGTGACATGATGCCTTGTGACTTGTTTCGTTGCCTCTGATTCCTACACTTGATGTCATTCTTGAACAAAATTGATAAAAAAACATGCTAATGGAATAATGTGGATTTACTTGGACTTGTCTTCGATTTTCTTTGGGCTTTGCTGCCTAACTTATCTTGGTATTCTAGGATTTTAGAATTATTTGTCTTTGAAATTAAAGTAGGGATTATCTAGTGTCCATTGCACGAGAGATGCGCGGTTCACGGGGACATAGGTCTACCGGGGTTCCGGTACTCACCACTACACTTGCGCGGCACACGAGGTATGAGACTCGGGGTGGTCGGCAAGCATGAGATTGATGTTGGAAAGCGTAGAGCGTAGCTTCGCTATTTATGTGAGATATGTTGAGCGCGCACTCCATATAGTAGTGGGAAAAGGTAGGTGATATGCCTCACCACCGACCGGCGTATATCATCTCGACTTAGCATGTGTCTGTTTCTACATCTTTAATCGTGGTATTTGCTTGCATAACTTGTTTCAGCAATTTATTTTACTACTTTATGCTTTTAAATACCATTCGTTTATTTTGAAAATGTGGCATAAAATTCTCCAGTTAGTACTTAAATATCACTATACTCACTGTCTAGTTTGTGACGGTGGGTGTAGGTCCGTCGAGCAGCAGCAGACCGGGGAAGGAGAAGATCGACGACTTCCTCTGAGCAGTTCGGCGACTCTCCTCACTCATTTTGTATGTCTCAACTTTTGTTGTATTATTATTGTTATGTCATTTTGGGTTGTACATTAGGTTGAGTGAATAGTGTTCTATATATACGTGCATATGATGCCGTGTTTTTTCTGGTATTCCACACTTAGGAATTTTGACTCATAATAGCTTCCACATGATCTTCATGAACATGATAATATAGATCAATACATGGATTTAGAGAAATATAGGGACGAAAGACTGACTAATACGTAATTAAGTCTTATGTGATTTGGATTAAGGCTTGATTACGGGATTAGGTCGGGCGGTGCCCTGTTTAGTAGTTGGGGCCGTCACAAAATGTTTAAGTATGTATTATGTTGAAAATTACCTAAAACAACCCTTAAATTAAGTTTTCATCTGCTAGTGGAGCGCAGAGGGTCTGTCTAGCGCGCTAGGTGTATTTAGCATACTAGGGAGGCACCTAGCGCACTACTGTTTTTCATTTCGAAGAACGGTTGAGCATCCAGACTGGATAGCGCGCTAGCCAATCTAGATAACGCGTTATTCATGTTGTGTGAAAAAATTCTCAACTCGAAAATTCCATCCCTAACACCCCAAATGGCTATCCCAGCTTTGTCGACCCATTCTCCACTAAATGGGGACTCTAAAACACCATTAACAACAATCAAAACAACAGTAATTCGACCATAATTATCAAATTCATGCATTCACTAGTTTTCTCAATTTCACCAAAAACCCTATCTCCATCAGAATCAGTTTACAAATCTTAATTGCAGTGTTAATTAGACTTGTAAATCATCAAAGATTCATAAAAAACAATGATCTAGTTCTCAAGTTTGAATTGGCACAAAAAAATCCTAAATTGAGCTCATTTTGATGAATTTAGTGAGATATAGATGGTTACCTTGTGTTTGATTTCCGAAGTTGGCCTCCAAATATTGAAATCCAACTCCAAGATCTTCTACTTCCTCTTTTATTTCCCCAGATTTGCATGAATTTGTGATAGTGGAGATGAGAAAATCCATTAAGTCAAATATTTATATGTTGTGTTATAATCTAATGTGATATGCATATCTCGAGGACTATCTTGTAGTCCTTATTAATGTTGTTACACACAAATTAATGACTCAATTGAGCCACTAAACAACCTATTATCCCTCAAACTAGGATCATCTTAATGTTCATCCCATTTTAATGTTCATCATGGCTTAGAATATTTCCTTCTAACTATAGGAAAATTAAATTCAATTAGTTAAATAGTTAACTTAGGTATACAATTAATTATGGTTGGTGTACTTAGACTCCTTTATTAACAAATTTGTGGTCTCACCAACCTTTGGCTACCCGGTACGTGATGCCTTGCGTCTCCGCATGCATCATGAGGCGTGTCATAGCCTATTGTTTTTAAATTGAGTTAGTTTATGATTATATTACCCGATTTAATTGATCAACTAGTCATCTTAACGTGAATTAGTCGTGTTTTCTAGTGTATTCGTAGTTTGCCTACCCAATACCCGCATTGACACGCAATACGAAACGAATACTCGTCACACAATCTCGCACGATATAATAATACAAACACAAACATGTGATGTATTAACGAATAAACTTATAAATATGCATCGCAAATAAGCAATCAACAGACAAATAACTAGTGTACCTAGGTCGACGTGTGTCCTAATCTATCCACAACGTCCATGTGGATTTGAGTTGGCGTCCTAATCTGAATTTATGCAATAAATAACGGCGTTAATAAAATGGGTAGTTACAAAATAAAAGATGGAGTGAATATATAGGAAATTAGAACTTTGGAAGAACGCATTAGAATCTAAAGGCTTTAAGTTGTGTAGGACGAAGACCGAATACATGTACTCCGAATTTGAAAATACTAGACATCGAGATGATGGAGTGGTAAAATTAGGGGAAGTAGAAGTTTCTAAGGTAAACCACTTTAGATATATATGATCAATCATACAAAATGATGGTAATATTGAGAATGATGTCGCACATAGAATTCAAGCTGGATGAAAGAAATGACAGAATGCAATATGGGTGATTTGTGATCGAAAAGGAAAATTTCATAGAACCGCAATTAGGCCAACTATGCTCTATTGAAGTGAATGGTGGATGGTAAAGCAACAACTATTACATAAAATGAACGTAGCAGAAATGAGGATGTGTAGGTGGATGTATGGTAAAAGTCGTAAAAATATAATAAGAAATATAGAAATTCAAAGACAAGTAGGAATAACACTAATTGACACAAAGATTAAGGAAGGGCGGTTGTGGTGGTTTGGTCACCTACAAAGACGGCCTACAAATACCCCCATAAAAAACTTGACTCAATAAAAATTGTAGAAATTCTACGAGGTAGAGGTAGTCCAAAGTTAATATGGGACGTATTAATTATAAGGGATTCGATTGGTTTGGAAAGTTCACCGTCAATTGCACTTAATCGAGCATAATGAAAGAGTTTGATCCATGTAGCCGACTCCAATTAATTAGGGACTAAGACAATGTTGTTGTTGTTTTTATAATCTCACTATAAACAATCTCTTCATTTTTTCTTAAAGTTCAATAGATAGTTTTAAGTAGTGATGATAAAATCATAAAGTCTAGGCGGGTCAAGCCTCATAGTGAGAATTTTCGCAAAAAAAAGAAGACTCAGGGAACCTGAACACAATAACACCTATGTTAGTTTAATTAGTGATAATGATCCATAATTAATTTATATTATTTTACTATTTACAAGACAAGAACATTTTACCTTGAAATAAAATCAAATCTCATAAGAAACTAAAAAAAAATCATTTGCTGCCAGTTAAAATGATTCACATAACAAGCTAACGACACATATATGTTTACTTAGTTTAAAAAAAAATGAATTTTATACTTCATTTTTTTGGAAAATACTAGAATGACATCAACAATGTCACACCACAAGACACATTGGCTCACAAGAGCCTTTCATGTGACCTTGACTCGCATGTTATGCATCAAGATATATATATATATACCCGCATCCCGAGACGCACATGAATGACTCTTACGAGCCAATATTGTTAACATTTTCAAAACTTATGTGTCACGCACCCACGTTATCATTATGTGATTCAAATTGTTACAAATAAAGACTCCTATTTTGATGAGAAAGGTGAGTTACAAAGAAAGGTATGGATGGATGTATAACTGCTCTAGCAATAACATCCACCATCAATTGCTCTCAATTAAATTGTGTAACCTCTCCCTCTCTCTCCAGCCTATAAAAAGAGAAGTTACCCTATTTTACTGCATCCTGAAAAGTTTAAGGTTAAGGAGAGTGAAAAGGTTGTTGAAGTCTAAAAATATAACAATAACATCTCCTTATAAGTATTTACACTTTAATTTATTATTTTGATGTGAAATCATATTTGTAGAAGATCTTGAATTAATGTTTTGTTTTATAAAAGTTTTAAAAATATGTTTTGTGGTGTGACATGTTGTCATTTTACCACTTTTTTTGAATAATTATATGATAACACTATTTATAACACTACTTTTGACACGCCTACGTGGCAAGTGACATGGCACAAATGGCATTGTGATGTGGCGATGTGAGCTGAAAAATGGGGTGTCAAAACTAGTGTCACCATAAGAGAAAATGTCAAAAATACACTTTTGACAACTATTCACCCTCATGCATGATGTGATGTGGTTGTTGTTGTGAGTTGGTGAAAAGCAGTTGTCACATCGATCAACTGTCAAAAAGGACAAAAAAATCTACAGATGAAGAGCAAAAATCTCACAACATCCTCTTTGTCTCGAAACTTTTGGAAAGAATGTGAGCTCAAACTCCCAACAAAGGCAACAGAGGAATCTTGGCAACGGTTGTTGATGGGGCATGTGCCCTAAGTCAATCCATTAACTGTCTTTATGAATACTTTTAGTTAATAAAATAGAGGATTTCATTTGTTGTTTATTATAATTAATTTGCATGTTTACATTATAATAAGATCCATGGGTATTTACATAAATATCCTAAATGTCCCTAGTCGATCATTATACTGGGAACTATAATGAATTAAGACTAGTGTGAGTCTTGATTGATGATCATATGATGATTATACGTATAGGGATACGAATCAAGATCACGAGTACTTGTTAGGAAACAAAGTACTGGACCGACCCGCTATGAGAACATCACATGGATTAAGTCATAGTTGTTTCTCATGATAGGTATATTTTTCGAGGTCCTCGACTTGAGATTGCCAGAGACTTCAACATTAGGAACACAATAATTTGACACAATCAAACGTTGTCTTTAACCGGACGATTATAAAGGTTGTGATTGGTTATTGTGTGAGCAATGTGATGAAGTTGCGTAATCGAGATAGAATTTGTCCCTCTCATATAAAGAGAGATATCTAGTGGATCCCTCGATGTGTTAGACTGTTAAAAAGCATAGTCTAAGTGAATTGATATTGATCAATGTCACTTGGATGTTTTCAGTCTACCTAGAGATCGAGACTAGTACGATTGAACATGTTGGATGACAATTCCATGCCTTATGTTTGATCAAAAGGATATCGTGTGACAAAATGATGTTATATACACTATTGATTAGGTTGTATCGATTTGATATTCGTACAACTTGGGTAGTCATAATGTCTTGCTAGATCTGCTTATGACTTGTATACCAAAATGTGTTTTGGTACACCGCCAACGTTGTATGAGCCTATTGGGTCGCACACTAAGAATGGTTTTGCGAGATTTTAAGATGGTTCGAGAAAAATGAATTTTATATGATAAAATTCATGACGGAAACGTCCTTGTGGTGTATTACACTTATACTTCTTTAAGTAAGGGTATATGTGTAATTTACTTAACCGTGTATATACAAGGGTTGTATAAATAGACGCTTTAAGTTAGAACACAGGTACGAAAGAAAAAAGGCCGAAACTCTATTTTTGTTTTAGAAACGACTTAGGGTTTTTTGGTATGCTCTGGATCGTTTTGGAGAGAAACAACAAGGTTTGGTATTCTCTCGAAGCTAGCACTTCAAATCTCTACGTCGTTCGTTGTGTGGATCTAGCGATAGAGGCGTTCGTCGTTAGCGGCGCCTTAGAGATCGATCAACCTTCGAAAGGTATATTGCGATTGAGGTATGATTAAGTTTTTCATGGTTTAAACGTTTTTAATGGAATTAGATTCGGATCTGTCGGGGTTTTTGTCAAAAGCTGTTTTGTAATCTCATTGCGTATGAACCCCAAAACCCAACAAAGTGGTATCGAGCCTTCGAGTTTGATTCCATTAAACTCATTGCATGTTTTCTTCGATATATATATGATATATGATTGAAAACATGTTAATAGTTGATGTATATGTGATATACATAAGTTTTTCATGTGAGATTTATTATCATGTTTTGTGTATATGATACATATATTCGTGATTTAATTGAAATTAGTTTCTTACATGCTAGTAACCATGTTAGGTTAATTTGAATAATTTTAATGAATTGAGTTTCGTGTTCTATGATCCATGACACCATTAGGTTCGATTGGGATAGTAGTTCATGATTCAATTACATGTTTGTGATTATTTGGATGAAGACCGAAATTACAAATAATTAATTTTCAAAATTATTTATTTATAAATAATTAATTTTCGAAATTATTTATTTATCTTGTTATATCTATTTTGTTATGAAGTTTCTATTTGATAAAGATAGATAACAAATTAGAATAGGAGATAAATATCAAGAATCTTGTTATTGGTGATATACTAGGATTCAAATATCTTAAATCCAAAATAATTAATTAATTTTCAAAATTATTTATTTATCTTGTTATATCTATTTTGTTATGAAGTTTCTATTTGATAAAGATAGATAACAAATTAGATTATGAGATATAAGCAAAATCGGTTTCGTTATCCCTATTGGATAAGAGATAAATATGGAGAAGTTTGTTATTGGTGATATGCTAGGATTCAAATATCTAAAGTCCTAATTGGATTTGGATAAGATGATTAGTTAGATGTGGGTCCGGGTTAATTAAAAATATTTTAATTAACTTAATTTTGGATAAATTAAGGGGTAAATTTAGTATAGTAAAATCAACGAAAAATATGATTTTCTATAGCGAATTTCAATTTTCGGAATTGAGATTGATTTTAAAAAAAAAAAAAAGCGCGCGCATTTACCTTATTTCGCCATTGATCTGGTCAATGGACTGCTGCAAATCTAACTAATCCTAGCGCACAAAAATTCTTTTATTAGTGAACAAGTATAAAAATCTCCAAATTGTTTAGTGATTTAAGAAATCAATAAAATATATGATATTTCATTGTTTACATAAAATCACTAAAACCGAATAAAATCCTCTATTAAATTTTAAGTCTCACGCCATCCATTTTAAACACTTGTCAAGGCCTCGATCACACTAATACGCTTTAAAGCCATTTGGGTGTATTGTGTTATCTTGGTGAGACAAGTTGGGTAAGAGTTACCTAAATGTTTAAAATGGTTCGACTTAATAAAGTCATCAAAATAGTTTTGAGTTTTAGGCAAATGATGAGATAAAAACATGCTAAGACATAAGATGTCCCATATCTCATAAAATGATCTAAAAATTACATAAGATGTAATTGGTAATTGTTACCTACCTAAATAATCTAGTTCTGTGTTTCATGCCATAGCTGTCATAGAATTAGGTGAAATATGGATTTTAGTCCCCTAAATAAACAGTGTGTTTTAGGAGGGTTGTTAATTTAGTGGGAGTATATTCCTCTATGCTAAAATAAACTTTGCATAATATTTATCGTAGATCAATGACCTCTTCAAGTAACAATAATCCCCTGTCACTGCGATCCATCCTTGAGAAGGATAAGCTATCCGGGACTAACTTTCTTGACTGGTTCAGAAACTTGAGAATCGTTCTCAAGCATGAACGCAAGTTGTATGTCCTGGATGCTCCAATCCCTGAGGACCCACCAGCCAATGCTACGAAAGCTGTGAAGGATGCGCATAATAAGCATATCAACGATTCTACTGATGTTGCATGTATTATGCTGGCAACTATGGTTCCTGAACTTCAGAAGGACATGAAACTAATGGAAGCCTACGACATGGCTATAACGCTGAAGGAAATGTTCCAACAGCAAGCTAGGCAAGAAAGGTTCGAGGCAGTCAAAAACCTACATTCTTGCAAGATGACTAAGTGGTGCGTCTGTTAGTCCTCATGTTCGAAGATGAAGGGCTATGTTGACCTAAACTTGATAGACTCGGATTTCCCATAAGCCAAGAGTTGGCTACGGATTTGATCCTAAATTCATTACTTAGGAAAGTTACTCACAATTTGTGATGAACTACAATATGAATAATATGGAGAAATCAATTTCGAGTTGCATTTGATGCTCAAAACTGCTGAACAAAATATCAAGAAACCTCTAAGTAATGTGTTGATGGTCCAAAAGGGAAAGGGAATGAAGAAGAAAGGCAAAGGCAAGGCTAAAGTTGCCAAGCAGAAATTTGTGCGCCGCACTGTCGCAAAGCTCGTGGAACAAGTCAAGCCCCACTGTTCTCGCTTCAAAACACCCAAAAGAAAAAGAAGGAAGTTGTCATTTTCACATGCACCTGGACATTGGTTCGAAATTGCAAACTCTATCTGGAAGATCTAAGGAAAAGAAAAAGGGTAGTGCGACTACCACTACAGGTATTTATGTTATTGAAATTAATTTATCTACTAGTGATTCCTGGGTATTAGATACCGGATGTGGATCTCACATTTGTATAAATGTGCAGGGACTCACTTGAAGTAGAAAGTTGAAGAAATGAGAAGTCATCCTCCGCGTAGGGAATGGAGCAAGAGTTGCTGCCCTGGCTGTTGGATCATATGACTTAGTTTTATCTAGTGGACTTATTTTAACTTTAAATAATTGTTATTTTGTGCCTGCCTTGAGCAGAAACATCATTTCTGTTTCATGTTTGGATATAGATGGTTTTGATTTTATTATTGCAAATAATAGATGTTCCATTTCTCGTAAAGGCATATTTTATGCAAATCTTTGATTTGTATGATGATCTTTATATTCTAAGAATGAAAAAGTCCACCGATACTCCAGTCTTTAACATAAATACAAAGAGATTCAAGTCAAATGATTTGAATCAAACCTATATTTGGCATTGTCGTCTCGGGCACATAAATGAGAACGCATAACGAAGCTCCATAAAGATGGACTTCTAGATTCATTTGATTTAGAAACATATGAAACGTGTGTATCTTGTTTATGGGCAAGATGACTAAAAGTCCCTTTTTTGGACACGGTGAAATGGTAAGTGATTTATTGGGTATAATACATACCGATGTATGCGGTCCTATAAACACAATGGCTAGAGGAGGTTATCGCACTTCATTACATTTACCGATGATTTCAAAGCGAGATATGGTTATGTATATCTTATGAAACATAAAGTGAATCATTTGAGATGTTTCGAACGTTTCAAAATGAAGTGCGAATCAACTTGGTAAAACTATCAAAACACTTCAATCGATCGAGGTGGTGAGTATTTAAGCCAAGAATTTGATGATCATCTTAGAAATTGTGGGATTGTCTCCCAATTGACTCCACCAAACAACTCCACAATGGAATGGAGTTTCGAAAGGAGAAATCGAACCTTATTAGATATGGTTCGATCTATGATGAGTCATGCATATCTTCCATTATCCTTTTGGGGTTATGCATTACAAGCTGCACTTTCACTCTAAATCGAGTTCCTTCTAAAAAGCGGTTGATAAAACACCATCCGAGATATGGTACGGGAAGAGATCTAGTTTGTCTTTTCTTAAGATTTGGGGTTGTGAGGCTTACATAAAGCGACAAGTCTCAGAAAAACTAGCACCTAAATCTGATAAGTGTTTATTTGTGGGGTATCCTAAGGAAACAAAAGGATATTACTTTTATAATCTCGCTGAGAATAAAGTGTTTGTTGTTCGGTATGGTGCCTTTATGGAAAAACAGTTTATTTCAAAAGACACTAGTGGGAGAGAAATAAATCTTGAAGAAGTTCAAGAATCACAGATAAACACTGAACCGCTACTGGAAGTTCAACAACGTTCTGAACCAGTTGAACCTCCGCAAGTGACACAAGGCCCACGTAAATCTGGGTAGGGTAAGACATGAGCCGAGAGAGATTCGATTTCTCATTACCGATAGTCGTGATGTGTTGCTTATGGATCAAAATGAGCCCACCACTTATCGGAGGCTATGTCTGGACTAGACTTAGATAAATGGCTAAGTGCCATGAATTCCGAGATGCAATCCATGTATGATAACCAAGTTTGGAACTTGGTTGATTTACCTGAAGGTGGTAAGACCATTGGATGTAAATGGGTTTTCAAGAAGAAAACTGACATGGATGGCAATGTGCATACTTTTAAAGCAAGACTTGTAGCAAAAGGTTTCAGGCAGACTCAAGGTGTTGATTATGATGAAACTTTTTCACGATAGCCATGCTTAAATCCATAAGAATTTTAATTGCCATTCTTTGCATATTATGACTATGAAATATGGCAAATGGATGTAAAAACAACATTTCTTAATGGAAAGCTGCTTGAGGACGTGTATATGACACAACCTGAAGGTTTTGTACATCCTGAGAATTCTAGGAAGGTATGCAAGCTTCAAAGATCCATTTATGGATTAAAGCAAGCTTCTCGGAGTTGGAATCTTCATTTTGATGAAGCAATCAAGGATTTTGGTTTCATTAAGAACGAAGATGAGCCTTGTGTATACAAGAAGGTCAGTGGGAGTGTAGTTGTTTTCTGGTATTATATGTCGATGATATATTACTCATTGGAAATGACATCCCAACATTGCAGAATGTCAAGTCTTGGTTAAGGAAGTGTTTCTCAATGAAAGACTTAGGAGATGCGCCTATATCCTAGGGATAAGGATCTATAGGGATAGATCTAAGAGGCTAATCGGTCTAAGTCAGAGTGCTTACATAGACAAGGTGCTGAATAGGTTCAGTTTGCAAGACTCTAAAAGAGGATTGTTGCCAATGTCTCATGGCATAAGCCTCAACAAGAATCAATGTCGTAGGACAAATGATGAGCGAGATCGTATGAATAAGATTCCATATGCATCAGCTATTGGATCTATCATGTATGCCATGCTATGCACTCGACCTGATGTATCATATGCTTTGAGCACTACAAACAGATATCGCCGATCCTGGTGAGAGTCACTTTGGATAGCAAGAAAGAACATCCTTAAGTACTTAAGAAGGACTAAGGAAATGTTCTTGGTCTATGGAGGTTTTGAAAATGATCTAGTTGTAAATGGTTACACGGATGCAAGTTTTCAAACCGATATAGATGATTTTAGATCGCAATCTGGATATGTGTTTACTTTGAATGGGGGTGCGATGAAGTGGAAAAGTTCGAAGCAAGAGACGCGTGGCAGATTCTATAACAAGTTCGAGTATATTGCGTGCGTCCGATGCAAAGAAAGGAGGCAGTTTGGATCAAAAAGTTCATTTCTGAACTAGGTGTGGTTCCAAGTATTGCTAACCCTGTTTGTTTGTATTGTGACAATAACGGGGCAATAGCACAAGCCAAGGAACCTAGATCGCACCACAGATCCAAACATATACTCAGACGTTTTCATCTCATCAGAGAAATTATTGAGAGGGGAGACGTAAAGATTTGCAGAGTACCTACTGAAGACAACGTTGCGGATCCATTGACAAAAGCTCTTCCACAAGCAAAACATGATGGTCATGTTAGATCATTAGGCATTAGATGCATGTATGATTGGCCCTAGTGCAAGTGGGAGATGATGGGGCATGTGCCCTAAGTCAATCCATTAACTGTCTTTATGAATACTTTTAGTTAATAAAATAGAGGATTTCATTTGTTGTTTATTATAATTAATTTGCATGTTTACATTATAATAAGATACATGGGTATTTACATAAATATCCTAAATGTCCATAGTCGATCATTATACTGGGAACTATAATGAATTAAGACTAGTGTGAGTCTTGATTGATGATCATATGATGATTATACGTATAGGGATACGAATCAAGATCACGAGTACTTGTTAGGAAACAAAGTACTGGACCGACCCGCTATGAGAACATCACATGGATTAAGTCATAGTTGTTTCTCATGATAGGTATATTTTTGGTCCTCGACTTGAGATTGCAGAGACTTCAACATTAGGAACACAAGTAATTTGACACAATCAAACGTTGTCTTTAACCAGGACGATTATAAAGGTTGTGATTGGTTATGTGTGAGCAATGTGATGAAGTTGCGTAATCGAGATAGAATTTGTCCCTCTCATATAAAGAGAGATATCTAGTGGATCCTCGATGTGTTAGGATCGTTAAAAGGCCTAGTCTAAGTGAATTGATATTGATCAATGTCACTTGGATGTTTTCATCTACCTAGAGATCGAGACTAGTACGATTGAACATGTTGGATGACAATTCCATGCCTTATGTTTGATCAAAAGGATATCGTGTGACAAAAGGATGTTATATACACTATTGATTAGGTTGTATCGATTTGATATTCGTACAACTTGGGTAGTCATAATGTCTTGCTAGAGATCGCTTATGACTTGTATACCAAAATGTGTTTTGGTACACCGCCAACGTTGTATGAGCCTACACTGGTCGCACACTAAGAATGGTTTTGTGAGATTTTAAGATGGTTCAGAAAAATGAATTTTATATGATAAAATTCATGACGGAAACGTCCTTGTGGTGTATTACACTTATACTTCTTTAAGTAAGGGTATATGTGTAATTTACTTAACCGTCTATATACAAGGGTTGTATAAATAGACGCTTTAAGTTAGAACACAGGTACGAAAGAAAAAAGGCTGAAACTCTATTTTCGTTTTAGAAACGACTTAGGGTTTTTTGGTATGCTCTGGATCGTTTTGGAGAGAAACAAAAAGGTTTGGTATTCTCTCGAAGCTAGCACTTCAAATCTCGGCCGCCGTTCGTGTGTGGACTGCTGATAGAGGGCGTTCGTCGTTGGCAGCGCCTTGAGATCGATCAACCTTCTGAAAGGTATATTGCGATTGAGGTATGATTAAGTTTTTCATGGTTTAAACGTTTTTAATGGAATTAGATTCGGATCCTGTTGGGGTTTTTGTCAAAACTGTTTTGTAATCTCCGCTGCGTATGAACCCCAAAACCCAACAGTTGTTACTTTCTCTTAAATTCGATTCCTCCATGGACCCTTTCATCAACATTGAGGTATGTATTTTCCGCTCAAAGAATCGAATATCATGTTTGTACGTTGGTCTGCACATCTTTCGTTGTGCAGACAACATTTCATCCATGGATGATTAGATTTCCATGTTTTTTTTTTTTCTGTGCCATGTTAGTATATATGTTGAGTTCATAGTATGTTAGTTTGTACTTCTCTGCATTATATTAAAAGTTTGTTTTTGTTGCAATGTGATCTGTACATCTTTTTGGGATGTCATTTCTGCCAATGGAGCATCATTTGATTTTGCTATGCATCTTGTCGTTCCCTTCATTGAGTAGTTGTTAACCATACATGTTTTGATTTTGTTATTGTTTTTGTAGTCAGACGAATCTGATCGGGATAATGTAGAGGTTTTGTCAAGCACGGACAAACCCATGACATCTTCAGCGGCAAAAGAAATGTTAATCTCAAGTGACACTTCATGCAGTGAGGAAGTTGGGTACGAGACAGACGTTGAAGTACCTGAGCACAAAAGTGAAGATGAGCATACACCTTCAAGTAACGTTCTCGATAAAGCAGAAGGTTCAGTCGACTCGACTCCACCCCCAGATGATGGGATGACATCCAAGTCCTTGGAATGTGCCAAGGAGTATTACAACAAATACGTGTTTTCAGTCGGCTCCGAGACGAAGCTGCGAGGAACGTATAGAAGAGCCGTAGGACAAGTATGGAAGTGTATAATTGCTTGCACTAAAGAGAGTGGAAATAGTGCACCGAGAAGACAAAAAAAGAGCAACGAAATCGAGCACTCAGATGAACTTCCGTGCACGTGCAACAATGAAACTTCAAGATGATCGGTTTGGTATTTTACGAGCTTGAACTTGGAGCACAACCATCATGTTTTTCCTAAGAGGTCGAGATTTTTTCACAGTCATAGAAATTTGAAGGACCGTGCGAAATGTAAATTATTTGTCAACGATAAAGCAGGGATTTCAGTTGCGAAATCAGTAGCTTCCATGGCGAATGAGACGGAAGGAGGACTGGCTTCCCTTAGTTTCAGCACGAAGGACGCTCGAAACTACGTCGATGAGATGAAGTGTCTGAGACTCGAGGATGGGGATGTCGAGGCCTTGCGGGCTTACTTTACTGAGAAACAAACTCAGAACTCCAATTTTTTCCATCTTTTTAGTACCGATAAAAACGGTCGGCTCCGAAACATCTTTTGGGCCGATGCGAGATCAAGAAGTGCGTATACGTACTTCAATGATGCCATATCCTTCGACTCCACCTACATGACTAATAGGTATGCTATGCCATTCGCTCCATTCATCGGAGTGAATCATCATGGCCAAACTGTGTTGCTTGGTTGCGGTCTACTTTCCAGTGAATCGGTCGATGGTTACGTTTGGTTATTTAGATCGTGGCTTACCTATATGAATGAGAAGGTACCTGATGCAATTATCACAGACCAATGTGCCTCTATAACCGCAGTTGTGGAGGAGGTGTTTCCATCAAGTCGTCATCATTTTTGTTTATGGCATATCATGCAAAAAGTGCCCGAGAAATTCGGTGGACGAGTTGAGAAAGAATCACTAATAAAGGTTTTTAAATGGACCGTGTATGAAAGCTTGCTCCCAGAGGACTTTGAGCAAAGCTGGAAAGAGATGATTACACAATTTTTGTTGGAAGATCATGTATGGCTGAAATCATTGTATGCGATTAGGGAGAAATGGATCCCACTTACTTGAAGGATCATTTCTGGGTCGATATGTCGACCACACAAAGGTCCGAGAGTGTGAATGCCTTTTTTGGCAAGTATTTCAATTCAAAGACATCTCTTCAACACTTCATAAGGTAGTATGACTTTGCACTTGAAAGTAAGTTTGAAAATGAGCTCGACGCAGACTTTAAGTCTGACCATTCCCCGCTAGATTCCTTCTCTCGCTGGCCATACAAGGAACAGATACGAAGGTTGTACACGAATGCCATGTACACCAAGTTCCAAAATGAAATGAGGAAAAAATGAAACTATCGGACTCGGGTGGTGCGTACCGAAAGAATTTCTTTTGGGTTTGAGATGATGGATGTTACTGTCCCGAAAGGGCTGAAATGTCCATATATCCGCACGTATGATGTGACATACTGGGCAGATGGAGGCCAGTTTATTTTTTGCTTCCACATGTAGATTGAGCTAGCTCAAACCACCTTTTTTATATATGTTAAGATGAATTAGTATTTTTTCACGTTATGAACTATAATTTCTATTGCAGGTTATTTCAAAGCCTAGGAATTTTGTGTTGTCATACGTTGAGCGTCCTGGACCATTTTGGGGTGGACAATATTCTGGATGGGTACATTCTCAATCGGTGGTGGATGGATTTTATTCGACTTCATGCGCTTGAAAAGGTAGCAATAGAATCGAAGGCTGAAACAATGCGTACTTAAGATGATCGTTTTAACTTCATCAACCGGAGTAGTGCTAAAATAGCTGACCTTGGTTGCACCTCAAACAAAAAGTTCAAAAGAGTAACTGAGGTTATTCGAATGCTAGAAGAAGAGCTTGCACGTACCGATGATGAAGAATATGAGGCATGTGGAAGTCAAACCTGGAAGGATTCTATTTTGAAAGATCCGCATAGGGTGTCTCGCGTTGGGAGGCCTCGTTTTAAGACAATCAAGGGTGCATGCGAACATCGGGACAAAGGCAAGGGAAAGGCGGCAGTTGAGTCAAGCCAGAATGGAAAGGGCAAGAATGTTGTTGAGCCTACTCGAAAATAGAAAAAGAGGGATCGGAAAGATGGGTCATCTGCCCGCGGCGAAGCTGCTGCTGCTCCAAGCACTGTTTCTGATGTTGTTGTCGTGCCGCCGCAAACTCCACAACCCAGTACATGACATGTCCAAGTCGTTATCGGTGATCCAATTGCAGGTACACAGACTCTTTGGACGTTCACAACTCAGCAATTCATGAATGGTCCATTTTAGGCCTTGCTCAAGAGGTTCTCGACAGGTTGATCAAACATGGTTTTTGGTGATACACTATTTTTAGTTGAATAATACTTTTGTAATTATTTGTGTGATGGCAATCCGTGAAATCCCGATGCATGCATGCACATGATGTGTGTCGCCACTCAATCAAATGTTGATGTTAATTGGCATTAGGTGGCGGTTCCGTAAAGTGATTTGGATGCACGGGGATTTTCGGTTGAGAGGTGAAATTTGCATAAAGGCAAGCATGGACATGGTGTTTTTATCCAATTCATACTCATGTACATGCTTAATATTTGATATGTTGATCCATCTTATTGAATCCATACGTGTTTAAATAGTTATATTGATTTAAATGTTAGATATATCATTATGAATAATTTTTTAATACATTAGGTGAAGTGTGTTGCTCTGCTCAAATTAACCTTTGAGCCGACCTAACGCGTACAACAAATTTGAACTTGAGCAGACCAACACATTTCATCTAATGTACTAAAAAATTAATCATTACAATAATACGGATCGGCAGTGTTCAAATTATATAAGATTCTGAGCTGAGGCATACATAAAATTTGACCACACCTCTGCAGATCTAGTTTGATGAAGGAACCAATTTGGTAGAAGATGGAGTCAACCAAGTAACGTAACTCACATGATTGTGCGATGTCCGATGAGAGAGCGTATGACATATTGATCAACCTTATTGAATCTCTGCGTGTTTAAATAGATATATTTCGGTCATATATTGTTATGATTAATTTTATTGTTGCATAGTAAATTTCTATAGTAGATTTATTTATTTTTAAATAACTAACTAGACTTACCTAAAATATATCGAGATTATGAAAATACTAGTAGTACATCAATATTCTTTCCTTAATCTACACATTTCTCTGATTCAATAAGTTGTATATTTCTTTAATCTGTTATATAGAATGCTTAGAAATTTATTAAAAATGTCCTAGAGAAGAAGTAGATGAAAGAAGTCAAAACTAGAAAAAGAAAACAACATTGAAACTCACTTATTGAACACAAAATCACTAGACTAGTGACATTACAAATATTTATATTAAATACACATCCAGTCTAAAATGAATAACAAATAACTCACTTTACAAGTGTTGAGAAAAAAATCTCATGTTTCCCTAAAAGCATACAAATTTTATCAAACACTAGTCAAAAGCTTGCTTGTCACCTCCGCATTACCATCTGACATTTGAGTATAGACCAAATAATATGCAGGAACCAAACATGAACCAAGATACACCAAGCAAGTATAATACCAAAAAAGAATGAGCACACTCAACAATACTTGTCATATTCGTATATGCCAAGTCATTGTCAAACGAACATAAAATAAACAAAAAAGTTTCAAATCAAACAATAAAAGCATGCAAACAAAGTTAGAAAATCACCAAGCATAAGGCAAAAGAAAATAATTACCCAAAAAAAAAATCACGGCCTTACCATTGGACCTTGATAGTGTCCATTTGTCCGTTCATGTCCCTATTCCAGTATTGGGTCTGCTTAAAGTTAGTTACAACTTAAGAAGACCAACACAAATAGTTTCCCAAATATGTCAAAATAAGATTATTACATGCCAAAGTTTTTTAAAAAAGTATTGTTTGTAGTGAACTGAATTCCTAATACAAAAAAGGAGAAGCACTAGTTAGCGTCAAGGTAAACATTGTCCGGGTAGGTCTTGCGTTCCCATTCCTTCTTAACGTTCCGCTCGTAGAAAGCCCTATCGCATTCATCCATCATCAGATCCATCATGTCAACGAACTCCTTCGTAACGTGCCTAGATGTGCTTATGCATCGTCCGCATGTCGACGCTAACATCCCCACCAACTTTGTTAAATGCATCATTCATCTTCCGCAACCTGCCATTAAGAGAGACAAGAACATCCTCAATACAATCTAAATGATTCTCCACCATCGTCTTCACTTCATCGAAGAACAAACGGAAGAGATCGGACGGTTGCTGGTTTGATGATGCATGGTAAAAGTTGGGAGTACGTCCGGCTCATTTTGAGCATGCTCAACTTTGGATTGGTCATCGCCTTCATCGGTTGCATGGCTGGAATATCGTTCCCCTCTTGGTCTCTTCCCCCATCCTATAGTGGCGGCGTGCTGACTAAAAAGTCATCCTCTATGTTCTTAGTTACTTCTTTCTCCACCTCTGAATTTTCTCCCGTTCAACACCTCTCTCTTCCCCATCCTCGATATGCTCAAATACCATCTCTTCAGCATACTCAACATCAGTTTCACCGTCATTATCGAGGATAGGAACGGGGTCAACCTCACCCGACTCCTCGTCCTCATCATCACTCCCTTCTTCTCTATCCCCATCTCCCTCACCACCATGATCCTTATTGGGCCCCTTCTCGACCTACCTACGACTAACCTCATCAAAAACCAACCCCATCATAACTAAAATTTTCCTGTCCATCACATGGTTTCGATCACTCCTCTCGACATGCACCTCCCTCTCGACGATGGACTTGTTCATCGACCTAAAGAACATCGTGATGTGCATGCCATAAGGCAATGTGCCCTTTTGGTGGCCTTGGGCACTCTTCATGTGGTGGTAGATGACATAGGCCAAGTCAATTTTTTTGCCATTCAACACACACCACATCAAGAAGAGGTCAAAATGAAAGATCGAGGAGTGGCTCCCCTTCCTAGGGATGAGGCTGCGGCTAACCAAAATATGGACAAGACGGGCTAAAATAGTTAGTTCGGTGGTTTGGGGGTCTTACTCACGTCGAAGTTGAGATCTTTACATATTTTCCTAAGGGCAGCCTCCCGATCAAATCCATCGAATTGGGCGATTGTGTGGGTGTTGCAGCACTCGAAATTACCTTTCGGCAGCTTGAAGAGTGATTGAATGGTCTCGGGGTTAACACTCACTCGCTGAATCAAAATCTCGCATTTGAAGAAGAGAGGGTCCTCAGGTTTGGGGGTGTAGAGGTTGAGGTAGAACATCTGGACTAGACGGAGGTACAGGGGTAGGTATACACTAAAAAAATGGTCAAATTTCAATCGGCGAATAGATAACGAAGATTGAACTTCGTCATGTCAAAATAGGCGAAGTCGACACGACGGGGGAAGGGGACTAACCTTATCGAGAAGTTCGTTGGTACGCAACACCAGCATCCTCCGTTTTGCAACCCATTCGATCAAACGGGGTCTCGACAGCGAGAACTTCCTTTCCTTTCTTTGACATTGCCGAAGACGAAACTCTCTGCTTCTTAGGCGGGGGGATTCCACCTGCTTTGCTTCCACTTTTATACGTTTTCCCTTCTTAGCGGCTACCGGAGCAGGCGTCGTTGAAGCGGCGAAGCCCCTTGTTCACATTCCTCGCGCCATTGAATATTAGCAGTAGTGTCGAAGAGATAGGAGATAAGATGATAGTGGGGTAGGCATGTTGTTCCTTGCCAAACTCTATCTTATACCCACAGAATCCGCTTCATCCCATCAGTTCATAATGCCACCTGTTGCCTCGAGCCGCCCAATCATTTATGAGACTTGCTGATTGATGGGTTGTGACGCTTTGATTCCACGCGTCACCAACTGATATAATTACCTCCAACTCTACACCCATTTACCGTCTAAACAAAACGGTGGTGTACTCCACAACTGACAGGGCCCCACCAGCTTCTTCATCGTCCGATTATAAGATTTGAGAGTCGTACGTGCATCAGACGGTGTGCAATCATCCGGGTTACATTAATGGGTAAACTCCATTATGACCAAATCATTCCTTCATGGTCGAACTGAAATCCGAAAGGGTATGCTCAAATCTATAGCAAGAGTCTCCCAAAAATTTCAAATCTGATACTTTTCATTTTCCCGCCAAATTTTTAATTTTTTTTGCCAAATTCTTATTTAACGAAAGGAAAAAAACAGAATCGATATACACACCCTATTTACTATTTCAAGTAAATGTAAACACTAGAATTAGAGATGTGTAAAAAAATGGTTGATCGACCCAAAAACCTTATCGTGCCAAATCCGAAAGGGTATGCTCAAATCTATGTCAATGTTAGTATATACACACCCTATATACTCTAAGGTACACATTGGTAAGTCAACCCCATGTCTGTGTTTTTTTTTTTTTTTTTTTTTTTTTTTACAAATAATTGACTATTTCAAGTAAATGTAAACAATAGAATAAGATATGAATAAAAGAAAAAATGGTTGATCGACCCGAAGACCTTATCGTGCCAATGTTGGTATATACACACCCTATATACTCTAAGGTACACATTGGTAAGTCAACCTCATGTCCTTTTTTTTTACAAATAAGTGACTATTACAAGTACATATAAACACTAGAATTAGATATGTGTAAAAAAAAAAAATGGTTGATCGACCAGAAAACCTTATCATGCCAATGCTGGTATATACACACCTTATATACTCTAAGGTACACATTGGTAAGTCAACCCCATGTCCCTTTTTTTTACAAATTTTTTGACTATTTCAAGTAAATGTAAACACTAGAATTAGAGATGTGTAAAAAAAATGGTTGATTGACTCGAAGACCTTATCGTGCCAATGTTTGTATATACACACCCTATATAATCTAAGGTACACATTGGTAAGTCAACCCCATGTCCTTTTTTTTTACAAATAATTGACTATTTCAAGTAAACGTAAACACTAGAATTAGAGATGTGTAAAAAAAAAATGGTTGATCGACCCGAAAACCTTATCGTGCCAATGTTGGTATATAGACACCCTATATACTTTAAGGTACACATTGGTAAGTCAACCCCATGTCCTTTTTTTTTACAAATAAGTGACTATTACAAGTAAATATAAACACTAGAATTAGAGATGTGTAAAAAAATGGTTGACTATTACAGTCAACCCCATGTCCGATGGATCAACTGGGCTAAAAGTTAAGAAATTTTGAGTCAAGTCGACCAAAAATATTTGAGTGCACCTACTCGATTGGTGGTGCGTGTAAATGTGGGCCCGAAGCGTGCATGGTTTAAAATGGCATTAAAGGCAGTAAATGCTTGTTCAATTGGCGGTCAGTGCAGCTATTTTGGGAGTTGGTGGCGTATTATATCAAACGTCACGTCTCATAAAAGATAGGGAGCCCCGAAGCAACACTTCCAATCCCACTTCCAATCCAAACTGCTTCGATCCCACTTCCAATCCAAACTGCTCATCTTCTGTTCCTTCACAACGACTATCATAGTGAAATGCTTCATGGCAAGAGCAATTTGAAGCAACAACTCCCCCGCTTCGTCGAGGAAGATAGGAAAACGTCTTAAAGTGGAGACGAAGTCGGCGGCCACCCCACCGCCTAAGAAGCAGAGGGTTAATTCGTCTTCGGCAATGTCTAGGAAAGGAAAGGAAGTTCTCCGTATCGAGACCCTATTTGATCGGATGGGTTGCGGAACAAAGGCGGTGTCGCGTACCAATAGAACTTGTCGATAAGGTTAGTCCCCTTCCCTTATCGTGTCGACTTCGCCTATTTTGACACGACAGAGTTCAATTTTCGTTATCTGTTCGACCGATTGAAATGAGACTATTTCTTGAGCGTAGACTTACCCTTGTACCCCCGTCTAGTCCAGTTGTTCTACGCCAACCTTTACACCCCCAAATCTAGAGGAACCTCTCTTGTCCAAATGCGAGATTTTTGGTCAGCGAATGAATGTTAACCCCGATTACTCTTCAGGTTGCCGAAAGGCAACTTTCAGTACTATAGCACCCACACGGTCGCCTAATTCGATGGATTTGATTGGGAGGCTGCAATTAGGCAAATATGTAAAGATCCCAACTTCAACGTGACAAAGACCCCAAAAACCACCGAACTAACCGTTTTAGTCCGTCTTATCCATATTTTAGTTAGCCGCAGCCTTACCCCGAGAAAGGGTAGCCACTCATCGATCACTACAAAAAAATAGTAAATTAGAGATGGAATTAGCAACGGAATCTAATTGCGTTGCTAACTAGAAATGATCAGAGACGAAATTGAGAAGGAAGCAGTCAGAGACGAAATATAGACATATTACAAACGAAAATAGAGACGGAATACGAAAATAGAGACAGAATATAGACGGAAATAAAATCTGTTTCTAACAAAGTGGCGCCAACTTTCCCGCCAAAAGTTCAGTAGTTTATGACCGCCCATCACGTCTCAAGATATGAATCGATGCATCACTCAAACCCTCTCTCTCCTCAAACTCTCTCTCTTTTCTTTCCTCAAACCCTTTCCGCGAACTCTCTCACTCTCTCATCGTCCTCGAACTCTCTCTCTCCTCGAACTCTCTCTCATTTGCCTCCCAAACCCTAAAATCACGAATCACTCATTGTCAAACTCCTCTCTTCACTAGCGTCGTCAACTCCTCTCTTCACCGGCGCCGTCAACTCTCTCTTTCGTCGACAACCGAAGGGGCACTCATCAGGTATGGGTAAGCGATTGAAACATGGTTTTGGTTTTGGAAGAATCGATGGGTGCTTGAAGAGGGGTTTTGGTTTTGGGCAGTCACGGCTATGTGGGTTTTGGGGGTTTTGTGCTCATCGTCCGGCTCCGCTTGGTTCCCCGAAGTCATTCACGAGTGGGATTGGTACTATCCGTCGTTCCTTAGACCGCACACGGCGAGGAGTCGCGTCAAGGTTAAGGATAATTTGAAGCCGACGAGGCTGGAGTTGCCTCCTTTGCTTGCTCGCGGAGCTCACCAGGCGGCGTCGGCGGCGTCGGAACGTAGTTTTGTTGCATCAAAAGCAGAGGAAGTGAATATGGTGAAGGAGGTTTTGTTGTTAAAATCGAGTTCTTTGCCGTCGTTGTCGTCGATGACAACAACGACTACTGCGTGTGGATTGGGAGGTTCTGCGGTTCTTTATTTGGTTAGTTGTGGTTTGGATTTGAGGTTTTCAGTTTTAGATCATCGAATTTGTGTGCATTTGGTTTAACTAATCCGAGGCGGTTTTGTTTTGTGTCTATGGTTGTAGTTAAGTGTAGCTTGTGTGTTGTCTGTATCAATGACAATGTTTCATCACTGAAGAAGTGTGTGTAATTATTGGTTCATCATCATTGGTGGCCTTGCATACATCATCTTGTGTAGAATTTCTTTCATCAATTTAATTTTGTTTGATATCTTATTTTGTTAGAATAACTTCATATTCATTATCGGGTCCATACTTGTTAGCTTTAGCTTTCGGGTCAACGAGTGAACTAACAATTGTTACGGATCTATTTATGGGCTCTAATCTGTCAAGTTTCAAATTATACACATTTCTCTTTTTCTTTGTAGATCTCTATTCTGTCTGTTGAGTTTTACTATTGTTTAGGTGCTTCTTGAAATTCCGTCAATTGGTCTAAATTGACTTATGCAGTAATTTCATGAGTTATGTTTATTGATTAGGTAATGGGCACGTATGGATACAACATTGAGCACATACTGATGGTTGACATTATACCTGACCAATCAGTCCGCAAAGCAATGAATGAGATAAATGCAAGTAAGCGTTGTGCATGGAGGTGATCTTGTTTGCATTGATTTTTTTTATTCCTTATCCAATTATTTAATACCTGAGGAGGCTTCATAGTTCATTCTGAATCCTAAGTATCATATTTTCTCAAATTAAAAGTTCCATGGGGGTGATCTTGTTTGCATATGTTGCATCTAGTTGATCACGTGTAGCCTCTCTCTCTTTTGGCAGTGCAAAGGATACAGCTTGCTAGTGTATACAAAGGTGAACAGAATTGGGTAGAAGATTGACGGTGGAAAGCGTCGTGGACGTTCTTCAGCTGGCGAGACTGTGCGATGCGCCTGATCTTTACTTGAAATGCATGAATATTGTGTTGAGATAAGAGAAGGCAGTGCAGGGGACTGAGGGGTGGAAGTTTCTACAAGATATAATGAGCCTATTGGGTCGCACACTAAGAAGTGTAGTTCACTGGTCTCTAACTGATGAATGATGAACTGCAAAGCAAATGTATGTCCAAAAACCACTTTGTCTCTAACTGATCATCTTATTAGGAAAACAAGGGGGTTCAAAGTGTAGAAGATTAGTGTTGTTTAGGTTTTATAGATCAGATTGGTCAAGAGTAAGGGAGAGAGAGAGAGAGAGGGTATAGAGAAAATCACCAAAATTTTGTTTTCTTCATTTCTTTCTTTTGTCTATGCTGGAACTAATGGAAGAAGAAGGAAAGACCTTGAAATATCTTGAAAATAATAAACAAAGCCTCATTTTCTCTCATTCTCTTTGTTTTTTTGTCTTCTTCTTTACAGCATCTCTGATTCTGCACTGTTTTCTTTTTGCTTGTTTTATCTCTTTATGGCACCCCTCATTTTCAGTAGGCTTTAGATGGTGACATCTTTCACTTTGTTGCAGTTCAAAATGTGTATCTTTGCATTTTATCATTATCATATTTTAACCTATTGTGACAAGTGCATGCATAAATGGATTTTTCAAATCATTTAGATCATAACTAATTAATGTGTCCCAACTTAACTAAATCAAGGGTAATGGAAGAGTTTGATCCATGCATGCGGTGACGCCAACAAATTTGATTAATGGATGTCCTCATATTTAACATTTTTATAACACATTTGTGTGACGATACATTCGAGACGCCACCTACCGTGAATGAATTGTATTTGCATCTCCACACTGTAAATCACGACAGAGTGAAATTCATCGATACTAGATCGGAGCGGTTCTATGTAAGTATAGAATTACGAGCTAAATAGTAATAACTTTACTTACAAGCATATCATTTTAGTTGCTTATTGTTGATCCATCCAGGCGGTGTACTACAAGGTGGCGGGTGAGTGTCCCAAAGGACATGTCCACGGTCTCGGGTCGTTACGTAGAAAGAAGAGAAGATACGCAGATCCTGATGCTAGCACATCCCAAGTGCTAGCACAACGAGGGATGGGCAACTTTATGATACGTAGGTGTTTTTATGGTTGTTGTAGAACAATGAGAATTGTAGTTTTTTGTGGATACTTAGGTATCTTAGACATTTATTATACTTGACTACGTTTCGTGAATATATAAATCTTTTTTAATATCGAATTGTATGTTTTTTCTCATTAGAATCTTTGTTGTTGATATATATTGTTGATTATTGTATGTATGTGAAATTTTGCTTTTTTGGGGATAGATGTTAGCACCCCCAAGGAGTTGTTGGTGGGGGTGCAGGCGATGGAGCAGGTCATGTTGTTATTTTTCAGTTTTAGAAGTTTCGGAGAACCAATTTGATTCTTGTGAATATTTAAAAAAAAATTTGGGCATAGAAACGGAATAGAGACGAATTAGCAACGGAATTTATAAATTCCGTTGCTAATTCGTCTCTAATTTGTGAAGAAATAGAATGAAAAAACTGGGTAAACAGAGTTTAGAAACGGAATAGAGACGGATTAGCAACGGAATTCGTAAAGTTCGTTGCTAATCCGTCTCTAATTTGCAATGGATTAGCAACGGAATTTATAAGTTCCGTTGCTAATCCGTCTCTACTTTGCAACAGATTAGCAACGGAATGCAAGCAAAACCATTCACTTTGGAAGAATGTCCATTTATGTTCCGTCTCTGTCCCGTTTCTAAATCCGTCTCTAATTCGTCTCTAATCAGCTATGGAAACACATTTCCGTTGCTGACTAAATTAACGACGACAATTTTAGAGACGGAATAAATTCCGTCTCTGTTCCGTTGCAGAATTGAATTAGAGACGGAATTTATGCTAATCAGCAACGGAAATTTCTGTTTCTGATCGGCTGTTTTTTTGTAGTGGATCCTTCATTTCGATCTCTTCTTGATGTGGTGCGTGTTGAATGGAATAAAAAAAAAAAAAAAAATCGACTTGGCCTATGTTATCTACCACCACATGAAGAGTGTCTAAGGCCACCAGAAGGTCCGTTACCTTACGGGATGCTCCTCACTATGTTCTTTAGGTCGATAGACAAGTCCACACGAAGATGCTCCTCACTATGTTATCTACCACCACATGCAGAGTGCCCAAGGCCACATGATGTCAAAACTGGTGTCCTCATTGCATCACTCTCTTTTTTTACCATCAAGTTTTAAACTCAATTGAGGTGAGTGCTAGAAAACTATGAAAAAGAAACGAGAGTTAGGAAGATGAACACGTGGAGTGAGCCCATTTGGTGGAACCTGATTTTATGGTAGGCCAGCAAACTATCACACGTACGTTGAGTGTATGCATGATTTCTGAACTCTTTTTGTTGCTTCGAAGGAACGTAGATAAACTCAGTTGGCCTTTGCTTCTTCAACTCAAATGATCGATGTAGTACATGCTCTTTACAAACAGCATATTCGAGCCATAACATGCATCAGCTCATATTCAGCATACACGATTGTTAATTAAAATGATATAATTACCATCTTTGGTAGGTAATTAAGTCGATGATCATAAACTAGAAATTAATATATTCGAGCGCGCCTAGACCATTTCATTTGATGAATTGAGAAAAACCAACATATTTAATTAAAGTTGAATTATAGGATTTATCCCATGATCGCGACCTCAATAACTTTGCTACAACACCAAATATTCCGTTGGAGGGTTACATGTGCGTTGTGGAGAGAACACTTAATTTATTCAAGAATTTGACTACATAACCCCACTATAAAATCTAATATTAATTCATGATTATGATGAAAAGGCTGATCAATAACACCTTCCCATGTGATACATTTGACAAAAAATCCGTTACAATTACTACTCAATTATAGGGATCAATTGATGATCTCACTCTATTTTCGTCTGCACAAAGAGCTGGTATACACATAACTTAATTAACTTGTATTACATAACTCCCATGATGGTACTTCCAAACAACATGCATGTATAGTATATATAAATAGGTCTCTTAATTTCATCCATATAGCATAATTATAATCTATGTAGTAATCGATACTGACCCCCATTAGGTTTACCAATATGGGTCTTAATTTATTCCTTGAACAAAGAATTAATGGTGAATCGATCCATTGCTCCATCACCTCTCAATGTAATATAAGCTTGTTATGCATAGTCACACATGCCATATAAGCAAAAATCTCCATTCAAGCACTTGTGGAAGCACTGCCCACAATGTCTCTTATCATAAGCCAGGTTCACACACTGACCATCGCAGCAGTCGTAAGTGTACTTGCACTTGTTCTTGCAACCTCCACAGTTGTCTCTGTCTGTCTTCACATCTATGCATTTGTTGTTACAACAAGTAGTCCCCGGACTCCCCTCTTCATAGCACACACTGTTGTCCTTGTGGCAATGGTACTTCGCTCGCGGACTCGCTCTCGGGTTTTTCTCTTCGGCAAGGAATCGACTTACCCTCTCACTCTTTTCAAGCGTCAATGAGACATCCTTCGACATTTCTTTCGACTCTTCACTAATGTTAACAGCAGGGAGGTTGTAATTGTTATTGTGTTCTCCCCTGTTAGTAGTTGTTGCTATCACCAAAGCAGTTGCAATTGTCATTCCAATAGCTATACCGATGATCATCTTAGCCATGTTTACGGGTTTTTCGAAAGGAAAAGAAGTTGAAGAAAGAATTATTGGCTTTGTAGAGAGAATATTGGAGGTTGATTGAGCTGGAAAGGGTTTTATACATATTATGGAATGAAATTAAAGAGTTTGAGTTGACGCTTAAAATGTGGTGAAAAGGCAGAATGCGCGTTGTACTTGGTGGTTTTGTTAACAAAAAAAAAAATTAAAATTGGCCAACAATGCAGGGCAAGTAAAGTGGCTTATTTGACAACTTATGAAACTGAAATGCAATTGAAGTAATTGACACCAAACATACCAATATATAGAGTGATCTTCCTTGCAAGCTTCATAAACACGGCTTAATTAAGCTGAGAGAGAACTACTCTGCATTCAATCTTTCTTTGTACCACTAATGAAGCAATGTTAGTTGACTAATACAATTATACAACTGATCGATTGTGTGATAACTAATTCAATGTCGATCAGACGGGCCATCGATTAAGGGCGTTTCGATTTGAAAATTAGTGATTGAATCAGTTCTATATTTTGATTCCATAGCTCTGATTGTGCAAACTTGTTAGTAATTGGTTAAGCGTGTGATGGTTTAAAACTTGCTTTATAAATATGCTTTGATTAATGTTGGTTTTAACTTGCATCTTAGTCCTGTACATTTTGATTAGTTTCAGAATCTAGAGCAAGTGTGCACTTCTTTTTGATTAACCGTACGAGGAATACACAGGTCAAGTATTTTGCTTCCACTCTTACCTCATACAGGTAAGATGGTCAAGGCCCTTGATTATGGCCAGTCTAAAACAAATTCTCAGAAAAAAGAGGTTAAATCTGACCCCCTAAAATTATTGATCTTAAGTGAAGAAAATGTCAGGCTAGAGGAATCAGTATAAAAGTGCCTAAAATGTATCATACTTGCCGCTCGCGTATGGCTCACATAGCATAACACCTGTGAAGATTCTATTGACACTTAATGAAGTATAAAAACTTTTGAGCGCCGCTATGGGCACCCCACCTATTATTAAAGGCACCCAAAATTTATGGTTATTCTCTCCTCTAAATTTTACCTTGATTGAAATGACAAAATTGCCCCTTCGTTTTATCAAATTGGTGGATTGATGGTGGGGTGCACTTGGGGGCAATTTTGGAATTTCCGTCAAATTTTTTAGGTGCCCTCGGTAAACCACTTGGTGCCCTCAACAATAGTGTGCCTTCACTAATAGGTGGGGTGCCCATAGCGGGGCTCAAACTTTTATATTGTTTTTTGTGGGCCTAAACTTTCCGTGTAGGACTAACATTTGTTTGAAAATGTTCAACAGAAAAAACCAACCTTTTCCTAAGTTGCAAAATAATCATAAGGTTTCAAAATAGATTATGACAATTCCAAACTAGATTGTTGGGTTAGATATGGTGATGTAGTAATTTTGATGACTAAACATTGTCACAAAATGGTGGTTGATAGCATCAACAAAGGTTGCGAGGCGTCATGTGCCTATGGCCAACTCCTTTCATTTGTCTTACAGATGTTGAAGAAGCCGTGGCAAGTGATGGCACGCCGTGTATACAGGGAAGGGAATAGAGTGGCGAACTGGATGACAAAACATGCTTTTGATTTTGTTTTGAGCACTCATTAATGTCTCCTGATTTGCAAACCATTTTGTTTAGTGATTTTGTTAGCGTCAAATTCTCTAGACTTTGTGCCTTGTAAATTATAACACTGGGTTTTCAAGCCCCCCCTTTAATCGATAAAAGAAAAAAGCGCCACATTGCCCAAGAATCCAGTTAGTCATACAATTAATTCATTGAATATAAATTGTCTCAATATTAGAAGGTTTGGATTTGCCAGTCTATATTGAAACCTTAGGTTATTTTGCAACTTAATTAGGCGAAGGTTTGGATTTTTTTCGTCTATTACGCCTATATATAATATAACAACATATAACTTTTTTTTTTGTGAATAAAAAAGAGGCCGCTAAGGGCACCCCACCGTTTAATGAGGGCACCCAGTTAATGTGGGCACAAATCGATTTACCTAGGGCACCCAAAAATTAGACCGAAATACCGAAAATACCCCTCGTGGAAATCCCTGCTTTGCACCCCACCACCCCCAAAGACCACCTTCACCGATCTTGAATCGAAGAACCCATTTGGTTTGAGCACCGGTGAGAGGAATCTTCGAAATCGTGTCTCCGTGTCTCGCCTTGTGTTTCTCCTTCAATTTACGGCTTTTTTGCGGTTCGTAGGGTCGTGGTGTGAGCCGATTTCGTCTCCAAGTTAGGGTTCGGTTGAAGTTCGTCGAACACACATTATTTGCGCGAAATCGCTCGGTTGAAGGTACGTTTCGGTGTAATTAAGTTACATTTGGTAGAGTAGTTGTGATTTGCGGTGGTGGTTTGTTCAATAGTTAATAAAATGGGAATTCGCGGTTCTCGGCCACACGAGCCGAGAGAATGTGCTAAGCTGTCTCGCCAAGCATGGCGAGAGAAGCTACATTTTGGGAAGTCGAAGTCTCGGCCACAAAGGCGGAAAAGCTCACTGATGGCTCGGTTACGCATGGCCGAGAGTACTCTAGTTGTCTCGGCCGAGATGTGACGAGAGCTAGAATTAGTGCTAGGTAATGTGGTGGCGGTGGTGTACAACCGAGAATTTGCTCATACTCTCGGTTGTACAGACACGGCGAGAAAGTGTTAGAGTAGGCTCGGGCGTGATTGGCGAGAGGAAGGCGAATTGAAATGGGCAAGCAATCTCGGTGGTGCATAACCGAGAATTCTTCATTGGACTCGGTTGTACCCCGCCAATATATTGGAGGAATTGTCGGTCGTGGGTGACCAGAAAATATGGGTTGTTTGACGGACTCGCTTGACCGAGACATCGAAATTGATGAATTTGAACATTTTTTTTTGTAAATTTTTTTTGGGTTGTTCCAAGCGCTTATATGTTGTAATTTTTTCAGTGTATCGCTCCGAAGGTAGGTGACTAGGGAGGAGGAAATTTGGTATTGAGGTGCGAGGCCTAACCGGGGCGAGGTGGCGGAAACCCCGACAAACGACATCGTACGGAAAAGAGAAAGAGAAGGAGAATGAGGATGTTAAGGGAAAGGCCAAGGTAGATGGTCATCGTGGAAGGTTACATTTGCACGATGAGGGTTCGAACATCGATCTTTGGGCGACATGAGGATCTTGTTGTTGCCGAGAGGGGAGATGAGGGGCATGCATCGGAGTCTAGTAGCAGTGACTCTTCAGAGGCGGGGAACACGATAGAAACATATCGTAATGTGGGCGGGAGCAGTAGTGGTGGAGCTGGCCATGATGAAGGAGAGCCAGAAGTGCCTGTTGAAGCGCGTGCTCCATTCCCCGGTGGTCCTATAGACGGGGCGCTGTTGAAGAGCTTCAAGGATCATGTGGCTTTATCGATTTGGAGCAATGAGGTAATTTCAATTTCATTGAACGGATTAACTTAATACTCATGGTCTTCATATAATGACGAGATGTTTTTACATTTGCGGAGAGCGGCCGTTCTTAAGTGTATCAATCACGGAGCTCAAATACGGGAATGGGATTTACAGTCGTGCCACCCGGACATGGCGGGACTTCAGAGGATTATTCAGCGTTCCGGGTTGAATACGCTAATAGACTGCTCATACCGCAAGGCCAACAAAGAGGTGATCTCTGCATTTGTGGAGCGGTGGCAGCCGGAGACAAACACATTTCACCTACCTTTTGGTGAAATGTCTATCTCATTAGAGGATGTCGGCTTCCTCCTGAAGATTCATGTGACGGGCAAAGTTGTTGCAGTGGAGAACTTTGCGAGGTACACGGAGGAATCTCGCTCGGACGCTATCAAGATGGTCTCGAACCTACTTGGGGTTAGCGTCGAGGAGGCTGAGGAGGAGGTGAATATCAGCAAGGCGCTCATAGTGCGCAAACATTGGTTGAAGAGTCGATGGTGCCCCAAAGCTGGTTCGAGACCCAGAAATTATCCTCCTGTGGAATGCATCGCCCGAGCGTACCTGTTGTACTTGTTGTCCTGCACTCTTTTTGCCGATAAGAGTGGGTCTCGGTTTCGATCGCGGCTGAAGCTTCGAGGACTTGGACGACGTAGGAAACTACGCATGGGGTGCGGCTGCGTTGGCCTACTTGTATCGACACTTGGGGTCCGCCACGAGAGTGCAAGCTGTCTCGTATTCTTGGCTACCTCACATTGCTTGAGGTTTGTTATAAAATAGACTTAATTTTCATTTTGTATTTCAATTACTTGCAATTGTGGACTAACTAACATTGTATGTATTTGCGGGGATGGGTGTACGACCATATCAAACTTGGTCAGCCACACCCAATGCGAAGTACTGGACTAAGTGCAACCTCGTGTCTGCAGATGGATTCAAAAGCACGAGACGGTGGCGAATGTTGACAAGCTCGAGGCCATTAGGAGAACCTTGGATAGGTTGCGCCCAAGTGAGGTGAGATGGTTATCCATATCCTCTGATGATTGATGTTTTAGGAATTTATTTTTGCTAACAATGGTTGTTGCATTTTGACTAGGTCACTTGGGACCCATATGTGAATTTGAGGGAAAATGGAGTTGTGCACGCGATGGCCTTTTACAATGGGACGATCAAGTACATGGATGTGGTGGAGCCCTACCACCCGGAGAGGATTCTGAGACAGTTTGGCATGTGCAATCTATACCAGATCCTCCGTACCGTCCAGTGGAAGCACACCGAGGCCCATCTGCGAACAAGTACTTCGTCAAGTATTGGTTCCATCAAGACTATTGGGAGCGGTGGAGGAACCATTTGTTGGCTCCTGAAGTTCGGGGCGACAAGGCAGAATTTGAGTTTTTGGCTACACCAGACTACCTGCCTTGGTTCCTCAAAGTGTCTCATCCCGTTATCACCAATCCGACCCTCGAGGACCATCACATGGTCGCCACAACCATCGCAGACAACGAGCTACTTGAGGTATTGAAATGGTTATATGTATTATGCATTTATTATTAATTTCGATATGTTTTACATTGACACTAACCCGATTTTTTTCATCAGCGTAATAGGCGAGCGTTGGACGCGGCGTTGCGATGGATGGACCTCCCGCCGGAGGTGTGTACGATTGAGTCGGCGAGGACAATCATGTGTGACATCGTCAACTTTCTTTCGGGGAGGAGTATAGGTCCCGCCCCACGAGTACGACTCCGGTGACCGCAACCGGCACAACCGCAACATCTGTCCCTACCGAAACGGGCCGAGGCGATCCCAAACATGGTAGCACTTCCACACACTCCACCCCGCCACAGCGCGGCCCGCCACTGTCGATGCTCGCCCTCGAAGAGAATGCATGGGAAGGAGTATCAAAGGAAGAATTTGAAGAAACCCAAGCAATGAGTTTTGCGGAGGGATAGACATTTGTATCACATTCTTTGAGTTTTATGAGGTTTGCGGAGATGTTTTTATGACGGTTTGTAATGTTTGATGACTACTTGTTGTGTTGCGCTTATATGGTGCGTATTGACTACATGATTTACGACATTTTTAAATGTTTGATAAGTACTTGTTGCACTGTTGACGACATTTTTATGACAGTTTATAATGTTACGTTGTCTATCATTCCATTTTGGTATTTTTTGGTTCTAGGATACTTGTTTTTTTCGATTTTGAGGGTGTCTCGGTCAAGCGGGGCCGACAATCATGTTCAATTTTCGGTGCTTGATCAACCGAGACAAATACGGGATTCCGGTCTTACCCGTGAGAATGTCGCGATTCCGATATTTAAATATGTGTGATTATCGATGGCGGAGAAGCCATGGGTGAGGTCGCGCATGGGTCGACGAGAAGCGGCAATTTCGGTATTGCGCGACCGAAACCTAACGTTAGTTCTCGTTGGTGTATGGCCGACACTGTACCGTATGTCTCGGTCATTCAGGGCCGACACGTATGTTCCAGCAACAATTTCCCACTAAGTCGACAACTCACTTTCCAACTAACTTCGCACAAATGAAAATCCAGCACGACAGTAGCCACGAAACAAAAGTAATTATATATCAATGTACTAGGATAAAATCATTATACAAGAATCAAACTGTACAACAATACCCCAAAGGTGATACGAAATTACACTCATTGTATATCCGTACAACTTGACAACTAACTTTCAAAATTGGTAAATTTACAGGCATCAAGAATTCTAGGTACAAGTTTAGCACTACGGTGTACCTAAATCTACAACGGATACGGTGGCATCATCAATAGTTGCAATGGGCGCGATGTCTCGAAAGACGAGTCCATCACGCCAAACTTTCGCACAGTTCGCAACATACCAGGTCCCACGAAGGATATAAGGATGGCAATGGTGCATTCACACGCAACTTCACTGTCAAAGTGAACAATTATAACATAAACATATTGTCACAACCCCGCTCCGGGGAAAAATAACAATTTAACAAAATTCATAGCACTTACCCTAACCCAATGTATATTCTGTCATTTACCATGGCAATGACAAGTCTGTTGTGCAACGACGACGGTGGAGCACTACGTAGAGGTAGAAATGTGGTAGCACTCCCAAGCGAGAGGTTGACGAGAATGACATTGAATGCAGTGGATACCAACAATCCCATGTCTGGAAGTGTCAACCATTCTTTGAAAGATGCACCAACTTGATTCTCTGGGCAATGCACCGCAATCTTGACACTCTCGTAACTCGAGCCTAGCAATTCCCGCAAAATGTTTTCATGCCCGATAATCTCATCATACATCCTTCTACGGACAATCCTCCACCCGTCTACATCGGCAAGTCAAAGCCCAAACGCAACACACCGATATCCACAATTTCCATCGACAACCACATCGATGATGCCCTCAACATGTGGCAACCAATCCGGTTCTACGCAATGACCGTAAGCCATGTTAGTTGCACTTTGCGTGCGTCGACCGCCACGACGCATTTTAGGAACAACTTTACTTTTCTTCGCCTAGAGCGGAGGCCTCCTGAGTCGATAGCACGTACTCAAATCCGCTAGGCAACCGTCTCGTTGAAGAATCGTCACCATCGTGTTTTCTCTTCGAAGACCCCGGTGTCCTTCCCTTTGTCTTAATTTTCGTCGGCGGCACAACACCCGGAGTAGACGAAGGTCGACTAATCTCCCCCTTGCTTTGAATAATCCTGAGTCGATCGTCCTCATCATTGCAAGCATGAAACTTTTCCAACACCCGTTCAATCTCATCGTGCACTTTGTACCCAGACGGGTCCACCGGATTCTCAGGTATCATACTCAACTTTCGCCAGTAAACATGAATGTCCTCGAGAGGGATGGGCGACCGAGCAAATATATGATGATTTAGCTCATGTGCACAAGGAAGGCCATGTGTGGTGCGTATCTCGCAACCACAACGAGCGGAGTCGTGACCAACATCTTCTCCACGTGTCAATTCATCTCTAATTAGCCTAAGCGCCCGTTGAGAGACATAACCACGCAATCGTCGATACAACTCATCAATGTACTAATGTTGGACCACATTAAAACTTAGCTCAAACGATGCCTTGATATTGTTGTGTTGGATTCTAAGGAGGCCATCAACCACATTCCACGAGAGTCTCAAAATTGGCCTGTTGTTCCCAAGTGTAGCTTCGAGAATAGAATGCGCGAGACTCCACCCTCTGCGTTGTCGTTTCCCCAAAGTGCATAATTCTATTTGTCCAAGCGGAGACAAATTTCTCATTGTATTTCTTTAACCATGTGTTGTCCAAGTACTCAGTAAGACCCTTGACATTCCCAAACTCACAACCCAGGTCATTCATCCTAACTTCGAATAAGGCATCCGAGTTGGCATACATCACGCTCGTCCACCTATCCATAAAACGCGCAAAACAATCGTTCTCCCCAAACATCTTCTTAGTCTTGGCCAATGCTACTTTGTTGATGTGCCAAGAGCAAAGGAGGTGAGACGAGGCCGGAAAAACTTCTTCTACGGCACTAATAAGGGCTAAGTCCCTATCGGTAACGAACACGTCAGGCTTAAGCCACCCATCCAATATGGATCTCAAGTTCTCAAGTGCCCAAACATAATTCCCATGACTCTCTGATGATAAGAATGCGAACCCAACGGAGAACGTCAAGTGCGTAGAAGTGATGCCAACAATCTCCAACAAAGGCATTCGGTACCTATTTGTCTTGTACGTGCAATCCATCAAAATAACCGATGAGAAACACCTTAGCAACTTTATTGAGTCGGGATGTGACCAAAATAACTCGGTGACAACATTCGTAACGAGATGCTTCCTATGCCATGACATCCACTTATTCTTCTCCAATATGTGCAACAGTTGTTGCATTTGAGTCCTCCCACCTGCATCGTCTTTTCATACTTTTTTGTCTTGCATTATATATTGTCCTCATTGTCGATACGTTTCTAACATCTCTTTGCTTCAAAGTATTTAGGATGTCTCTTGGCTTCATATTCTCCTTTGTCATTTGCACCACAACTTCCTGCTCCCCCTTATCCAATCTCCCGGCAAATGAATGGCCGTCCAAGTTTTTTGCGGGCTCGTGATTGTGCCTCCCACATATATCGTTACATACCACAAGGAGTGAGCATTTTCCTTTACATTGATAAGGAAAGAGCATCCACATTTCTTCGTACCAGTTTGAGTCCTCACCTTTTCCTCTTCTTCGTCATTTCTTGGTTTCAAATAAATTTTGGCCGCTTTCCCCTTCCCTACCCTCTGAGACATTCCCCTATATGTTCCAGACCTCTCACACGCAAGTTTCACCCTCCCCCTACGCTTAATGCCCCGGCATCAGAGTGCTTTGTCACTAGCACAAACATGTTCTCGCGGCCTATCATTTGAAGCCATGAAACAGCCGCTTCTCTAGATGGGAAGGGCCTACAAGGTGTAAATGTGTCCTTGTAGTCCGGAAATAGGTACAAACCAGGCATTACTGCAATACAAACAAGTGTAACATTATAATCAACCAAAATGTACAACACAAACACAAAAAGACCCAAAAAAACAAGTTCTCGGTTGTATAGGTCCAGAAACTTTATTCGAGTCTCGCTCACGTACGACCAGAGATTTACAAAGTACTATCGGTTGTACCATTTCGTGACCTACGTACACCTCTCGGTCCTCATGACCGAGACATAACCATACATCTCGGTCTGCGAGGCCGATACAATCGCGCACCCGAGACGAAACTTCGGATAACCGCAAAAAAACACAATAAATTTACAAAATTACGTCAAGTACGACTTCCTCTTGCACCGAAGCAGTACAATCCTCCATTATATAGTGGAAACAAGTTCGGAATTGAAGAAATTACCAAACCCTACGTTGACAAACAAATCATCATTTTCACGAGTTTTACACAACTAAACAAGTTCCAAAAAACCATCATATGGTTGTCAAACATTGTTACCTCGCTGTCGGATGATGTCAATCCGCAAGAATCGATCAACGCTCGCCAAACGCAATGTGGCTTTGTGGTTCAACCTTGTGGTGGGGTGCCTTTTTTTCTTTTTCAAAATGATTTGTGGGGTTTGAATCACTATATATACAAGGGCAAAATGGTATTTTTCAGTTTTGCTGGAATTTTTACAAATACTTTGGGTGCCCTCATTAAACGGTGGGGTGCCCTTAGCGGCCCTCATAAAAAATGATGAGATGTCTCTCTCAATTAACACCGAAATACAATATGGAACCGAGTCGAACATCGTGACTTCTTGTTTATTTCCTAGTGCCTCCTTGGCTAGCTTGTCACATGAGATGTTATTTTGCACGAGGTCCATTGCAATGTGGAAAGTGATATCCCAAACGTTATATTATCTTCAAATTACTTTGTGTGTGTCTATATTATATATCTATCATATATATATATATATCATATATATAAAAGCACGAATCACAATTTTTTGAGTGGTAATGAAATTTACCTTTTTGCCCATACTTTATTTGAGTGCTAATAAAATTTACCTCTTTGCCCATACTTCTCTTGCCTTCTCTTAAAATTAATAAATTAATTCAACTTAATCCAAATTGCACAAATTTGTAAGTGGTAATGAAATTTACCTTTTTGTCCATACTTTATTTGAGTGCTATTAAAATTTACTTCTTTGCCCATACTTCTCGTGCCTTCCCTTAAAATTAATAAATTAATTCAACCTAATCCAAATTGCACAAATTTTTGAGTGGTAATGAAATTTACCTTTTTACCCATACTTTATTTGAGTGTTAATAAAATTTACCTTTTTGCTCATACTTCTCATGTTTTCCCCAAATTGGATGATGATAGAGGAGTCCGACTTAAATTAAAGATCAACAACTCAACGACTTGAGAGAACGCTACCTCTTCAATGTCTTGAACACTACCTCTTCAAATAGATCAACAACTCACTAATCAACCACTCTCCTTCCTATTCAAATCATTCATTCCATGCTTTCCTTCATCGAATCATTCGCCGCTTTCCTTTGCTCTTCGATTCAAATGTGAGGTAATCCACCTTTCTTCTCCAATTTTTTTGTTGTTGTGTTGATTAGATTTGGTATTGAAAATTCTTAGATACTCATGATCGAGACTTTTTATAGAACTCTGTAATTCTTTGTTCTATGCATTCTATGTGTTTGGTGAATTATCTAAACCATAAAGTCAACGTTTGGTTGTTTTGAATTTCAGTGTTTATGCATTTTATGTGTTTGATGAATTGTCTAAACCATAAAGTCAATGTTTCGTGAAATGCCTATGAGAATATTGAATGTACTATTCCATTGCCAACAAATTGAACCTCTGATTCTATATATGCAATTGATGAGTAGTTAATTAGCACTATTTTATAAGGTGTTTAATTAAAGTCAAATCAATATCAATGGATACCCAAGTCCATAAACAGTGTTACAATAAATCTATCTTATCTTTCGATCATTTTTTTATAAGAAAGAGGTATATGTATATATCAAAATTATCAAAAAGTGTACAGAGATGAATTTTGCTTCTGCGCATTATTCATTAATTCTTAGAAATTAATTCCCGCTTCGCATTTCGCTGCGGGTCAATCGTGCGTAGCACGTCTTGAAACTAGTATATATAAAAGCACGAATCACAAATTTTTTAGTGGTAATGAAATTTACCTATTTGCTCATATTTCTTTTTTTTTCATATCCAAATCAACATTTTCTTTTGTCTCCAAATCAAACTCTAACTCCTTATCAATCCACCACACGTTTTTTTTTCTTATCTCAAAATCAATCCCGAACTCCTTCTCATCAATCCAATACACGGTTTTCTCTTTCTCTCAGTCTTCAATCGACCACTCGCTCATGTTCCAGACGAACTCATTCTCATCAATCCAATACACAAACTTCTTCACATCAATCCAATACACGGAGACAGAGAGGTTGATAAATTGAGGGAGACTTCTAAATTGGAGTGTGCACTTGTTTCTAGGGAAAATCGATTTATATGAACATTGTATCTGTTGAAAGCTTGAATTGCATGCTGCCATTTGATACGTTTTAAGGGGTGCATACCACTTGGTCATCGTCTTCATCATTCTCACTCAAACCCTCATTGTTCTTCCTCATATATATATATATATATCTCGGTTGAAGATCAAATTCAAGGAGAGCCGTGAGTGTTGGTGGCGTTGTTGAAGAACAGTTGAAGGTGAGATAATATTTCAATTTTTGATTTTAGTGATTGTGGGACTGATTTTGTCGATGAATTCGAAATTGGAATTGAGAGGGGTTGTTGTGGTTGGTTGTTGATTGTGTGATGAAGAGAGGAGGAGGTTCGGTTTTATATATATATAAACAGTGAAGAAGAGAGAATCCGAGAGGGAGAAGAATAAGGTGGGGGTTGAAGAAGAAGGTGGTTTGAAGAAGGTGTTGGGGGAGGGAACAAACCCAAAACCCGGAAGAAATTTGAATGAAAAAAAAATTATGATTAATCATGTGAAAAAAAAAGTGTCTAAAGCTTTAATCCCAATTAATTCAATTATTTACATTCATAATTTCAAAGTTATCCTTTCTATATATAGAGTTTGAGGTAAAGATTGAACTTTATATACAATTTTACGAAATCTCCACAAGCAAGTGTTCACAAATTGATGGGTCAAACCACTTGTTTTTTTTTTTTTTTTTTGAGGAAGTAATGTCCTAGCATGATTAACTTGTTTTTTCATTCACATCTTATCTCAATCATATTAGAGAATATTGATAAGCTAAAAAATGTACTTGTATTTCTAATTTTTAAATTTTAATTACAATTTTGAATTTTATTAATAAATTCTTTAAAAATAATTCCAGCGAGCAAAGCGAGTGGGTCAATCGTGCGTAGCACGTCCTGAAACTAGTATATATATATCATATATATAAAAGCACGAATACCAAATTTTTGAGTGGTAATGAAATTTACTTCTTTGCCCATATGTATCTATCATATTTATTTTTTTCCCCATATATATTTAGAGCGCCGCTAAGGGCACCCCACCATTTAATGAAGGCACCCAAAGTTTTTGTAGAAATTTCAGCAAAAGTGGAAAAGACCATTTTGCCCTTGTATATATATTGATTCAAACCCCAGAAATCATTTTGACAAAGAAAAAAAGGCACCCCACCACAAGGTTGAACCACAAAGCCACATTGCATTTGACGAGCGTTGATCGATTCTTGCGGATTGACATCATCCGACAGCGAGGTAACAATGTTTGACAACCATATTCGTGTTTTTTAGAACTGTTTAGTTGTGTATAAGCGTGAAAATGATGATTTGTTTGTCACCGTAGGGTTTGGTAATTTCTTCAAATCCGAACTTGTTTCCACTATATAATGGAGGATTGTAATGCTTCGAAATGTGTGAGAGGAGGTCGTCCTTGAGGTAATTTTGCAATTTTTTTGTATTTTTTATCTTTGTTATCGAAGTTTCGTGGATGTACGCGATTGTATCGGCCTCGCAGACCGAGATGTATGGTTACGTCTCGGTCATATAGGACCGATAGGTATACGTAGGTCACGAACGGTAAAATCGAGAGTATTCGGTAACTCTCGGTCGTTCGTGAGCGAGACTTTGAAGAAAGTTGCGGACTGTACTACCGAGAACTGTATTTTGGGATGTTTTTGTGATTGTCTTGTACATTTCGGTTGATTATAATGTTACACTGTTCGTATTGCGGTGTAATGCGGTTTCTACCCTATTTCCGGACTACACGGACACGTTTACACCTTGTGAGCCCTTCCCAACTAGAGAAGCGGCGGTTTCATGGGTTCAAATGATAGGCGTGAGAACTGTTTGTGCTAGTGACAAAGCACTCGATGCGGGGCATTAAGCGCGAGGGAAGGGTGAAACTTACTGTGAGAGGTCGGGGACTTATAGGGGAATGTCACAAAGAGTTGGGAAGGGTAAAGCGGCAAAAATTGCTTGAAACCAAGAAATGAAGAAGAAGAGGAAACGGCGAGGACTCAAACCGGTACCAAGAAATGTGGATGCCCTTTCCTTATCAACGTAAAGGAAAATGTTGACTCGTTGTGGTATATCATCACTGTTATATGTGGGAGGCACAATCACGAGCCCGCAAAAAACTTGGACGACCATTCATTTTAGGTAGATTGTAAGGGGGAGCAGGAAGTTGTAGTGCAAATGACAAAGGGAATGTGAAGCCAAGAGACATCCTAAATACGTTGAAGCAAAGAGACGTTAGAAACGTATCGACAATGAGGACAATATATAATGCAAGACAAAAAGTCCGAAATGAGGATGCGGGTGGGAGGACTCAAATGCAACAAGCTGTTGCACATATTGGAGAAGAATAAGTAAGTGTTTTGTCATGGCATAGGAAGCATTCTACATTACGAATGTTGTCACCGAGTTATTTTGGTCACATCCCGACTCGATAAAGTTGGTAAGGTGTTTCCATCGGTCATTTTGATGGATTGCACGTACAAGACAAATAGGTACCGAATGCCTTTGTTGGAGATTGTTGGCACCACTTCTACGCACTTGACGTTCTCTGTTGGGTTCGCATTCTTATCATCGGATAGTCATGGGCATTATGTTTGGGCACTTGAGAACTTGAGATCCATATTGGATGGGTGGCCTAAGCTTCGACGTGTTAGATTACCAGATAGGGAGTTAGCCCTTATTAGTGTCGTAGAAGAAGTTTTTCCGACCTCGTCTCACCTCCTTTGCTCTTGGCACATCAACAAAGTAGTATTGGCCAAGACTAAGAAGATGTTTGGGGAGAACGATTGTTTTGCACGTTTTATGGATAGGTGGACGAGCGTGATGTATGCCAACTCGGAGGCCTTATTCGAAGTTAAGGTGAATGACCTGCGTTGTGAGTTTGGGAATGTAAAGGGTGTTACGGAGTACTTGGACAACACATGGTTAAAGAACTACAAGGACAAATTTGTCTCCGCTTGGAAAAATAGAATTATGCACTTTGGGGAAACGACAACGCGAGAGGGTGGAGTCTGCGCATTCTATTCGAAGCTACACCTTGGTAACAGATCGGGCCAATTTTGAGACTGTGGAATGTGGTTGATGGCCTCCTTAGAATCCAACACAACAATATCAAGGCATCGTTTGAGCTAAGTTTGAATGTCGTCCAACATGAGTACATTGATGAGTTGTATCGACGATTGCGTGGTTATGTCTCTCAACGGGCGCTTAGGCTAATTAGAAATGAATTGACACGTGGAGAGGATGTTGGTCACGACTCCACTCGTTGTGGTTGCGAGATACGCACCACACATGGCATTCCTTGTGCATATGAGCTAAACCATCATATATTTCTTTGGGTCGCCCATCCCTCTCGAGGACATCAATGTTTACTAGCGAAAGTTGAGTATGATACCCGAGAATCCGGAGGACATTTGGGTACAACGTGCACGATGAGATTCAACGGGTGTTGGAAAAGTTTCATGCTTGCACCGATGAGGACGATCGACTCGGGATTATTCAAAGCGGCTCGGGAGATTAGTCGACCTTCGTCTCACACACCGGGTGTTGTGCGCCGGCAAAAATTAAGACAAAAGGGAGGACACCGGGGTCTTCGAAGAGAAAACACGATGGTGACGATTCTTCTACGAGACGGTTCGAAGCGAATTTGAGTACGTGCTATCGACTCGGGAGGCCTCCGATTCTAGGCGAGAAGAAAAGTAAAAGTTGTTCCTACAACGCGTCGTGCCGATCGACGCACGCAAAGTGCAACTAACATGGCTTATGGTCATTGCGTAGAACCGGTTTGGTTGCCACATGTTGAGGGCATCATCGATGTGCTTGCCGATGGAAATTGTGGATATAGGTGTGTTGCGTACGGGCTTGGACTTGCCGATGTAGACGGGTGGAGGATTGTCCGTAGAAGGATGTATGATGAGATTATCGGGCATGAAAACCTTTGGCGGGAAGTGCTAGGCTCGAGTTACGAGAGTGTCAAGATTGCGGTGCATTGCTTGAGAGAATCAAGTTGGTGCTTCTTTCCAAGAATGGTTGACACTTCCAGGACATGGGATTCGTTGGTAGCCACTTGCATTCAATGTGGTTCTCGTCAACCTCTCGCATGGGAGTGCCTCCACATTTCTACCTCTACGTAGTGCTCCACCGTCCAACGCGCACAACAGATTTGTCATTGCCATGATAAATGACGGGAATATACATTGGCTTAGGGTAAGTGATACGAACTTTGTTAAATTGTTTTTTTCTTTCCGACAATATGATCATGTTATCTGTTTCCACTTTGACAGTGAAGTTGAGCATGAATGCACCATTGTCATCCTTATACCCCTTCGTGGGACCAGGTATGTTGAGGATAGTGCGAAAGGTTGGCGTGATATATTCGTCTTTCGAGACATCGCGCCCATTGCAACTCTACTTAATGCCACCATTTCCATTGTAGATTTGGGTACACCGTAGTGTTAAAGCTGAATGCAGTTAAATTTGGTTGGTTTTACATATACTAATTTTGAAAGTTAATTTGTCAAGTTGTATGGATATAGAATGAGTGAATTTATCCTACCTTTCGGGTATTGTTGTACAGTTTGATGATTGGAAATTGGAAAGTTAGTTGTCTTGTTAATTGGAACTTGTTCTTTGGAACATGCGTTTCGACCTTTGGATGACCGAGACATACGGTAATGTGTCGGTCATACACCACCGATAATTAACGGCAAGGCTCCTTTGCGCGATACCGAAATTGCCTCTTATCGTCGACCTATGCGCGACATTACTCATGGCTTCTCGGCCACGAGTAAGCGACACATTTTTAAATATGCGGCAACAGTACATCCACGGCGGTCAAGACCGTGCATCATGCATTTGTCTCGGTTGTTCAAGATGCGAAAATTGGACATGAGTGTCGGCCCGCTTGACCGAGACACCCTCATAAGCAGAAAAAACTAGGATCCAAACACAAATTTCAACCAAAATAAAAAAATAGGCAATGTAACATTATAAATTGTCATAAAAATGTAGTCAACAGGCAACAGGTAGTCATCAAACATTTAAAATTGTCATACAAATGTCTAGTCCATACGCACCATATAATCGCAACCCAACAAGTACTCATTAAACATTACAAACTCTCATAAAGACTCATTTAATCATAAAACTCATAGAATGTCATACAAATGTCTATCCCTCCATTCACGACTGGTCATTGCTTGAGTTTTTTCATATTCTTCCTTCGATACTCCTTCCCATGCATTCTCTTCGGAGGGCGAGCATCGACCGTGGCGGTCTGAGTTTGTGGCGGTGTGGTAGTGCTACCATGGTGGGACCGCTCGGGCCTGATTCGGTAGGGTCGGATGTTGCGGTGTGTGCGGTGGCGATCGCCGGAGTCGTACTAGTGGGGGTGGGACTTATACTCCTCCCGAAAGAAAGTTGACCATGTCACTCAAAATGGTCCTCGCCGACTCAATCGTACACGCCTCCGGCGGGAGGTCCATCCATCGCAACGCCGCGTCCAACGCTCGCCTATTACGCCGATGAAAAATTCGAGTTCTTGTCAATGTAAAACATATCGAATTAATAATAAATGCATAATACATATAACCATTCCAATACCTCAAGTAACTCGTTGTGCGATGGTTGTGGCGACCATTTCAAGGTCCTCAAAGCTCGGATTCGTGATAACGGGATGAGACACTTTGACGAACCAAGGCGGGTAGTCTGGTGTAGCCAAAAACTCAAATCGCCTTCTCGCCCGAACTTCGAGCGCCAACACATGGTTCCTCCATCGCTCCCAATTGTCTTGTTCGAACCCATACTTGACGGAGTACTTGTTCGCGAGATGGGCCTCTGTGTGCTTCCAATGGACGGTACGGATGATGCAGTATAGATTCCACATGGCCAAAGCTGTCTCAGAATCCTCTCGGGTGGTAGGGCTCCACCATATCCATGTACTTGATCTTCCCCCATTTGTGTAAAGGCCATCGCTTGCACAACGTCATTTTCCCTTAAATTCACATATGGGTCCCAAGTGACCTAGTAAAAATTCAACAACCATTGTTAGCAAAAAAAAATAACCAAGAAAAATCAATCATCAGAGGATATGGATAACCATCTTACCTCACTTGGTCGCAACCTATCCAAGGTTCTCCTAATGGCCCCTAACTTGTCAACATTCGCAACCGTCTCATGCTTTTGAATCCATATGGAGACACGAGGGTGCACGTAGTCCATGTACTTCGCATTGGGCGTGGCCATACCAAGTTTGAAATGGTCGTACACCCAACCCTGCAAATACATACAATGTTAGTTAGTCCACAATTGCAAGTTGGCCTAATTGAAATACAAAATGAAAATTAAGTCTATTTCACTAAAATACCTCAAGCAATGTGAGGTAGCCGGCAAGATCCGAGACACTTGCGGTCTCGTGGCGGACCCCAAGTGTCAATACAAGTAGGCCAACGCGAGCGACGGCGCCCCATGCGTAGTTTCCTACGTCGTCCAAGTCCTCAAGAAGCTTCAGCGGCGCGATCGACACCGAGACCCACTCTTATCGGCAAAAAGAGTGCGGGACAACAAGTAAGTACTGAACAGTACGCTCGGGCGGTGCATTCCACGGGAGGATAATTTCGGGTCTCGAACCAGCTTTGGGGCACCATCGACTCTTCAACCAATGGTTGCGCATTGTGAGCCCCTTGGCCGATATTCACCTCCTCCTCGGCCTCCTCGACGCTAACCCCAGTAGGTTCGAGACCATCTTGATAGCGTCCGAGCGAGATTCCTCCGTGTACCTCGCAAATTTCTCCACCGCAACAACTTTGCCCGTCACGGGGATCTTCGGGAGGAAGTCGACATCCTCAATGAGATAGACATTTCACCAAAAGGTAGGTGAAATGTGTTGATCTCCATTTGCCACCGCTCCACAAATGCGAGAGATAACCTCCTTGTTGGCCTTGCGGTATGAAGCGATCTATCAGCGTATTCAACCGGAACCCTGAATAATCCTCAGAAGTCCCGTCGTGTCGGGTGGCACGATTGTAAATCCCATTAAAGCTATTTGAGCTACGTGATTGATACACTTAAGAACGGGCGCTCCCGCAAATGTAAAAACATCTCGTCATTATGTGAAGACCATAAGTGTTAAGTTAATCCGTTCAATGAATTTGAAATTACCTCATTGCTCCAAATCTTCAAAGCCACATGATCCTTGAAGCTCTTCAACAACGCCCGTCTATGGGACCACCGGGGAATGGAGCACGCGCTTCAACAGCACTTCTCGCTCTCCTTTATCATGGCCGGCTCCACCACTATCGCTCCCGCCCACATTACGATCGGTTTCTATCGTGTTCCCCGCCTCTGAAGAGTCTTGCTACTACACTCCGATGCATGCCCTCTCTCTTCGCTACGGCAACAACAAGATCCTCAGTCGCCGGCATCGAGGGTCGAACCCTCATCGTGCAAATGTATCCTTCCACGAGTGCCATCTACCTTCGCCTTGCCCTTAACATCCTCATTCTCCTTCTCTTTCTTTCCAGATACGATGATGTCGGGGTCTCCGGCCACCTCTCGGCCCCGGTTAGGCCTCGGGACCTCGGCTCCAACCTCCTCCCTAGTCACCGTAGCTTCGGACGAGCCATACCGAATAAATTACGACATATAAGCGCATGGAACAGATCCCAAAATAAATTTACAAAAAAAATTTGTTCAAATTCACCCATTTCTGATGTCTCGGTCAAGCAGGTTCGTGAAACAACACATATTTTCGGTCACCCATGACCGACAATTCCTCCAATATATCGACATTGTACAACCGAGTCCAAGGAAACGGTCTCGGTTGTACACCACCGCGAAGTGTTGACCATTTCAATTCGCCTTGCTCACGCCAATCACGCCCGAGCCTACTCTAACACTCTCGCCATGGTACTACCAGAGTATGACCAAATTCTCGGTTGTACACCACCGCCGCCACATTACCTATCGCTAATTGTAGCTCTCGTTATGTCTCGGCGAGAGATACTAGAGTACTCTCGGCACTTGCGTAATCGAGACGCATTGTGAGCTTTTCCACCTTTGTGGCGAGACTTCGACTTCCCCACATTGTAGCTTAGTTATCACATTCTCTGGCCTGTGTGGCCGAGAACCGCGAATTCCCAATTTTTTAACTATTGAACAAACCACCACTGTAAATCACAACTATTCTACCAAATGTAACTTACTTACACTAAAAACGTACCTTCAAACGACCGATTTCGCGCAAATAATGTGTGTTCGACGATGTTCAACCGAATCCTAACTTGGAGACGAAATCGGCTCACACCACGACCCTACGAACCGCAAAAAATCCGTAAAACGAAGGAGAAACACAAGGCGAGACACGATTTCGGAGATCCCTCTCATTGGTTGGTTCACACAAAACGGGTTCTTGGAGTCCAGGCGGTGAAGATGGTGCTGGGGGTGGTGGGGTGCAGATGGATTTCCACGAGGGGTAGTTTAGGTATTTCGGGTCTAATTTTTGGGTGCCCGAGGTAAATCGGTTTGTGCCCACATTAACTGGGTGCCTTCATTAAATGGTGGGGTGCCCTTAGCGGCCCTCTATATTTATGATATATATAAAAGCAACTATATATCTATCATATATATATATATACGCTACCTCTTCAAATCGATCAACAACTCGGCGACTCTCCTACCTCTTCAAATTGATCAACAACTCAACTAATCAACGACTTTCATTTATCTTCAAATCATTCATTCTCTGCTTTCCTTCATCGTCTCATTCGTTGCTTTCCTTTGCTCTTCGATTCAAATGTGAGTTAATCCACCTTTCCTCTCCAATTCTTTTTTTTTTTTTTTTTCGGAGATGTTCGATTCAACAATCGTTCCTAATGTTGTCCCTGAAGAAATGTTCGACCTATTCACTTCAAACACGAAGAGACACGTGAGTTTTTTATGTACATCCGTACTTATAACACCAATTTTGATTTTACATCTTTTGGTGTAAAGTGCAAGAGAGTATGCCAAAAGTAATGTGGGTGTATATACGTTTAGAGTGCAATGCCAAATTCATCATTTTATAAATAATTTATTTCATGACAAGAGCATCCATCTTTTTTGCAATCGTACTTTTATGATACGATCATGAAGTGCAAAACCGAATGCATTGCTCGATAGGATGAAATAGACAATTTTGGCAATGTTAATTAGTATGCTTTGCGAAAAATCCATATGCAAGTTTTTTCAAGCACTTTACAAAATAAGGAAGATTTAGAAGATCATGTTGTTCAATTAGTTTCAAGTGTTAGTCGCCTTCTACTTATTGTTTTTCATGTTTTCTATTAATTGTAGTGGTTCTTTTCAATTTTGGTTAATTAACTAGAAATTAATTCCCGCGAGCGAAGCGAGCGTTTGAAATAATCAATCGTGCATAGCACGTCTTGAAACTAGTATATATATATTTAATTTAGCTTTTTATTTGTTTAAAGTATCATAAATTATAGTTAGATCCGCATAGTTGACCCCAACTAATTTGAGACCGAAACACTAATTTGTCGTAAATATTTATCTAGTAAAAATAACAGACTAAAAATTGGCTGTTATTTGATTAATCCTGCAAACTAATAGATTACATAATATTATAGAATATTCAAAGTTTTCATTAAGAGGTACTCTTAAATGAATCTAGAATACTAGAAATTATGTAAACCCATCCACTCAAGTATATTATTATACAATCTAAAGTTGATTTTATGTTGACAAACCAATTTCTATTAGGCACTCCAAACAACCAATAAGAAAAACACTCTACAAATTTTATAATCTCAGTTAGTCGGCTAATTCCAATAAACAAAGACCAAGTTCAGATAACAGTTTTTTTCAACTAGAGCAACTAAGTTTAAACAACTAACCGTGCAACCACGTTTTGTTAATTAAGGCCTATCTTACCAACCACAAAGAACAATTTCAGATTCTAAGGTGGTATTTCAGATTCTAAGGTCGTGAGCACCACCTTCACTTACTCTATATAATTCTCCTATTAAACTTGCTCTAATGGCACTCATTAAGCTGCCCAAACATGGCCTCAGCTTCTCTTCTAGTTTTCTTACTCATACTAGCTTGTCCAGTATTCACATTGCAAAAAAAGCACTTGACAGATGAAGCATACAAGATCATACCTGACTATGGTACCACAAAAGTCACTAACCAGATTGACAGTTGCTGGAGGTCTGACTCTCGCTGGGCCTCGAATCGTCAAGCTTTAGCTGACTGCACGATAGGCTTTGGCGAGGCAGCGATAGGAGGGAAGTTCGGGAAAATATATGTTGTCAAAGACCCATCTGATGATCCCATTAACCCGAAGCCTGGAACGTTGCGATATGGTGCTATACAGACTGAGCCGTTGTGGATAATCTTTGACAATGACATGGTCATTACGCCAAAGAGAGAGCTGATGGTGAACAGCTTCAAGACCATAGATGGGAGAGGAGCAAAGGTGGAGATAGCAAATGGAGCTTGCATTACTATACAAGATGTGAGCCATGTTATAATTCATGGGATTAGTGTACATGACTGCAAGCCTGGGCAGGCTGGTCTTGTTCGTAGCACAGAAACGCATGTCGGTCACAGGCTTGTATCCGACGGGGATGGCATTAGCATATTTGCATCTTCTAACATCTGGGTTGATCATTGCTACCTTGCCAGATGCACTGACGGTCTCCTTGACATCACACACGCATCAACAGCGATCACAGTCTCAAACAACTACTTCACTGAACATGATAAAGTATGTTGAGAACTAATGCTTGCTAAACCAATTGAATGTCACAAATGAGGAAACTTGCTGCCTTGCATCATTTGCTGATCTCCGGAAAATTTCTGAATAACTGCAGGTGATGTTGCTAGGACATAATGATCAGTTCACCGCAGATAAGGTGATGAAAGTTACTGTCGTTTTCAACTATTTTGGCCCTGGATTAGTACAAAGAATGCCCAGGTGAGTGCAAATTGTTTTCAAGTGAATAAATCTCATCGATATAGATAATGAAAATGGAGGAAAAAAGAAGCTTACAATGTATTGCATGCATTGCAGAGTGAGGTTTGGATATGCACATGTTGCAAATAACCGATATGATGAATGGGAGATGTATGCTATTGGTGGGAGTGCATATCCAACCATATTGAGTGAAGGGAACTATTTTGTTGCCCCAGATAATCCAGATGTCAAGGAGGTAGGCAGTTACATCTTTGATCATGATTTACATTGTTTATTATGAGAGTTTCAAAGATTTACCTGGCGAATTCTGCTGCTTCCGTCACAGGTCACAAAAAGAGAGGCTAATGGCGGGTGGAAGAATTGGAAATGGAGGTCTTCTAAGGATGTATTTGAGAATGGAGCTTACTTTGTTCAATCAGGTTGGGGAACTTGTGCTCCTCAGTACAAATCTTCTCAGTTCTTCAGTGTTGCTGACGGGTCAGCGGTGCCCTCCTTGACATCAGATGCAGGTCCTCTAACATGTGCGGTTGGAAGGCCATGCTAAATTTCAGCCTTTTTCATTCTCTAAGAAATTCCAACAACTAGGCACAACGTTTGTTCATTTGTTTGTTTACTAGTCTGTTTCGAGGGATTTTAAAAAGATTTCTAAGTTTGTTCATTTGTTCATTTACTAGTCTGTTTCAAGGGATTTTAAAAAGATTCTAAGTTTGTTCATTTGTTTATTTACTAGTCTGTTTCGAGGGATTTTAAGAAGATTGTATCTAGAATGACAAAATGGATATTGCGACCATTAACATGAATTTGTTTTCATTCTTTTTTTTGCACGATCTCATATTCCTGACAATGATATATCAATGATTTTGTTTTCAATCTAAGATGTGACCCCACGGATCATTAGTTTAAGTCTCACAAGTATCAATCAAAGAAAAAACTTAAATGAAGAAATCAACTGAATCACAGAGAAGAATCCGAAATAATTCATGGTTATAAAAGAAAACAACAAAGACTGAGGTAGTTCTCACGCACCTTTTTATCACTTTGTCAAAACCATCTGCCTAGCACTAAGATTCTCTGTTTGCCATTGATGCGTACTTAAGTTTCCTTCCTATTTATGATTTCTTGGATTCATCTACATGACAAGCAAATCATGACCAGCCTTCACCCCATAGAGTATCTCCCGAAAAGATTTTCTTTATGCTTGAAAAGAAAAAAACTACATGGAGCCAATGCAACTATAAGCTGGGATTTTATCAATTCCATTCTCTAACATTACTTTCCTTAGTTCTGCGGCAGAGCCCCAGTTCCCTGCTTCCGCATAAATGCTTGACAGTACTATGTATCGCCCACAATGTTGAGGCTGTAATTCAAGCAACTTCTTTCCAACACTATCTGCTAGCTCAACAGCCCCGTGAACCTTACAGGCTCCCAAAAAAGCCCCCAAAACGGAGGCATCAGGTTCAAATGGCATTCTATCCACAAACCTTGATGCTTCTTCCAAAAGCCCCGCCTTTCCCAAAAGGTCGACAACACATCCATAATGCTCCATCTTAGGAACAATGCCAAATTCAGATGACATTGACTCAAACAACCTCAAACCCAACTCCACAAATTTTCCTCTAGCACAAGCTGTGAGCAACACAACAAACGTGACCTCGTTTGGCTTCATCATCTCTCTTTTCATGTTTTGAAACATGTCTAATGCTTGCTTTTCTCTACCATTACTAGCCAAAGAGCAAATAATGGCATTCCAAGTACATACCTCTTTCGCTATCATTCTATCAAAAACCTCGACAGCATTCCTCAAGCACCCAGTCCTCCCATACATAGATATCAATGCCGTTCCCAAGAACACGGTTACTTCAACATCATTCCTAATTATATAACAATGAATTTGCTTCCCTTGAATCAAAGCTCCTCCCCCTTCCAAATTAGCACAACAAGAAAGTAAACTAACCAATGTAGCCTCATTAGGAGTCACAACACACCCCAAAATGTCCTCATGATGCATCATCTCCCCGAAAAACCGAATCGCCTCTACAAAGCACCCGTTATTTCTAAACCCGCTTATAATACTCGTCCACGACACCACATCTTTCGCGGGCATCTGCCTAAAAAGCACAAGAGCAGACCCCATGTCCCCATTCTTCCCAAAAGCATCAAGCATGGAATTTACACAAACAACACATGGTTGAGGAATTTCTTCAAACACTTTACGCGCATCCGAGAGCTCCCCAAATTGCGCGTAAAAGCTAACAAATGAAGACTGAACAAAAGGGTCCACCGACAACCCGCGATTGATCAATTGGGCATGGAGGGATCTGCCTAATGAGGAAGCTATCGAAGGTGAAAAAACCGCGGAAGCTTTGATGAGAGAAGGGAAGGTGTGGCTGTTGGGTAGGGCTTGGTGAGCTAACATGTTTGTGAAGAGTAGTATGGACTTTTGAGGATTGTTGAGGCTTAGAGAGGACCTGATCAATGTGTTGTAGAGAAGTGTGTTCATCCATTTTAAAGATGAAGGTTTTGAATTGGGTTTGAAGGCCAAGTAGCCGTTAGTGATGATGAGAGAGTGAATTTGATTGACAAGGTGGGAGTGTGTGAGGTGGCGTTGAAGAAGCTGTAGTAAAAGCTCTGGTGGGTGTGACATAACATAGTTTTGGGGGCACCCAATTTGATATTAGAAGTTTGGAACGATATTAAAGGGTCATGACTTTCAAGTTGTTTCAACATCTGTTTTTCTTTTTTCTTTTTTCTTTTTTTTTTTTTTTTTTTTTTATATCCGGGGTATTCGGCGAGTCTGACTATTCCCACGAGGTCCTAGTGCAATCGGCTTGTGCGTACTTCAATAACCTAAACAATTTGACGCGGTAGGGAATCGAACATGAGACCGTCAACCGTGCACCTAACCCACAAAATTCCAAGCTTGCCTTTATAGTTGAGTTAGCCTGTCTGGGTTAAAGTTGTTTCGCATTCTTAATTGCGGAGTTCGATGGGATTGATGCACCGATGCATCAATGCTAATATTTATCGCGTCCAATATTATATGAGACCAAAAAAAATATTTTTATTGTGCCGGTATCGTATGACACTCAAAATAAATCTCGGTTGGCCTGTGTAGAATAAATGGATCTCCGTTAGTACCGTTCACAATCCTTGACTTAATCACATTCAAGTCACAAGTTTACTCCAAGCCTCGATATTGTTTGAAGAGAATTACAGTTGTAGGACTATATTTCAATCCGCACATCCTCAATAGTATATTATTTTAATATTTTAGTTGAGAGAAATAAAATAAAATGTACATAAATGTACCAACTGTTCTTTAAATTCTCGTTTTGATAATAAATGGATGCAAATCATCAAAACTGATCTTTTTTTCAGATGGAAAGAACCCTTAATCAAGCAGTAAATTAAGAATAATACAAACAAAAAGTTGGTTATTTCAGATCAAAATAGTCTGTTCTCATTGCTCTGAACCCCACATGTAACTGGGGCTTTATCTCTGAGCTTGTTCAAGTACCATATCCCTGCCCCAATCCCAACAGCCCCAGAAAATGACAGTACTGCAACAGTTCCTGCAATCAAAACAAAATAAAAATAAAACCATTTTTGTATTTTGGACCAGACCAATCATTCCAAAATTATTATAGTATTTATCTTTATCGACTAGTGAAGGCCCGTTGATGTTAAACTTTTAATGTATAAATGTACCATGATTCTAATGCGATTCATGCATGTAACAATAATGTATGCTATCAATTGAAGGGGAAATATATATACATTTGTCGACAAAAAAATTGAAAGAAAACACATCCACTTACCTGAAACCATTGCAACCCTTTTGTTGTGCCTTGAATTCCCTGGATCTGCAGAAGTAAAAATGTATGTCAAATGCTAGTTTTGGACAAAAAATGTAACTAATTATAGTCATAAGGTAGGTCACATATAATATATATATAGACATGTTATTACTATTTTTATTACCATTGCAGTAGGTGGTTGAATTTCCTTCCTTGCAAAGGCACAAGAAACTTTGTGTCTGAGTATCGAATCCACATGTTCCTCCACCTTTAGAGATGTCTTGACATTGAAGGCACCGAATTGTCACCGGATTATCGAAGTTGACGCGAATTCCATACTCGGGGACTTGATCATAAGGAGGAGTAACACCAACAGTCCTCCAATAAACACTAGTATAAGAACTGCAGTACTGCAACATCAACCTCAATGACTCCATGGCCTTTGGATAGTAAGAACAGCAAGAACTGCTACTCAAGGCCATCGGGCAATCAGGCAAGTGCCGACATAGATAGCTTGCGCTGTCACAAGATGAGTCGCATCGTTCGGGGAACCGCTCGCAGAAGCTTGGTTTAGGCTTGATGATAACATCATCCTCTCTGCAATCGAAAAATAGGTACTCATTCTGTGTGGAAAGGGAGAAGTGAGTGCTGGAGTCGAGACTGAATGGCCTAGTTGGCCTGAATTCATCTCTATCTTGGCAGTTCCACATGAATGGATCGACAACTAGTATGTGTGGATCGGCGTAGCTTATGTTGCGAACAGGATACCGACCGGAAGGCGTCCTGAATTCTAGTTTCCCAGTGTCAGAGCAGGCGAGCAAGTTGCGGTAGTAGGCGCTTCCACAGCCATCGTCAATACCGAAAGGGAAGTTGATTGGGATGTCGCCGCAGGTGGTTCGACAAAGGCTTGATTGTGCAGATGTGAAGTTGAAGAGTAGAAGAGAAGATAGAGAGATCACAAAGAGCCATGTTGAAGAAAAGCAAATACAAACACCATTTCCTAATAGAGATGCAATATTGGTAGAGAGAGTACCCATTATCAATTGAGAGAAGGAAAAGAAGTTAATCTCGTGAATTAGTTATATTGGTGAAAGAAAGAAACCACATCAAAAATGTGAAACAGAGAAATCATTGTTTCTCAAGCAAGATTTAGATGGAATATGAAGTAAAGTGACCAGGTCAAGACTGATGAAGAATCTCTGTATGTTTCTTTTTCTTTTCTCAACTTTTGTTTTTGCTACTTTTTGTTTTTCAATTAATAGAGGTGTAGAAGAGAAGATGCTGCATTTCAGTTTTACGTGATGAGGCTTAATTTCGATGTTTATAGCTATTCATTTTACAATAAGAGTTCTGTAAAATTCTCTTAGCCGCACCATCTTCAACTCCTAGGTGTGAGGTTTTATCTCAAAAGACCTCGATCTTATTAGGAAGAAGGAGATGATCACATATGTACTTCTTTATGAAGTCATATTTAATTGATGTGAGACTAAACCTTTCAGTCCACACATCTTCAACAAATACTAAATCCCGAATCTGATAAGACTTGTTGCGAACAAACTAACTTATCCATAAAAAGCAAGAAGATAATGGTGTTAAATAAGATTTATCCCTTGTGGTTAAAACCGCGAATACATAATAGGATACTTGAAATCTCACCTTCAGGATACAATCCAACCGTTAATGGCGTTAAAACACACAAAAGACTCACTTTGATTCAAAGCTTTTTGTATTTGCAATGTGTTTCAAATGTACTAGGGTGTTCTCTTAGAAAACCGAAAAATGCACAAATCAATTGAGTGACCTAATAGTTTGGTACAGTTCATAAGTAAAAGTGCAACCATTGGTATCACTAAAAGAAAATGTATTAAATAGAAACAGGGCCGTCGTTGACCAGTTAATTGTTTTAGCGATGGGGTTAGCGAGGACCCCCCGTCGCTAATTGTTAGGCGGGAATTTTCCCGCTCAATAAAAATTTTGCTCCCCACGTGGCGGTGGGACCCACATTTATCTCACTTACACCCTAAACCCTAATCCATTCCCTCCGCCTCCCTCTCCCTCACCGCCTCGCTCACTCGCCGCCTCCGTCTCCCTCCCGCGTCTTTGCCTCCTCGCCGCCGCCTTTCGCCTCGTTGCCTCGTTGCCTCACCGACTCGCCGCCTCATCCCTCCCGCGTCTCGCCTAGCCCCCTCATCTTCATCTGCTCCTCTCTCGCCCGATCTCTCGCCTCGCCGTCGAGATTTGTAAAATGTTTTTTTTTTTTTTATTATTTTTTTAAATCTCATATTTGATGTTGTTGATTTGTTTTTGTTTTTGTTTATTTTTTTTGTTGTTGATTTGTTTTGTTATTTTGATTTGTTTTGTTTTTTTAATACATCAATATTTTAATTTAAAATTTTACTTTTTTTTTAATTTTTTTTTATGAACCTGTCAAAAAATTGAGACGGGGTTTAGCGAGGGGTTGTCGCCGCTAATCCCGTCGCCACCTCGACACCCGTCGCTATTTCAAATATCGACGAAGGGGTTAGCGACGAGCTTTCCTGTCGCTATGCCCGTCGCTATGTCAATATAGCGACGGGTCGTACAAGATTAGCGACGAGTTTTCCCGTCGCTAATCTTGTATTTTTTTGTAGTTAAGAATAAGAGTACATAATTATGAAATCAAAATGTGGGAAGAAAAGAGAATATGATTGAGAGTATTTCTTTGCTCGGGACAGCAAAGTGCAGAGTTTGGGGGTATTTGACAAGTCAATAATTAGACATGTTTTATAGTATATTTTAAGATGATTTTATATGTAAAAGACTATAATACACGTGGTTTTCTCTTGTTTTTGTTATTTCAGGTAATAAATGGAATACATGAAGAAATGGAGTAAAAAATGAAGATTATGAAGAAATTAATCAAGTTTGAATGAAATACTCAGCTTCTATTGTAGAATATGTCATAGTTTCTTGCTTTGAACTTTTTCAGCTCATTACGCCTCCATTCAAAGTAAATACATATCCAGATCTGAAATCATCTATATCATTTTGAAAACTTGCATGTGTGTAACCGTTTACAACAATCTCGTCTTCCAAACTTCTATAGACCAAGTACACTTCTTTAGTCATTCTAAAGTATTTAAGAATGTTCTTTACTGCTATCTAGTGACATTCACTGTGATTAGACTGATATTTGTTTCTTGCGCTTAAAGCATATGATACATCAAGTCGGGTGCATAACATACAAGACTAATAACTATAGAGTACAAGCCCAACGATTTTCATGAACCGTATGGCCCGTGAAAATCGCCATAGAGGACCGCTATGGCGATCTGCCAATACCTACAAGACTAATAACTATGGCTGAAAAATGTCAAAACACTTACGGATAAAAAAACATGACTAGGACAAAGTAAAGTTACACAAGTTCTGAAAAGTGGAGAAAAGATCATACAAATTGAGTGCTGAAGAAGATATTGTCACCCTCAGACATTAAATTGTGAACAAGCAAACTACTAGAAGAATTTCTTTTTCTTTAATGAGGAAAGATGGGACAAAACAATTTAAAAAGGAAAGGCAACAGAATTAGACACAACCTTCCCAAGAGAATTTTATTAGTACCCCTTTTTTTAACTTTTGTTTTCTCAATGGCATATTAATTTGATATCAACCATGTTAACTAATCTACACTCTCAATTCAACATTAATTAAAAGAATGATAAGATGCAGAAGTTAAGAATATAAACTCTGAAAAACTTGGAGTTAAGAACAATATCATTTAATTTCTATGTATCAAAGAAAACGTAATATACTATTGACTTCAAATTAAATTAAAGCAGTCCTAATCCAATTTGTACTTTATTCTACAACAACAACAGCAATCTCAATTTAGTTTGAGTTAGCTAAGTGAATCAAACTCCTAATCCACTAATTTGTTCTATTTTACCAAAAACTTTATTTTTGTTTTGTTGAATATAATGAGAATTCCTATGATAATAGAGGGGTGGACTCAGGTAAGCTCCACGTATGTCTATAACACGTGGCAACACTGTAGTCAACGATCACACGTGCTCTTCAGATCATCGACGTTTCCTGATCTGTTAAGTAAACATTGAGATTCTTCTCGTCGATCTCGATGCAAACCAAGTCATATCATATCTGTCATAAAAAAAAAGTAAGGAAAATAAATTGAGCTCAAAACATGGCTCTACTCGGTTGCGCTAAAACCCTCACTTCTCGAACCTTCTCTCTCGCGAAATCATTCAATCCAACAAAAGCTTCTTCTCGGTTACAGGCGATTCGATCGTCATCAATGGCGAACTCCGCTTCTTCCTCTCCGTTCAAGAAGATTCAGATTAAGAGAGACGACACTGTGAGTTCTCTCTCTCTCTCTCTCTCTCTCTCTCTCTCTCTCTCTCTCTCTCTCTCGATTACGTTTGATCTCCACTGTTTTATTTGAATGTCAGTTTGGGGAGTGAATGTTCATTTGCGATGGTGATTTCTGATGGAACTGAGGGGGGGTTTTGGTTTTCAAACTGATTTTTAATGTTTGTAGCTCGTTGTGTGCATCGATTTGACAGAACAATCTATGTAAGGAGCATGGTTTGAAAATTCGACAAAATCCCCGAACTTTTCCGAATTATGCTTATTTTCAAAAGAGGGGGAACGAACTCATGTATATGAAAAAAAATGTCAAAATTCCTCCCAAAAATCAGGGAAGTCCTACTAAAATGCTTAAGGAGTTATAACAACTTTCATGAAATACAATATGGTTGGAGCTAAATAATGATAAGAATCGTTCAATGATCTGTTAAAGTGTGGCCAAGTGGGTTGCCCAATGCTTTGTGATACGCAGTTGTGGATCCAAGGGGGGAGGTAAATACAATATGCTTTGTTCAATGATCTGTTAAAGTGTGACAATGCTCCAATATGGTTGAAGATAAATTCAATATGCTTTGTGATATTCAAATACATTATGGTTGGAGCTAAATAATGATAAGACCACCTATAGTACCCTTACGGTTGACACACGCTCCTTATATAATTTCTTCATTCCCGCTTCCTATGATCGACACACGCTCCCTATATAACAAGTGTAGCATTGTAAAAAAAAAATGATGTATTTTAAGTGTCTTGAGTGTAGCATTGTCAAATTTTTTTTTTATGCTTAGTTTTTCATACTAATATAAATATTTTTTGGTTCCGCCACTGGTGATATGGGATACAATATCTACTTTTTATTATTTCTCGAATAAACACCCAAGTTTGTTTGTCTCTTAGACTTGCTTAATAGGTCTTTAAAAAAAAAGGACCCAAATTAGGGGTTAATTTCTCACGCAACAAACGTTTTTCGTCGCAAAAGTTATCTTTGTAACAAAAAAATCACAAACCTTTTTAAAACCTGGCAACAACTGTCACCAAAGCCTTTTTTTAAGTCAAATTTTTGGCGAATGCGCCATTGTGGCGATGACGTGGTGCCATTTGGCATAAAGGGTCAAAAAGGCCCCTTACTTGAAATTGGGCAACTCGTTTATTTTTTATAAAAAAAACCCGAAATCTCTACCCCCAAAAAAGCCTAATGATAAAAAATATCATAACCTTTACAAGTTGTATCAATTATATCATAACCTTTGGAATATATCAATTATATCATAAATTTTTTGATTTGGTATCAATTATATCCTCAACCAATTTGGCTCCATATGTGTTTCATAATATGTGCCCCCACATCATTGTCTTTAACTTTCTTGTAACTCCCTTTAACAAATTAGAGTTCAATATTTATGATATGTATGTATTCATGTATATGATACATATAGTTGTGTGTACATATGTCCGAGGTTTAAAAAATCGACAAACTTCGCCGACAAACTTCGCCGAACTTCGGGCGAAGTTTGTCGATGTCCTGGGCAGTGAAGCGAAATTGGAAGACAGCACGAAAACTGTAAAACTTCGGCGCAACTTCGATGAACTTCAACCGAAGTTCGACGGCTTCGGTCGAAGCTGATGAATCATGAAGAAAAAATGCAATGTTTCGGCGAATTTGGGGCAATTTCGACTAAAATGTCGAAGTTGCCCCTACAGGGAATAAAAAAAGCTAGAAAGTGAAAATGTACTTGTCGAGCTGTGACGTTTTCTGTCGAAGTTGCTCAGAACTTTAATTGTGGAACAGAGGAAGAGGACAATTTGGATGTCTGGTTGAGCTGTGAGTCTGTGGCTCTCACATCTTCATTCACTCCAGTGACTCCAGTAAGTCTCTAACTTCTTCTCTTCTTCTTAAAAGGTTAAAAACCCCATGTGAAGACTGAGGCAGGAAGCGGAACTAGGGTTTTTTTGATTTTGAGAAAAGAGGAGACAGACAACGAAGAAGAAGAAGAGACGAGAGAGAGAGAGAGAGAGAGAGAGAGAGAGAGAGAGAGAGAGAGAGAGAGAGAGAGAGCTAACTAATTGAGACTCGAGAGATCGACGAAGAAAGAGGAGAGGCGAGGCTGTTTTTTGGGAGAGAGGGCTCGACGACAGAGAGATCGACGAAGAAGAAGATCGAAGAAGAGACAAGAGAGAGAGAGCAACAATGAAGGAGAAGAGGCGAGAGAGGGCGAGAGAGGAGTCACGACTTACCTTGGAGTGCACCGAAGAGTTGCAACAACGAGCGCAGGGCGCAACGCAGCGAAGAAGAAGGAACTGAAGAAGGAGAGGATCAACGAAGAAGAATTGAAGAGGCGAGATTTGAGATTTGTGAAGTGAAGGAAGGAAGGAAGTGATTCATTGTGGGCCTTTGTGACTCATTGTGGGATTTTTTTTCTTTTGGTTACACTGTGGTCATTTGTGAAGGCCTTTGCGACTCATTGTCTAGACTTTATACTACACAGGTATGCACACTGGATTGTGGATTTTGTTTTTTTTGTTTTGTCAAGTGATTGTGGATTTTGTTTTTTTTGTTTTGTCAAGTGATTGTGGATTTTGTTATTTTGATTTGTGTTTATAAATCTAAGTGGTTAATCAAGTTTGAGAATTTTAAAAATGCTTTAGTTGAAACTCTTAGTGTGTGTGTGTGGTTATGTTTTTTTTATGAAGAAACTTGAGTTTTCTAGCATTTACCGTGAACTTTCGTACACTGTCGAAGTTTTGTCAAACCTCCATTGTCGAAGTTGACTTCCTCGAATTAATTCCAAATTTTAAGTTATCGAAGTCGAAGTTTCGAACCTTGCATATGTCAACTCAATCGCATACATAATTTAGGTACATAGTTCTTTTGCCAAATTAAACAACTATGGGTAACCTTCTAATAAGTTATATATATGCCATTGATTTTTATATCTACATACACATAATTTTCGACTTACTATTGGTGGTCCATGAATAACTAAATTTGAATTAGAGTATTAATTATCATTGATTTATAAATTATTATTTTTGTGAGTCTTCATAAACTTAATTTAAACATGAGGTTTTTGGTGGAAAAAAAGGTGGTTGGTGGGAATTTAAACATGGGTTTGAAGATTTAATTTGATGTAAATTGATCATTGTGGATGATCATGAAAATAAAAGTTAGAAGATTAAGTTGATTTCAAAAAAAAAAAGTGCCCCCAATTAATTGAGGATAGAATTGATACTAAATTGAAAAGGTTAGGATATAATTGATACAACTTATAAAGGGTAGTAAATTTTTGATCATTAGGCCCAAAAAAATCCTAATATTTACACCTAATTTTTTTTTAATCTCGATGCAAACCTTATTAAAACCTTGGAACGACGGTCACAAAAGCCTTTTCTAGTCAAATTTTCGGTGTTAATGTGGCGATGACATGGTGCCATGTGGCATAAAGGGTCAAAAAACTCCTCACTCCTTCACATCGTCGCCCGGATGTGAAGAAAAATGAGCAAGGGTTCCCACACAAAGGATGGGTGTGGGTAAAGAAGCTAGTTCAAAACAAACACGAAAACAAAAACAAAATCATAGATACGGACACTAGATCTTTTAGACAAAATAGAAATAGAAAAGGAAAAAAAATAAAAAAAGGGTGAAAAAATTCGTTTAGGAACATGAAACATAGGAACACTTACGGGGAAGTCAAAAGAACTAGCAGATACCATGATTAGAAGGAGAGTCAATATTGCTTGCCTCCAAGAGACAAAATGGGTAGGAGAAAAGAGTAGAGAAATAGGAAGCACAGGGTTTAAATTGTGGTACATGCAATGGAGTAGGAATTGTGGTGGATAATGATTATAAGGATAAGGTCGTAGAGGTTAAAAAAATGGGGGATAAATTGATTCTAGTTAAATTAATTATTGGAGACGAAAAAATTAACATACTTAGCGCCTATGCACCACAAGTAGGATTAAGCGAGAGCATCAAACGCAAGTTTTGGGACGATATGGATGGATTTATGCAAAGTATACCGTTAGATGAAAAGGTTTTTATTGGAGGAGATTTAAATGGGCATGTCGGGGCAAGTAACGATGGGTTTGAGAGAGTTCATGGAGGTTTTGGCTACGGTAATAGAAATGAAGAAGGAGAATCAATCTTAGAATTTGCTTCAGCATACGATCTTGTCTTAGTAAATACTAGTTTTAGGAAAGGGAGTCGCATATAATTACTTTTAGTAGTGGTCATAACAAGAGTCAAATAGATTTTCTTTTAACAAGAAAAATAGATAGAAAAATATGTAGAGGCGCAAAGTAATACTGGTGAAGCACTTACTACTCAACATAAGTTAGTAGTACTTGATATTAAGCTAACACAACGACATAATATGAATAAAAGAGTTATCGACCCTAGAATAAAGTGGTGGAACCTAAAACATAGTAAACAAGTAGAGTTTAGAGAAAAACTACTAAAGGAAAATGTTTGGAATCTTGACTTAGATGCTAATACAATGTGGCTAGAAATGAGTAGTTGCATAAGGAGAGTGAGATCAAACGTATTAGGTATATCTAAAGGCTTGAGACCACCAAAGAAGGAAACATGGTGGTGGAACGAGGATGTCCAACGAGCAATTAAGACTAAAAGAGAAATGTATAGGAAAATACCTAAGTGTCAAGATGATGATGTGTACAATCAATATAGAGAAGCTAGAAAACAAGCTAAAAAAGTAGTTAGTCAAGCTAAAACAAATTTCATGGAAGATTTATATACAAGGTTAGGTAATAGAGATGGCGAAAAATATATATAGGCTAGCCAAATTAAGAGATAAAAAGAAACAAGACCTAAGTCATGTAAGATGTATTAAGGACGAAAATCAAAATGTTTTAACGCGCGAGGAGGATATTAAGGAGAGATGGAGAAGTTACTTCGATAGTTTATTTAATGATGGCAAAGTTGATACTATAATAGATGAAAACCCACACCAATAAAGAAATGTAAACTATATACGCAATATTAGAATTGTAGAAGTTAAAGAGGCATTGAAAAGAATGAAAATAGGGAAAAACATGTGGCCCTGATGAAATACCCATAGAGGTTTGGAAATGCTTAGGAGAAACTGGATTGACTTGGTTAACAAAACTTTTCAATAAAATTTTAAAATCAAAACGGATGCCAATGGATTGGAGAAGAAGCGCGCTTGTGCCAATCTTCAAAAACAAAGGGGACATTCAAAGTTGCTCAAACTACCGGGGAATTAAACTTATGAGTCACACTATGAAACTTTGGGAGAGGATAATTGACAATAGGCTAAAGAGAGAAACAACAATATCGAGAACCAATTTGGTTTCATGCCTAGGAGGTCAACTATGGAGGCGATTTTCCTTGTAAAACGATTGTTAGAAAAATATAGAGAAAAGAAAAAATATCTTCATATGGTATTCGTAGATTTAGAAAAAACATATGATAGGGTCCCTAGAGATATTCTTTGGTGGGTTCTAGAAAGAAAAGGAGTGCATGCTAGATACATAGACACTATTAAGGATATGTATGATGGAGTAGTAACGAGTATAAAGACATTTGGATGAGCTACAAAAGAATTTCCCATTACGATAGGACTACATGCATCAAGGATCGGTTTTAAGTCCATATCTATTTACTTTAGTTATGGATGAACTAACTAGACATATTCAAGAGGATATACCATGGTGTATGCTATTTGCGAGATGATATTGTCTTAGTGGATGAAACTAAAGAGGGAGTGATTAAAAAATTAGAATTCGGAGGAATACATTAGAATCTAAAGGCTTTAAGTTGAGTAGGACGAAAACCGAATACATGCACTGCTTGTGAGTTTAGAAACACTAGACATCGAGATGACGGAGTGGTAAAATTAGGGAAGTAGAAGTTCATAAGGTAAACCACTTTAGATACCTAGGATCAATCATACAAAATGATGGTAACATTGAGAATGATGTCACACATATAATTCAAGCTGAATGGAAGAAATGACGGAGTGCAACATGGGTGATTTGTGATCGAAATGTTCCTACTAAGTTAAAAGGAAAATTTTATAGGACCGCAATTAGGCCAGCTATGCTCTATGCAAGTGAATGTTAGGCGGTAAAGCAACAACAATTACATAAAATGAACGTAGCAGAAATGAGGATGTTTAGGTGGATGTGTGGTAAAACTTGTAAAGATAGAATAAGAAATATAGAAATTCAAAGACAAGTAGGAGTAGCACCAATTGATACAAAGATTAGGGAAGGGCGGTTGCGGTGGTTTGGTCACCTGCAAAGACGGCCTACAAATGCCCCAACTAGAAAACTTGACTCTATAGAAACTATAGAAATTCGACGAGGTAGGGGCATACCAAAGTTAACATGGGATGCATTAATTAGGAGGGATTTGAATGGTTTGAAAAGCTCACCATCAATTGCACTTAATCGAGCACATTGGAAAAGTTTGATCCATGTAGCCGACCCCAGTTAATTTGGGACTGAGGCTATGTTGTTGTTGTTGTTGTTGTTGTTGTTGTTGTTGTTGTTTAATTTTGTAAAAAATTCCGAAATACTTTTTTCCAGTCAAATTTTCTATGCATTGTGATGTTACCAGCAAATTGCCAGAAACCAATGCCCAATGCCAAATACAAAGCTGCAGTTGATTAGCATCGCTGTCTAAAGATTTTTGCAATTGGTGATTTGGCCATGATATATATCTTCAAAAAGTGACGTCGCCAAAGTCCTCACTTCGAGCTGTTACATAAGAAAATCAGGTTGTTTCCGGTGATCCAGGTTGCCGATGGCAATGCCTATTCGGTTCGACTGTCTCCTCTCAATATGCATTCTGCTTTCAATATGTCTGACTTGTTTGAGTACCATTCTCCTGATGATGCCCCTACTTCGTCACGTCGCTCGAAGGCAAGCTCTTTTTCAGATGGGGCCAATGATGTGGGATCCATAAGTTCCAAGCCAGAACCACCTGCAGCACGTACAGAGTGAACGTGGGGTAGTACACCAAGTTAGTTACAATTAGTTATGATTACTACTGGTACAGAAAATGAGATGTTTTGAATTTTCTAGGATATAAAGCCTTGTAAAAGCTCAGAGAGTTAGTTTTGATGTTTTGATTTGAGAATTAGTGAAGAGCATACCCTGTTATGTGGGTCTTTGGGTAATTTGAGAGGGGTTGTTTTTTCTTCAACACAAAGTTTAGTTTGGCTTTCTGAGTCCGATCTTCTCCTTTTAGGGAATCTAGTTGGGTGAGAAGTTTAGTTAATTCTTACTAGTTGAACTGAATCTCTTGTAAATCTGAGTAGGAAATGGTTATGCTTTTGTTAGGATTGTATGACATTCTAAGTTTTGTTTTATATTCTCAGACCTTTGATGCTTATATCGTTGGAAAAGAAGATGCTCCAGGAATTGTGGTACTGCAGGAGTGGTGGGGGGTTGAATTCGAGATCAAGAACCATGCTGTTAAAATTTCCCAACTGGGTTCTGGTTATAAAGCGCTGATCCCAGAGTACGTCTTGGGCCTTTTCAAATACTTGTTTTCTTCTTTGGCAAGTTTTAACTTCAGTGTTAACCAGCCACCTTATATTCTAGGTTTTATGTTGTTATTATCATTTTCTTGTATGTTAGCTGACAAGGAGTGCTAAATAAAACCTGATGAAAACTTTTAGATCCTAGCTTAGATTTGGAGAAAATAAAGCGAGATCAAAATAATGGCTTTTACTTTTTCTTAAAAAGACTTCTTTTATTCTAGGCAAAGGTTATGTATGCAATAGGAGGTCGTCTGCTAAAAATGATAGAACCAGAAAGGTCGAAGTTTAATAACATCCGTGAAGTACTTTTACGACTAATACTTCTTGCAGTATTTAATTCAGTTTTGATTAAAAAATTATCAATAAATTAATAATGTTCTTTCTTTTTCTTTTTTTTAGCCTTTATCGCGGAAAGGTTGGTTTAGATGCTGCAGAAGCGCAACATTTGATGGATGGTCTTGACTGGCAAGGTGCTGTTAAGGATATTCACGCCTCAGTTAACTGGCTGAAGGCAAACGGTTCAAAGAAGGTATGGGTTTAAATTATTGATATCTTTCTTCTATCCAACACATCAAGGTTGAAGCACTTATTCTCTACCTCAAAAGACTGATTTAAGTTTGACTTATCTTTTTGAACTTGTCCTGAGTATTGCTGGAGTCAGAAATATTGTTGTGAGATCTATTTAATACGAGGCGTTATCTTTTCCTTCTGTGTATCATTTTGATAGGTTGGTGTAACTGGATATTGCTTGGGTGGTGCTCTCTCAATTGCTAGTGCTGTCTTAATCCCGGAGATAGACACTGCAGTTGCTTTTTATGGAGTTCCGCCAGCACAGCTTGCAGACCCTTCCCAGGCTAAAGTTCCAGTTCAGGCTCATTTTGGGGAGCTTGATAACTTCGTCGGCTTTTCAGATGTCACGGTATGACTTATGAGAGACTCATTCTAATCTTTCTATATTAAGTTTATGAATTCCTGGTTTCCTTTCCTGTGGCATGTGTCTGGACTTCTGTTGTCGCCTGAATTAGTTAGTGCGCCTCATAGGTGGAGCTGTACTAAAGTCTAAAACTAATACTTGGAAATGACAATGTCCTTTTTCTTTGTGCATTTCGGATCTGAGGATTGTGTGAAAAACATAACCTTTTAACATGAAGTTGGCCACAAAATGAGCTACTGATGGCAATTGTTTAGAAGCTACTAGCTAGGTCAGAAGTTTGTGGAAAACTTTTGTTCTAGCCTTCTAGGCTTTTTTGGTTTAATAAAGTTCTTGTGGTGACTGGCTATGACACTGAAATAATACGAAAACAACCTAAATCTTGGCTTTTTTGTATGGTTAGAATATAATCTTTCTAAAGACTGTCTTAATTATTTAAGAAGAGTTTAAGTGAAGATCCTAGTGCTGGATTCCTGAAAAGTAGAGACAATTGCACCTAGTTGTCACGCTGATTTAGCGGAACATGTGATTGCTAGATTGTTTATAAATGTAGGCCAATTGCCTCTTTCTGAATATCTCGAATTTTAAAAGACTAAAAGAAGTCGAAAAATTCTTTTTAAGTGGAGCAGTTACACATAAATAGCACTATCAGAATCAGCAAGAAACTAAAAACATGATAGCAGAAAGGTAGAGAACATTTATTGAATAATTGCTTGTGCTTGGTTGCTCCGTGAAACATAGCAGTGTGATCCTCGTCTTGCTTTCAATGTTTTCAGAGACCTTTAAGCACTTGAGTTAAGTTTTTTCCAGGTAAACTTTCTGAACGTTTATTTTTTCAGGCTGCCAAATCTCTGGAGGAAAAACTGAAAACTTCTGGAGTTCCATATGAGGTACATATATATCCTGGCGCGTCGCATGCTTTTATGAACAGATCACCGGACGGCATCAAGAGGAGGAAGGACATGGGCATAAATGATGAGAATGAGGCCGCAGTTGAGTTAGCATGGTCTCGCTTCAGCTCATGGATGAATCGCTATTTGTCTCCGTAAGTTTTTCAATAGGCAGTTCTTCGACTGTTCTTACTTTTTCTCACTTATCCGCAAATAAATCGTTATGTTCAGAACTTTTTGTAGTATCAACATCATGGATATCATAGTTGTAAATAGATTGCTACTAGTTCTTGCCACGAGCTTTCTCAGTTGTTTTCGAGCCTTTCGACTGACTTACTATGATTTTATCCGTGAATAAATCATTACTATTATCATATGGTGTCTTTGACCATTTGTAAATGTTGCGCTTTTTTACTTTAATTTGAATTTATAAGGTCATGGTGAAAAGTTTGAACTATTGGTATTGCAAGGTCCTTGTTTTCTGCATTTCACTTCTCAATAATCTCAACATTGACATAATTTCTTCATACTGAGAATGTGAAGAATGATCCACTAAAAATGTTGTAATGGCACCATGAAACTCTATGGAGCTCCAACCAGGCACCTTCTTCAACCCCAAACCTCTCATCTGCATCAATGCCTCTCCCTTCCCATCCCATTTACACGTTGAAGCATAGCTATGAGCCAACTGCACATAATCCGCAGCGTCCACAGGCTTCATTAATTGAATATCTCTCCTTACCATGTCTGCAAGATCTGCATTTCGATGTGAACAACATGCATCAAGCAGTATGCCCAGAACACTGATGCTTGGTTGTTTGAACATTCTCTTAACAAAGTCATATGCCTCCTCAAGTCTTCCGGCTCTGCTAAGGAGATCGACAATGCAAGCTCGGTGTTCAACCGTCGGTTCATGCCCGTAATCCTGCATTATCGACTCGAATATCCTCATGCCTTGTGAAACTAGTCCTGCATGACTGCATGCCGATAGAATTGCTAAAAAAGTAACATGATTTGGTTGAATTCCTGTTTGCAGAAACTCATTGTACATCTTCAAAGCTGTCTCTCCCTTCCCATGGCTACCATATCCGGCAATGATCGTACTCCAAGAGACCAAATCCTTCTCTGGCATTAGGTCGAAACACTTACGAGCATCGTCTATGTTTCCACATTTCGAGTACATGTCAACTAAGGCGGTGTCGATAGAGATGCATGGTCCAACTCTGTGTCTAAGTAGAAAATTGTGGATCCACTTCCCTTGCAGGAGTGCTCCAAGGGAGGCACAAGCTTGGAGAAGAGATACAACTGTGATATAATCAGGCCTTTGCCGCGCCATTTTCATTTCATTGAGGAGGCACATAGCTTCATACAGATTGCGATTCTGAGCATACGCCGCAAGCAACGCATTCCATGTAACCACATCTTTACTGGGCATTCTCTTAAATACATTCAAACTTTGCTCCAAACGACTGCATTTCGCATACATTGAGACGAGGGAATTCTGGACTGGTATATAGATATCCATACGGCGTCTTACAATGAAACCATGCATTGCAGTCCCATGCCTTAAGGAATTCAACTGTGCACAAGCTGCTAGTGCACTGGCTATGGTAGTACTAGCAGGCATTACTCCTTGTTTTCGCATCTGATGAAACACATTCAGAGCTTCATCTGCTCTACCATTCTGGACCAAACCCGAGATCATCGCTGTGAATGAAACGACGTCCCTGTCTGTAATCTGGTTGAACGTTCGAAGAGCGTCGTCCATTTCTCCGCATTTTAGGTACATAACCATTAGAGTTGTTTCAACCTGCACATGATTCTCAAATCCTGCTCTTATAATCTGTCCATGAGCCATCCTACCTACTTCGAGCTTCGTTTCATTTCCTGCAACTGATACTACAGACCCGAATATCTGATGATCCGGCTCGAGTTCTTCAGCTCTCATTCTGTTCAAAATCTCGACTGATTCCTCAACACATCCATTCTGCGTGTAACACGAAACCAAAGAACTCCATGAAACAGAATCTCTGTGATCCATAAATTCGAAAAACACCCTAGCAATCTCTACACTTCCACACCTACCATAAACATTCAGTAAACAATTCATCAAAACAATATCCGACTCAAAACCCGATCGAATCGCACAAGCATGCACACACTCCACAAATCCAACCTGCGAAATCCCCGCGAGCAACCCCAATGCTGTAACCGAATTCGGTCGAACTCCTTTATTTCTCATCTGATTACACATAGAAAAAGCCATGTTCACATCACCCAGTTTGGAATAACACCCGATAATCGCACTCCACGCGACGACGCTTCTCTCAGGCATTGCATCGAAGACCTGACGAGCGTAACGACTTTCGCCCAATTTAGAGTAGACGCCCACAAGAGAAGAGGCAATGAGGGCATTGGAACTGAACCCGAAAACAATGCAGTGTTGGTGAACCGAAAAGCATGTCGAAAGGGAGCGCAGCGAAGAGCAAGATTTGATCAAATAAGGGAATGTTTGGAGGTCTGGAGAAGTTTTGTGAATTAGCATGGAAAAGTAGGTGAGAAGAACGTTTAAGTGATCTCCGGAAGCTGAGAAGTGATGAATGAGATCATTGTTGGAGTTGGAAGTAAAGAGAGGGGGATGGATGTGTGGTTTGAGATGAAGAGATAAGTGTTTTTTCAGGTTGTTCATCTCTTTAGAAATGTTGAATCTCCTCTTGCCGCCATAATTTCAAATGTTGGTTACTTCGGCATACTGCATAGTACAAGGGCAAAGGCCCCGGGGCCCTTTTTTTTGGGGCCCCACTTTTTTAAATTTTTTTTTTTATATATTTATAATCCTTCTATATACATTATATGTGAAATAAATTTGTATTTATTAACAAAAATAAAGTTGGGCAAATGCAAGAGACCCAAAGTGAGCATGCACTTTTGGGTGTTTTTTAGATACACATCGATATTTTTGTGCACACACATATCGATGCATAAATAAATGAACACCTACAGTGCGTGTCCATTTTGTGTTCCCAATTTGAATCAATATAGTTATTTCCTTAATTACATATGTACGACATTAGTAACTATTTTAGAAATGCATGAAGTTAGGAAATATCTTGCACGTATCAAAGAACCATCATATAATATTTAAGGAACTTTCTTTATACGTTTTAATATTTGTAAGTAAAATTGACCAGATTTAAATTTTAAATTAAAAGCTTATAAACTAAAAAATAAATATAATCTACAAAAACTCATAACTTGTTTATGTTGGGCCTAAAAAAATAATTTTTGTTTTCTCCATTTTCCTTCATTCCCTTACGCACGTGCACTAAACCACTAATTTAATTAGCTTATCAATTTCTTTTATTCAATGGCTGATTTAATAATTTGGTGACCATGACTTTAATGATATATGTTGCTTTCAATCCAAAATTATTTTAAAATCATCGTTAATTTATTTTTTATCCAAAATTAGTAATACCATTATTTCATGTGAAGAAGCTACAATGTATTCAAAAAAATTATAATAAATAACCAAAAAAATATTTTACTATCTACAAAAAACTCACTGCTACATAGCATATGAAAACTAAGGGGTCCTATTTTATAACTTTGCCTCGGGCCCCTAATACTTTGGACCCGCCAGATTGTTAGATAGGTTGTATTACACCCGCAAATAGGACTCGACTTTGGACAAATTAATGACATCTGGGTTTAGTACTTTTTTTATTTGGATTTAGTACTTTAACTAAAGCAGATGTGCTGAGTTTGATTCGTGGCAATTGCACCATTTTCTTTTGGCCTTCGAGTTAATAGTAAGGGCGTCTCCCTTCTCCACAAGATTAGTTGAGCTTTAATCGGGAGGAGCTGAGGCGGTTCGGACAACCGCATACAGTAATTGCCATGTGTGGTGCGCACAATATACCAAGAATATTGTTAGTATTACATTATTAAGGAAAAATAATTTTTTGACATTCTTTTGGTACATATAGGGATGTAAGCGGGCGGGCAAACCCCATGGGGAACAGGGAATCCCCGCAACGGGAATGAGTATGGGGAATTTAAATGGGTATGGAGGCGGGGATGGGGAGAAAATCGCATACACGTGCGGGTACGAGATATGGGGATGGGTAAAAATATATATATGCAAGGATCCCCATGAGGAATCTCCATTGATAATCCCCACAGGGATCTCCACGGGTATTCCCATTGGAAGAGATCCACGAGGATCCTCATATATTAATATATATATATATATATATATATATATATATATATATATATATATATATATATTTATATATAGATTCCATAGTTTCTAACTCAAAACACTAGTGATACACATAACAAACAAACTCTAATGAAATTTATAATTTTGACTTATTTAGTTTAATAAATAAAATATTTTTACTACCAAACTACATTAATTATATATTTTGATTTAAATTGTTTGCAACTATATTTACATTTTACAAATTTAGAATCAAATAAAAAAAACTGCAAAACTATTGTATAAGTTACCACATAACATAACTATATGCCTATGCTAGCAATAGACATATGTATATTATGTGTATAAATATTATTTTTTTAAATGTGTATAAATACTATTTAAAAATACCAATACACATATACAATGTATGTGTCTTTGACACCTTACTTTTTATAATTCTTCTTTGAAAAAATTTAAGTGGGGAGAAATATTTCTCCGTGGTGAATCCCCGCGGGGATCTCCAATAGAGAATTAAATGGGAAAACTTTTTTTCCACGAGGACTCTCCATCCCCACAGAGATTAGACGAGTATAGGGATAGATGAAAATTCATCCTCGCATGGAAACGAGTACGAGGATGGGGGATGAGTTCTTAAGCGGGGATGAGGATGGAGATGTGGTCCCCATCCCCTACCTTCCCCATTTGCATCCCTAGGTACATACATTCGTTAAAGTTTTCTCGGGTTAGTTATGAGATTGGGGCACTGCCTATGATGCAACTGCTATCGTAGTTGCTCAAAGTTTCAACTAAAGAAATTGGATAAAAGAGATTGAGAGAGAAAGAAGAAGAAGATTAAGAGGAAGAATTGGTTTAGAGAAGAAAATTAAAAAGAAGAGATAGAGAAAATTGAGAATTAGAGTTATAGAGAGATAAAGAAGATAAAAGACAGAGAATGTATTTCTTGCTTGCCTTCACATAAAATTGATTACATCTTATATAGTGACTTTACCCTAACAAATTATATAAAAATTACCATACTAACCTTATACTACTATAACTCTATTTTATACTATATTAATCCTATTACAAATATGCATCATTACGAACCCCTTAAAAATAACTTTGTGCTCAGGTTGAGCAATCGAGCTCCTATGTGTGCTTGGAGTATCAATGCCCTTCGAGTATAAGAATGCCTGCCGAAACTTGTGAATTGAAGAAAATTGTGATGCATCCAACAAACTCTCTCCATGAAAAAAAGCCAGTAAGTAAGGCCGACTATGTTGATATTCTTGAAGCGCATCAAGGTGTGAACTCCAATTACTGTCAGCGCTCCATTACCATGCATGCATCCAAAAAACGCCCATGTCTAACAAACAAGCTAGTTCAAGGAGAGTAGCAGTATAAGAATTGATTAGAAGCATCATGTTGTGCTGATATCCGGTGCCCCTGTAGCTAGCAAATAAGTGGTCTGCCAAAAATAATCTTCAATTGAGTTGAGACTAAGAAGAGTGTCACTAATGCATTCGTCCAAACAGTAAGTTCTCCTTGCATAACACAACCACCAAGATTCATGCCTTCAAATGCATCATTGAAGCACAACACAATACATATAAACTTAATAGAAATGATTAGGTGGTCCAGTGAATTAGGTTGACCAACTAGGCAGAGAAGAACTATCAAACACCCACAATATTTAATAAGAGCATACCACTGTTTAATCAACATGAAATGCTGGAGCCCTTTAAAATTGCATGTGGAAAGATATCTTATGACAGTGGCATCATTTAGCATCAGTTGATTCTGCAGCATGTCAAGGAAGCGGTTATCAAACACTTGACCCTCATTTGCTAGGCCTAGACCTCTGACAAAAATGTGGCCCAAAGCGACATCATAGAAACAAAACAACTTGATCCAATGTAGTGTAATGAATCCATCAAGGTAATTTAGGAAGTCTTCCACCTTACGAAGCTTTTTAATTAAGAAATGAGACCATCGACCCCATACCCCTTGAACCAACAGTTTCCAAGAGACCAAGTGTCATTGATGAATTTCTTCAAACAATTGAAGAGCAAGGATAAGCTGACTGAAAGTTTTATCAAGAACGAGAGTCTTTATTCAATGTTTTTGAGTCCTACTTTACAATCTATTCATAGAAATATAAATACATAAATTGATAAGATCAAATCGTAACTACACTGAAGATCGACACTAATCGTGGTGATCGTGATGGTAACCGAATCGATCGTTATGATCGTGATCGTAACCGAATCGAATCAATCGTAACAACCAATTGTAACACTCTCTCTCTCAAACTTAAGATGAATTTGTGGATACCAACTTGAGTTTGTCAATCAAGTCCTGAAATCGTCTTGAAAGATGAGCTTTCGTGAAGATGTCTGTCGTCTGATCAATGGAAGAAGCTGCGATAAGCTGAAGTGTGCCTCGAAAGAGATGTTGACGAAAAAGTGATAATCATTCTCTATGTGTTTGGTGCGCTCATGAAACACATAATTATGAGCAATCTGAATTGCACTGCGGTTGTCACAATGTAGGATAGTAGCAGATGAATGAGTGACTCCCATATCTTCAAGTAACTAATGAAGCTAAAGTAGTTCAGAAGTGGCGTAAGCCTAGTGCCTGGTATTCATATTCTGTACTAGAATGGGAAGTGACTGTTTGTTTCTTGCTACGCCATGATATGAAGGAAGTACCTAAGAAAAAATAGTAACCAGTAGTGGATCGACGATCTGTCGGATCACCAGCCTAATTGGTATCTGAATAACCAGACAAAACAAGAGAAAAAGCAGTAGAAAAGTGTAAACCATGAAACAGACTGCCCTTTACATATCGGAGAATGCGAAGAACAACAGTGAAATGAGCAGTACGAGAAGCGGCCATGAATTGGCTCACAATGTGAACAACATATGCAATATCTGGTCGGCTAACTGTAAGATAAACTAAACTTCCAACAAACTGGCGATAGAGAGTTGGATATGGAAGAAGAGTGCCGTCAGTAGGAGTCAACTTAACATTCATATATAAAGGAGTGGATGCAATAGCATCATCAGGAATGACAGACCGAAAGACCAAATCAGATGCATATTTGGCTTGTGATAAATAATATCCATTTGAAGTAGATGTGACTTCAAGTCCCAAAAAATAACTTAAGAGTCCTAAATCTTTCATCTCAAAGTGTTGTCGGAGATAGTCTTATAGCTCAGAAATCCCAGTGGAATCATCCCCAGTGATAATAATATCATCAACATAGAGCAGAAAAAAAACAATGCCTCGATCAGTGTGATGAGTAAACAAAACTGAGTCATGAGGACTTGATGTGAATCCAAGTTTGGTAATGATGGCACTGAACTTTGCAAACCAAGCACGAGGAGCTTATTTAAGTCCATACAAGGCTCGTCGTAAAAGACAAACTTGATTTGAAGAGTGTACGTATCCAGGAGGAGGGCGCATATAGACTTCTTCCTCAAGATTGCCATTGAGAAAAGTGTTCTTAACATCCATCTGAAAGAGAGACCATTGTTTACTAGCAATAAGAGCTTGTAAACTTCGAACAGAGGTTAATTGAGCCACATGAGCAAACGTCTCTTCATAGTCAATACCATACTCCTGTATGTAACCTTTTGCAACCAGATGAACTTTATACCGCTTAACAGAACCATTATAATGAATTTTTATTTTATAAACCCATTTGCACCACACAAGAGTCTTGGTGGTAGGAAGATCCACCAAGTCCCAAGTGTGTGTCTTCTCTAAGGCGCACAATTCTTCTATCATTGCTTGCTGCCAATTAGGGTCAGTACTAGCCTCTCGATAAGAGAATGATCATGTAAGGAAGAAATAACAGAGAAACAATGATAATCTTTAAGGTAAAGAGATGGTTTATTACCCTGGCAGACCGACGATGAGGAAGAGGACCATGATCATTAGAAGGAACATATTCTTCAGAAATGGGTGATGGAGTGGGGTTGCAATTATTGAGCTCAGTTGAGGTACCTGCATCAAAAGATGTATAGAACTTGATAGACGGGTTAGTGAAGAAAGATTGAGAACATGAGAGGGAAGTATCAAACTTGGACAATGTGGAAAACATAGTGTGTTCCCAGAAAGTGACATGCATGGAGATTCGCAATCTCCGAGAAATAGGATCCCAACACCAATAGCCTTTATGTCGAGTCCATATTCGAGAAAACAACAGAGACGAACACGTGGTTCAAGCTTAATATGCTCAAGAGGATTAAGAAGAACAAAACATGCACTACCAAAAACTCTAAGATTAGTATAATTAGGTGTTTTACCATATAATCCTTCAAATGGAGAGGTGTTTTGGAGAATCAAAGTAGGAAGTCGATTTATGGTATAAACACAAGTTAGGGCAGCCTCACCCCAAAACTTCTCAGGACATGATGCTGAAAGAAGTTGAGCTCAAACAGAGTCTAATATATAACGGTGTTTTCTTTCAGCTCTTCCATTTTGTTGAGAAGTATAAGGACATGAACGTTGAACAATAGTACCCTGCTGTTTAAGAAACTCTAGAAGAACATAATCTTGATATCCTAAAGCATTATCAGTACGAAGTATTTTGATTGAACATGAGAATTGTGTTTTAATCATGTTAGCAAATTCAATATATATTCGTGATAGGTCAGACCTATGCTTTAGAAAATAAATCCAAGTGAATCGTGAATAATCATAAATAAATAACATAAAATAGTGATAACCATTCAAAATGGAAGAAGGTGCAGGACCCAAGATATCCGAATGAATTAAACCAAAAGAAGTGTTACCAATAGAATCACTAAGGCTAAACGATAAGCAGGCTGTTTTGCTAACTGACAATGCATACAATCAAATGACTGAAACTTTGAAACGCTTAATAATCTACTAGAAACAAGAGTACAAAGTTTACTAGTAGAGGCATGACCAAGACGAATATGCCATTGATATACCAAAGGAGATGAAACAACAGTAGAGAGTTTCAGAGAAGTAGGCAAATGAAGTGATGAAAGCTCAAATAATCGTCCCACTTTGCTCTCCGTTTCGAGAATTTGACCCGTCTGAAAATCGTGAACCTGATAACCAATAGGAGAAAAAGAAACTAATAAGCCAATATCACATAATTGACCAACTGAAACCAAATTTAATGCAAGATTAGGGACACAATAAGTGTCAAGAAGAATAAGGGTTGGGGTAGAAACAATTCCTGTATGAGTAATTGACATACAACTTCCATTTGCAGCATGTATAGATGAAAGAAACTGAGTGTGTTTGCTATTAGAGAGGACAAACAACTGAGAAGTCATATGATTACAACATCCAAAATCAAGAAACCAAGATTTACCTGGAGTAACAGATAAGAATGTGGCTTTAGGGGATATCACCTATTTAAGAAGTGCTTCTATTTCACTTTAAGGAATAGTAGGAGATGAAGGTGATCCATCAGTGATAGCAACAACAACAGAAGAATCGATCTTAGATGCAGACTTTGAGGCACCTTTGGGACGAGGAGGACGAGTTGGACAGTTCGGCACTATGTGACCACGCTCATGACAATACCTACATTCAATAGTAGGACAATTAGAAAATGCATGACTCGTACTTTTGCAATTCCTACTAAATAGGGATCTAGATTTCGAGCGTGACGGAGTGACTGCAAGAGCAACATTTGAGGAGGTGGAAAAAGGTTTAACAAATTCCAGTCTAGTTTCTTTAAACAAGATTTCCTTTACAACTGCATTGAGAGATGACAAGGGATCGCGATGTAACAAGGCTGCACGTACTGATTCGTACTCGGGACGAAGAGCCATAAGAACTTGTATAAGATGAAGATGGTCTTGAGTAATTGTAACTTGCTATAACTGATTCCAGATCGGCTGAATGAGGGCTAGAAAATCATTAATTGACTGACTACGCTCTTGCTTCAAATTGTTGAGATCAAGTAAATAGCCAAATCGAAAACTTTATATCTAACCGATAAAAAATCTCAAACTTCTTTAGCAGTATTATACTCAACAAATTGAATGTGAACAGAGGCAGTAGTGGTGTTACTGAACCAAGTGATGACCTTGTGATTTTTACTCTCCCATTCTTCAACACAATCGAAATATTTGTTGTCGGGTTCCTTTTCACTTTGTTCTGGCTTGACAATGTCCTCCATTATAATACGCCAAAGCTTACGACTAATCAAAAAACTTTTGAGTCAGAACCATTAAGAATTGTTGAGATTAGTCGGGATACTTCCTATTTTTCCTCCATTGAGCGAGACATTATAATGCGCTGATGGCGTTCGCTACGCTGAACTAGGTGAGGACTGATGCGTACGGTCGACGGCCGGACCAAATCGACGGATCAAATGGCTTAGATGCGGAGATGAGAACGAAGTGGACGTGCGATGAGATTCGGTTATGTAGGATGAGAACGACTGCAGGCCCACGATCGACTGCAAAATTGGTCAATTGATGAGATGATGAGGCCCACAAGCAAGGATCTGCTGGATGAGAGGTCCACGAACGAATGAGGCCCACGAGGAACGGATCTGGCAGGCACGGATGAATCGCGCGCGCACACGGATCAACATATATGGCAGCAGCGGATTGTTTTCAGGCAGACCGTGATTGACGAAGATGGCTCTGATACCATGAAAGTTTTATCAAGAATGAGAGTCTTTATTCAATGTTTTTGAGTCCTACTTTACAATCTATTTATAGAAACATAAATACATAAACTGATAAGATCAAACGGTAACTACATTGAAGATCGACACGATTGTGATGGTAACCGAATTGATCGTTGTGATCGTGATTGTAATCGAATCGAATCAATCGTAACAATCAATTATAACACTGACCATGCTCTACATGAACTTGTTGAAATAGTGTACATAGTGACCATATATATTATTTAATACATGAATAATAAATTGAGTAGGTGTAATGTGTCAGCATACATATATATATATACTAGTTATCATAAAGTGCTCCGCACGTGCGTTGCACGTGCTACGCACACGCTTTTTAAATTAATTTAAAAATAAAAATATCTCTTATTTAAAATATCATATTTTTAAATTATTCATGATCAAACTGACCGCATACACAACAATGTAAGAAATTATTAAAAAACACGTGTAGACAATCCCTAAAAACCAGAGATAAGATGATCTGACTCATCACATTATAATTTTAATTGACAACTATCATCTCATGAAAATGTCAAAAAAATAAAAATGCTTATTCTATTTTGGAGACTTCAAAAAGAACTTGCATTGTGTTTCAATGGATCAACAAATTGGTTTTACATATACAAATAACATGCAAATTGGTTTTACATATACAAATAACTTTGCATGTTAGTACTTAGAGCACATGAATTAAACCCTATACAAGTGAATGATACTTCATTGTGATTTATCATTTAAGGAGATCGAATAGAGACACAAACTCCTTTTGTGTCTCTATATTTTTGTTCTAGATTAAGCATTGACTTTTAGTCTCCTCAAGTTCTCCTAGTGGGAAGTAAAAGTAGTTGTGATGAGCAAAGAAAAGCAAGAGATTGGAAAGAAAAGAAAAGGCAGAATATGAACTTAAGAGGGAAGTGCAAGTGTCTCTGCATCAATCAGTTTTTAGCAATTCAAGCTCATATAACTAATAAAAGGTAAATACTTGAAATATATATTGAGTCATTGACTAAGTATTTGTAATAGGTAGAATAAGAGATTTAAATTCAAAATAGAACACCAAAATCGTTCTTATTGGGCCTTACTACAAGAACAATACCTGCAGCAGAGATTGATTGGCGTTCATGCATTATCATCATCATAAACTTCAACAATGAACTAAATCCAAAGCATGGTCTAGTCAAGTTAACATGATTCTTGTCAATATGAGTATGAACCCATCTGCCATATCCAATGCCCCCAATTGGGAGCAAGCCAAAACTACACATAACCCTTAATAAGTGCATTATAAGAAGTATCTCTCACATAACACCTATCAAACAATAGACAAACATTATCTATAGACCCACAAGAAGTAATGAAATAAACTAGTGAGGAATGAATGAATGAATCACAATCATCAAATCCACGTTTGATTATGGTCCCATGGAACACTAACCCCACAATAGGTTGCAACAATGGAGTACAACCAGCGATAGATTTTGACAGGGTCGTGAAGAGAGGCCAAGTGAGAGTTGGAAACGAAGAGCAAAGAAATAAAACTCAGTCACGAATTGGGTGAAATCGAGGGACAAATTAAACTGTAATTTTTTTACGGTTGATCAAAAATAGACTCACTTTGTTGATGAAAAGGGAGATGGGGAGAGACGCATAAGCTAGCTAGAGTTGGAATAGGAGTTTTTTTTTTTTTTTTTTTTTTTTTTTTTTTTTTTTTTTGAGTTGGAGTTGGTGTTGGAGTTGGAGTTGAAGTTCGATACCAAGACATGGAGACAGAGATAAATGCAAACTGAATATAGGGCAAAAACGACATTTCATCACGGTCCACATTAACATATTTAATATAGTTATATATATATATATATGTATAGATGAGAAGAGATGTTTATCTATAAAATTAATAGATGGCAATCAAACAATGTTTGTGGCATGAAAAGTAGTGTACATTTAAGTACACTTTGGTATATGATACATTGTACATATATACGGACGTGTTGAAGAATCACGTTGCTTCATCACGTTGCATTGAACGTGTTGGTTGAGTATATTAACTCAAAGCGTTGTATATATATGTGTTATATATACGTTGAATATATGGATTATACCCATACGTATGTAAATAAACACAACTAATTGACACGTTTTTTGATGACATGTTTATATATATTAAATGAGTCTCCAACATAAAGATACTTGCTTTTGATTTCATTTTTTATTAAAAGGAAAGGGAAAACAATCTTGTTTTTCGATCCTCCAATTTTTTTAAGTGTTGCTTTTAGTAAAGAGTGAGTACAACAATTTGGTCAACTTGTTCTTATAGTTTGAAGTGTTACAGCCATTGAATCGTGATTGTTGTATTTTGGGAGGCAAGTGCTGTCAGACCCCACCTAATTAGAGCATCGACTCGGCCTAGATTACCTTAATATCTTGATAATCTAGCAGTCTTCACCTCTCCATCAATAAACAAATAAGATTAAGATCTTGTAATCATCAATTATAAAACTTTATTGACCACATAAGATTCTAAGGTTAATCTTAAACCTAAAAGTTCGTTTAGATAAATTAAATAATCCTCAAAATCCCATAAAATTTTTTCGACAACACCTCTATTTTTAAGCCAATACCGGAAAACCCAATTTTCAAAAATCTTCAATTAAACCTACTCAGCTTGGTGGAAATGGCAAAGGACTCACAATTCACCCATAACAATATATATTACATTTACAAAAATTATTTATTCATTGTAACCTATCTCAAATTTTCAAAATCCTTAAACTATCATTACCTTAGCTCCGCAACATTCCAATCTGGCATAAAACCATTATAACAATTCCAAAAGAGATCATAGTCCCACACGAACCCAAAATCCAATTTATATAATATTTTATATTCAAATATAATACATACGTAGATAAAAGAATTGAGCAAGTCACAAACAGTTGGAAAGCTTTATCTTTCCCTTGTCGACGTTGTCATTATCTAATTATAAAAATTTGATAATGTCAGATAAGTAAATCCCACACTATCTAGTACACTTGTAATAATAAAATGCATAATAACCCAAGGGATTAAACGAGGAATATAATCCAAAGAATTTTAATACAACCGTGAATCCATCCCTTTTTGTTATCCGACCAGAATCAGATAACGTTCTTTGAAAGTGGTAAGTAAATAATAATAAGGACTCATGCCCGGAGGAGATAACCAAACGAGTCTCGTTCCTCTAGACTATGAGAGTATGATCTGTTTAACGTGATCTCATGATAACCATGTGATGCAAAGTATCAGTGACTCCAGCTCCATAAGCATAATATAGTGTTCTATAATAACGGTATAGTATACACTATAAGGAAACTCGAATCGCCCGTGACGGCCCCTCTCCTAATCTAGGGCACCGCCCGGCCTAATCCCGTAATTAAGCCCTAATCATATCCACGCAGGACTTAACTACGTATTAGTCAGTCTTTACAACCTAGACGCATCTTTTCTCTTGTTCAGGATAAGCAATACACTAGTCCTACAAGTTTATAAAATTTAGAGTTAATTAAAACTTTTTATTAAATTAATTAATTAATGGAAGTCTTATTGATTATGCGGAAGCAATTAGTAACTTATGCGGAAGCCATTTATAAAATCCTCAGTGTGGAAAACCAGGAAATGACATCACATATATAAAGTCCTCAAAATGCATTGAAGCAGTAAAATAGTATAAGTCAAGTCGGGGAACTAACGCTCAACCCAATATACAACCCCAAATAGTATCTGAAAGACATATACCATATACAATCAAAATACCAAAAGAAGACCTACAATCGATGCAGTGACGCGCCGCGGGCTCAGGGATAATCATCGATCTTCTCCTTGCCCGACATGCTGGAAAACGGCTCTGCACCCACCGTCATAAAAAGGACGGTGAGTACAAGAATAAAACAGTAATCCCCGATGACAAGTTTAATTTGCATTTCCAAATATTCAAATGGTATTTAAAAGCATATAAATGGGAAAACTGGAAAATAAACCATATGTGAGTAAATACCAGAGTTAAACAAGTGATACTGACACTAGGCTAAGTAGTGGTGATTTAGGTCTGTCGGCAGTGAAACATGTCACTCCGACTCAATAATCATATAGCACAAGGGACTCTAACCCAAGTGTTACCAGGGACTCTAACCCCGGTGGTGTAGACCACCTCAGGGACTCTAACCCCGAGTGTCATACAGTGTCAAGTAACATGTGCAGACATCCCCAGGGAATCTAACCCCGTGAGTCGCGCACACCTCGATCGAGTACATGACCTAAATGCAAAAACTAATTTTTAAATTTCAAGAAATACCAAGTATGGATTGTCAAGGCATAGACACATCTACACACCTAAACAAATAAGGAATACAAGTCCTCTTAAACATTTATAAGATATTCACTAGCCTAATAGCATGCTATTTATCATTCAATTCACATTTAAAACAACAAGAATAGACATAGTATGTGATATAATCAATGAATCAAATCAAATGAATGGATATCATGCAAACTAGACTCATCAAGTGAGCGTAGACACAAATAACATATGATATAAGAATACAAAGGTAAAATAGTCAAAAGGACTATGCAAGGACAACAATTAATAGAAATGAAATGCCAAGTAAAGTTTTCATTGTGAATACTCACAACAACAAAGTAAAGTCGTAGCTTTACTGGCCTCCCGGTACTCCAAATCTTGTATTCGCTCTCCCGTACCCTTTTTCCTAGGTTCCTAAGTTTGGTGTCTCATTAGTTCAAATATAGTGGGTTTAAGCTCAATTTAGTGGTATTTATTGTGTATTCAAATTGGTTCAATATACTTTAAATCAATCTTCCTAAATCAGCCCCTAAAGACTAAATTAAGTTTCAATTTAAGTCCTACATTTTAATGCACTTTTAGGCATGAAACGGTCCAAATATCAAAATCCTCCATCAGTACAATTGTTGTTGGTCTCTCTCTCTTAGCTTTTCGGAAAGGTTTAGTTTGCAAAATTCTGATTTAAAATGAAAGAAATGTCATGATTTTACTAAACATAGGTTTAATTGGAATTTAATCCGACCAGCGGATTTAGAAAATCTATATCTCCTAATATATAGTTTTGAAAAATGTGATCTTTGGTCACAAGGCAGAAAATATACCCAAATACAACATACTCAAAGATCAGCTCATTTGGATAAGTAGTTAGGGTGTTATGCCCTTAACAAATTTAGTTTCAAAATTTCCTTTTTAATTCCAGTACCTATTTGTAGAGAATGTTTGGATATAAAAACATTTGAATAAAAATACCTTCAGTTAGGAAAAGTTATTCCCCTTTAAAGAAGCTTTAAAATGCCACTGGTTTGGATAAATTTGGATCTAAAATGGGCAGATTATGACCAAATTACTCAGGTTGATTCCTAATACAATATGCAGAATTCTAGTTTTGGTGTTGCAACTTCAAAAATTCATATCTTTATGATTTCAAAACCAAATTAAGAACTTCAATGTAGCTGGATTATCAGCTTGAAATGAGGAATCCAAATATATAAATCAATTACAAACACTCAATCATCTACCATCTGAAATTAGCCTAAAACCAAAACTTATTCTAATTTCAACTAAAAAGATGTGTACCTAGTTGATGTAGCACCCTAGCTTGAGAATTTCTCACCAACTCCCATGGATTCCTTCAACACTTTGATGATTCACTCCTCTCCAGAAATTCCTTCTTCTTCTCCAGTAAAAATGAATGAGTGATTTGGTTTGCATGTTGTTTGATCACTAATGTTATATATTAAGGTGATGTTCATTCCTAGCCCTTGATCTCCATGGACTTACGTATCCCGAGGAATATCTAATGGTCCACCTCTTGCCATATATCCCACTAACTCCCACTAACTCAACCTCAAGTGACACCATTTCTTTACTCACCTAGTTCCTAGATGTGCCAATGTGTATCTCTAGACCAATCCTATGTTTTCCATTTAATTTACTCAACTATAGGCCTTTATTTTGATTTACATTAACAAACACAACCATAGACTTATAAGTAATTCCTTATTTCATATTAGTATTAAATAAGACTTACCAAAATGCTAACTACCCGGTTCCTCGGCTCGCACGCTACTCGAGGCGTGTCGCCACTCTCGTCTCAACGCCTACAACTATACAAACCGACTTAGTAAGTCTACACAATACATAACACTAGGCATACATCAATACAAAAATACAATATACCTCGGCCACCTGCCTCGGTCTGTGCACGTATCACGGTGTAGGTCCCACGTCAAGGGTTGATGATCCTGATTAAGGAATTAAAATGGGGGTTAGAGATTTGGGCCGTGACAAATATTCCCAACAAAATAAAAATCTCGTCTTCGAAATTAAGTTTAAGTTATAGTTCTACCCGTCTTGAACAGGTACGTGAATCTATCTCGCATGTAGTCCTCCCGCTCCCAAGTGAGTTCCGTGTCATCGTGGAACTTCCACTTGACGAGTACCTTCGGGATGGACTTGCTCCTCAACTGCTGTACCTTCCGATCTAGGATCTGAATGGGTTGCTCCTCGTAAGATATGTCCTCGCTCAGGTCGATCTGACTCAAGTCAACTGTCGGTCGCACGCCTGCTTTCGACTCGGCTAGTCAAAGCATCGAAATGTGGAACACTAGATGGACCCCTAACATCTGTGGAGGCAATTCAAGCTCGTATGCCACTTTCCCGACCCGTTTCTTAATCATGAAAGGCCCGATGTACCTCGGTGCAAGCTTGCCTCTTACCCCAAATCTCTAAAGACCCTTCCGAGGGGAAACCTTTAAATAGACAAAGGCTCCATTGGAATACGCGAGATCACCGCGATACTTATCTGCATATCTCTTCTGTCTCTCCTGTGCTCCGCTGAGTCTCTGACAGATCAATTTGAACTTTTCCGTGTGGTCAACAACAATTTCAGGCCCCACTATCTCCCGCTCCTCTGGCTCAGCCCAACACGATGACAAGCGACACGGTCTACCATACAAAGCCTCAAATGGCGCCATCTCAATGCTAGCCCGATAACTATTGTTGTAAGCGAACTCACACAATGGTAGGTACTCCGCCCAAGATTCGCCAAACTTCGACACGCATGCCTGCAACATGTCCTCGAGGACCTGAATCAATATCTCAGTCTACCCGTCGGTCTGAGGGTGGAAAGCCGTACTGAACTGTAGGCGCGTACCGTAGAGCTCTTGCATACTCCGCCACATCCTGAACGTATACGTAGCATCTCGGTCTGACGTGATCGTCAATGGTACCCCATGTAGCCTGATAATCTCTCTCTCGAACAGTACGCTCAGCTGATTGAACATGTAATGCGACGCCACTGGCAGGAAATGAGCAGACTTCGTCAGTCTATCAACTATCACCTAGATCGAGTCATGTCTCCTCGCGGTCCTCGGTAGTCCTCTGATAAAACCCATAGAGATGTCTTCCCACTTCCATCGAGGAATGAGAAGCGGCTGTAGTAATCCCCCGGGTTTGCGATGCTCAGATTTCACTTGCTGACAGATACCATAGTTCCTGATGAATCTAGACACGTCCGCCTTCATCCCAGGCCACCACAAATGTCTTCTCATGTCGTGGTACATCTTAGTCCTGTCACGGATGTACGATAAATCTAGAACGGTGCGACTCATGAAGGATCTCATCTTTCAACTCCGACACCTCTAGTATCCACAACCTGCCCCGGTATCTCAGACACTGATCTGTCGTCTCTGCCCAATCTGTACACTCTGCACTCTCCGCTAACTCGCTGAATCTCGAGTTCAACCGGTCGGTCCTCTGACTGACACTCGCTGTGTAGACACGGTCTGTAGTATCATCTGTGCGTAAATCATCACATGAGTATCAGTAGGAACCTCTCGTCGACATCTCGTCGCCGCTACCTCGAGTAATCCGTACTCATGCATCATGTGACATCCGACCACCTCAAGCATCTCTACTCTGGTCTCCTACTCAAGACATCTCTGCGACTACGTTCGCTTTTCCCGGGTGATACTCTAAGGAAAAGTCGTAGTCCTTCAAGAACTCCAACCATCTGCGTTGTCTCATGTTCACTCTTTGTGTGAAGAGATATTTCAGACTCTTGTGATCAGTGAAGAGTGTGAATCTCTCTCCATACAGAAGGTGTCTCCAAGTCTTCAGCGCAAATACAACCGTAGCTAACTCTAGATCGTGCGTGAGGTAGTTCTTCTCATATATCTTTAACTGTCTCTATGCGTATGCCACGACACCGCTGCCCTGCATCAACACACAACCTAGACCCGTATGAGAAACATCTGTGTACACTAGAAACCCATGTCCAGCCTATGGCAGTACTAACATTGACGCAGTAGTTAATGACCTCTTCAACTAAGTAAATGCAGCCTCGCACTTCTCGGTCCACTCATAAGCAACATCCTTCTGTGTCAGCCTCGTCATCAGTGAAACGAACTTCGAGAAATCCTTCACGAATCTACGGTAGTATCCTGCTAACCCCAAAAAGCTCCTAATCTCCAGTACTGATGTCGGTGCCGGCCAATCCGTGATCGTCTGAATCTTGGGCGGATCTACTGCAATCCCTGCTGCTCCAACAACGTGCCCCAAAAACTTGACCTCTGCAAGCCAGAATTCACACTTGCTGGCTTAGCGAAATGTTGGTGTTCCCTTAATGTCTGCAACGTCTCTCTGAGGTGTTGCTCCTGATCCTCACGTGTCCTCGAGTATATCAAGATGTCTTCGATGAAGACTATCACGAAGCGGTCGAAATATGGTCTAAGTACCCGGTGCATCAAATCCATGAAAACGGCGGGGGCGTTGGTCAACCCGAATGACATGACTGTGAACTGGTAGTGTCCGTATATGGTGCTGAATGCTGTCTTGGACCTATCCTCATCCTTGATCCTAAGCTAATGATACCCCGATCTTAGGTCTATCTTGGAAAAAAATTGTGCTTCTCTCAGCTAATCAAATAAATTGTCTATTCGTGGAAGTGGGTACTTGTTTCGATCACTCACTGTTCAACCGCACTTCGTAGTCGATGCAATTACTCAGACTGCCATCCTTCTTCTTCACAAACAGAATTGGCGCTCCCCACGGTGACATCGAATGTGTGATGAATCCTTTCTCCCCCAAATCCTTAAGTTGAGTCCTCCACTCCTTTAACTCTCTCGGAGCCATGTGGTACGGCGGTATCGCGATCAGCCTGGTACCCGATACTAGGTCAATGATGAAGTCTAGCTCTTGCGGTGGCGATAATCCAGGTAAATCTTCTGAGAAAACATCTGGGAGGTCTTGAACAACCGGTATCTCCTCTAGTCTGGGTCCCTGACTCTCCGCTACAGCGTACAACGCTACCTAGAGTCTCCATCTCTCCACTAGATGCAAACCGAACTCTCGTAGTGCTGAGTCTCGTGGTCGGGGGTGCTGTAGTAGTAGTTGTGGTGACGGGGGCGATCGAAACCGGTGCAGTCATCTGCACCGACATGTAAGAGATGAAATCGACGATCTGTCGCTCCTGAGCGGTCGTCCGGTCAGACATCCTTAAAAACTATCAACTGATACCGTGGGAGGCTGACTGCTGCTAGCTCCGGTGTCACCGACCTTGCGCGAATCCATCATCGGTGTCTTCAAGTGGATAGCGAACTCGAATCAGCTACTACGTGGCATAACCCATATATATACATATAGAAACTAACACGTACATATAAGAAATCCCCATCTCACCTTCACTCAATTCCCAACAAAATAGTTCCTAGGCAAGGATCATCTGGTTTCCACTTCTAAGGTTTGTGTTTTATACGAGTTCATATGGTTTCCACTCAATTCCCAACAAAATAGTTCCTAGGCAAGGATCATCTGGTTATCCCTAAGGTTCTATTACCTATGCTCTGATACCAACTGTGACGGCCCCTCTCCTAATCTAGGGCACCGCCCGGCCTAATCCCGTAATTAAGCCCTAATCATATCCATGCAGGACTTAACTATGTATTAGTCACCTTTACAACCTAGACGCCTCTTTTCTCGTGTTCAGGATAAGTAATACACTAGTCTTACCGGTTTATAAAATTTAGAGTTAATTAAAATTTTTTATTAAATTAATTAATTAACGTAAGTCTTATTGATTATGCAGAAGCAATTAGTAACTTATGCGGAAGCCATTTATAAAATCCTAAGTGTGGAAAACCAGGAAATGACATCACATATATAAAGTCCTCAAAATGCATTGAAACAGTAAAATAGTTTAAGTCAAGTCGGGGAACTAACACTCAACCCAATATACAACCCCAAATAGTATCTGAAAGACATATAACATATACAATTAAAATACCAAAAGAAGACCTACAATCGATGCGATGACGCGCGCGGCTCGGGGATAATCGCCGATTTTTCTCCTTGCCCACCATTGGTAGACGATTTCGCGACCCACCGTCATAAAAAGGACGGTGAGTACAAGAATAAAATAGTAATCCCTGATGACAAGTTTAATTTTCATTTCCAAATATTCAAATGGTATTTAAAAGCATATAAATGGGAAAACTAGAAAATAAACCATAAGCGAGTAAATACCAGAGTTAAACAAGTGATACTGACACTAGGCTAAGTAGTGGTGATTTAAGTCCGGTCGGCAGTGAAACATGTCACTCCGACTCAATAATCATATAGCACAAGGGACTCTAACCCAAGCGTTACCAGAGACTCTAACCCCGGTGTGTAGACCACCTCAGGGACTCTAACCACGAGTGTCATACATTGTCAAGTAACATGTGCCGACGTCCCCAGGGACTCTAACCCCGTGATTCGCGCACACCTCGATCGAGTACGGGACCTAAATGCAAAAACTAATTTTTAAATTTCAAGAAATACCAAGTATGGATTGTCAAGGCATAGGCACATCTACACACCTAAACAAATAAGGAATACAAGTCCTCTTAAACATTTATAAGATATTCACTAGCCTAATAGCATGCTATTTATCATTCAATTCACATTTAGAACAACAAGAATAGACATAGCATGGGATAGAATCAATGAATCAAATCAAATGAATGGATATCATGCAAACTAGACTCATCAAGTGAGCATGGACACAAAGAACACATGATATAAGAATACAAAAGAAAAATAGTCAAAAGGACTATGCAAGGAAAACAATTAATAGAAATGAAATGCCAAGTAAAGTTTTCATTAGGAATACTCACAACAACAAAGTAAAGTCGTAGCTTTACTGGCCTCCCGATACTCCAAATCTTATATTCACTCTCCCGTACCCTTTTTCCTAGGTTCCTGAGTTTTGTGTCATATTAGTTCAAATATAATGGGTTTAAACTCAATTTAGTGGTGTTTAATGTGTATTTAAATTGGTTCAATAGACTTTAAATCAATCTTCCTAAATCATCCCTTAAAGACTAAATTAAGTTTCAATTTCAGTCCTACATTTTAATGCACTTTTAGGCATGAAATGGTCCAAATATCGAAATCCTCCATCAGTACAATTGTTGTTGGTCTCTCTCTTAGCTTTCCGGAAAGGTTTAGTTTGCAAAATTCTGATTTAAAATGAAAGAGATGTCATGATTTTACTAAACATAGGTCTAATTGGAATTTAATCCGACCAGTGGATTTAGAAAATTTATATCTCCTAATCTATAGTTTCTAAAAATGTGTTTTTTGGTCACAAGGTAGAAATTATACCCAAATACAACATACTAAAAGATAAGCTCATTTGAATAAGTAGTTAGGGAGTTATGCTCTTAACAAATTTAGTTTCAAATCTTTCCTTATTAATTCCAGTACCTATTTGTAGAGCATGTTTGGACATAAAACCATTTGAATAAAAATAGCTTCAGTTAAGAAAATTTATTCCCCTTTAAATAAGCTTTCAAATGCCACTGGTTTGGATAAATATGGATCTAAAATGGGCCGATTTTGACCAAATTACTCAGGTTGATTCCTAATACAATATGCAGAATTCTAGTTTTGGTGTTGCAACTTCAAAAATTCATATCTTTATGATTTCAAAACCAAATTAAGAACTTCAATGTAGCTGGGTTATCAGCTTGAAATGAGGAATCCAAATATATAAATCAATTGTAAATACTCAATCATTTACCATCTGAAATTAGCCTAAAATTAGAACTTGTTCTAATTTCATCTAAAAAGATGTGTACCTATTTGATGTAGCACCTAGCTTGAGAACTTCTCGCCAACACCCATGGATTCCTTCAACACCTTGATGACTCACTCCTCTCCAGCAATTCATTCTTCTTCTCCCGTAAAAATGAATGAGTGATTTGGTTTGCATGTTGTTTGATCACTGATGTTATATATTAAGGTATGTTCATTCCTAGCCCTTGATCTCCATTGATTTATGTATCCCGAGGAATATCTAATGGTCCACCTCTTGCCATATATCCCACTAACTCCCACTAACTCAACCTCAAGTGACACCATTTCATTACTCACCTAGTTCCTAGATGTGCCAATGTGTATCTCTAGACCAATCCTATGCTTTCCATTTAATTTACTCAATTGTAGGCCTTTATTTTGATTTACATTAACAAACACAACCATAGGCTTATAAGTAATTCCTTATTTCATATCAGTATTAAATAAGACTTACCAAAATGCTAACTACCTGGTTCCCCGACTCGCACGCTACTCAAGGCGTGTCCCCGCTCTCGTCTTAACGCCTACAACTGTACAAATCGACTTAGTAAGTCTACACAATACATAACACTAGGCATACATCAATACAAAAATACAATATACCTCGGCCACGTGCCTCGATCGGTGCACGTATCACGGTGTAGGTCCCACGTCAAGGGTCAGTGATCCTGATTAAGGAATTAAAACGGGGGTTAGAGATTTGGGCTGTGACATCGCCCCTTATCATCTCTATCTTTGTATGCATGTACAAAAAAAATGCAATATCAAGAATAAATACAATTTATACGGAATTATAATCATACAATGTAAAGGTTACTATGTGATTTACTTAATCTTACAAACGCGATATCGCAACTCTCTTGCGCTTTCGAGTCGGTAAAGTAGTCCACACGAGCTCCAATTACGTCGTACAATTCATTTATAAGCTTAATAAGTTTCCATACCAATTCCACAATTTTTTTTTTCAATTCGTTACAGTTTAATTGACCCAATCGCATCCCGAAACCCCTAAAACTTACAAAATAAATTCTTTGATGCCTGGATTTCATTTTTTTGGCTCAAAATTATTGTTCGTCTTCGAAAATTACGTTGTGTAGGCTTAAATATAATATTTTCCAATTTCTTTTTATATTTTATCGATCCAACTCGACTTGAAAACCTCGGAATCCCTCCAAATCAACTCCTCGGATGTCCAGATCTCAATTTTGAATCAAAATTGTGATTCAAAATAAAAAATTAACCTATACTACGCATTAAAATAAATTTTCAAATTTTGGATATTTTCGAGTATCGTAACACGCCTTACTAGGAGAAATCTCGGTATATTTTGCAAATTAGTCAATTTCAAAACTCAAGCGATTTATCGTGAAAAATATTTTGACTATGTCAAACATATTCAACAAAATATTCCATTTTTTGACTGGATTATTCATCAATTTCCAAAACTTTCTCATCAAATTAATACAGTTTGGGAAAGCACATCTGGTGAAAAATATGTGCAATCTCACCCGCCTCTTGCACCTTTAAAAATAAAAGGAAATATCAAAGCTTCTCCTTTCAAAACTCATTTTGAAGATGAAGGCTATGCCTCCAAAAAGGATATCAATCACTTAATTGAACAAAATAACTATACTAATCTTTATCTTTCTACATTATCTGAGGTTTCGAAAACTTCAAAACATATAGTATCTACATCAAAAGATTCTCTTGTAGCATCTCCTATTATAACAAAATCCTTTTTTCCATCAACATCATCTGATCTACCACCTCAATCCTTTGCTGCTCCTAAATATTCAGATGACTTTCTAGACAAATTAACATCTCAAGCTAAATTATCATTAGCTAAATCTCAACCTTCAAGTTCCTCTAAAGACTCATCAAACAAAAAGGATAAAGGCCCTATTATTGCAAACTTAGATCAATTATCTGAGTCTGCACCTCTATGGCTTCATCACATATGACCTCTGCAATAACATCATCAAATGAGTCTATTTTCGACACATTCACATTCTCGATACTATTTCGATTAATAAAGTTATTCGAAAGAAGTTTGAAAACAATCCTATACAAATCGTTATCCCCTTAAAAAACAATTCTATTCCGGACTTTCTAAGGTGACCTTGTTCTTGAAGAAAAGGTTAAGCGTCATCAAAAATTTGATGGTAATTCCATTTATGATTGGAATATAGATGGATTATCTGAATATCAAATAATGAAAGTTATTTTACAAATACAAATCTATTCCAAGGCATGTTCTCTTCATGGTCATTTCGATTCCACAATAGCATTAGCCATTTCATCCGCTTTACTTGGTCAATTGTATGGTTGGTGGTATCATATGTTTAATCTCGCTAACCGAACCGCCATCATCAATGCTATCAAAAAAGATGCCAATGGTAATCCTATTCTTAATGAACTAGGACAACAACAACCTAGCGGTGTTGATACGTTACTCGCCAAAATTATCTGGTATTTTGTTGGCAATCTATATTCTCTCGATGAGAAGCTTTCTGATCAATTGCAAAATTTAAGGTGTAGAAACTTAAATGATTATCGATGGTATAAAGATACATTCTTTACCAAGCTTTATCAATTAACCGAACATGATACTTCTTTCGGAAAGAAAGATTTATTCTTTGGTTTACCCCATTCTTTTCGCCAAAGTAAAAGAATATATCAAAGATCAAAACGATGGATTTATGAACTGTCTCGCTTTGTCTTATGGAGATATTCTCCAATATATTCAATCTTGTGGTATTTCTATTTGCAATGATATGCGTGTTAAGCGCCAAATGCAAAAGGAAAAAAATACATTACGCCAAGATCTAGGCAATTTTTGTTATGATTTTGGTCACGATGTTGATATCACTCCTTTAGCAAATCAGTCTAGGAGACAGCGTATAAAACGCTATCCTACTCAATCAAAAAATCAATATTATTCTCATCCTACAGCTCGTCCTCGTACCCATCGACGTCCCAATAAAGCTATTAAAGCTTATCCTGCATCTTCGTTAAAGAAGAAAAATGTCTGTTATACTTGTGGAAAGCCTGGACATTATGCTAATAAATGTCATCTTAAAAATTATAAGCAAAAAATTCAGCATGTTCAACAATCGATTTCGATACATCCTCTGATGTATGTCATTGTCCTAACAATATACTCAATACTTCATCATCTTCTGATACAGAAATAAATGTATTAAGCGCACATGAAGAACTTATCTTCGCCATTGGTGAACAAATCACCGATCCTCTCTAAAGTATCAATATTTTTGAGCTTGTTTCCAAAGCCCATATCACTGATCCTCCACCTGAGTCATACAATAAAAAATTTCATAAATTCAAACAACAATTAAATGTTGATCCTAATAAATATTCATTTGATGAACTTATGAAAGTTGTGCAGACTAAACCACATAATAAACCCAATCAAGCAACAATTCAAACCCTCCAAACAGAGATCAATCAATTAAAATCCGAAATCATTGCTTTAACAAATCGGGTAAATACCCTTGAAATAGTAACTCAAGACTCTGTTTCTGAGTTTGATCCAAATCACGATAATGTTTTTATTGAAACAATAACGCAATATACTCATCAAAGATGGTTTACACCAATCACCATTTCTATCAAAGATTTTTCATCAAAATGCTCTGCTTTAATTGATTCTGGAGCTGATTTAAATTGTATTCGTGAAGGTCTTATACCTCTCAAATATTGTGAAAATACATCAAGTGTAATCTCGACAGCTAATGGCAAAACATCACATATTACATATAAAGTCCCTCTTGCTCATATATGTCATCAATCTATTTGTATTCCTACCTCATTTATCATTGTTAAAGGTCTTAAACATTATATACTATTAGGAACTCCATTTTTACAATGCATACAACCATTTTCAGTTTCATCAAAAGGTATTTCTACCATCCTTCAAAATAAAAATATTTTATTCGCATTTCTTCAACCTCCTAAAATAAAATATTTGAATCATCTTTTTCATCAAATCGACTATAAACAAACTCATATCAACTTTTTACGTTCTGAAATCAATTTTCTCAAAACTGATCAAATTTGGCAAAATCCTTATTTTCAACAAAAATTAAATGATTTCCAATCCATTTTACATCAAAAATGCTGTTCTGATATTCCTTTTGCCTTTTGGGCCAGAAAACAGCACATTATAACCCTTCCATATCTTCCTGAATCTCATGAATCAAATATTCCAACAAAAGCTAATACTTCTCAAATGAATTCTCGTTTACGAGCTCTTTGTCAAAATGAAATCAAAGATTTACTTGCCAAGAAATTAATTACTCCTTCTATATCCTCATGGAGTTGCACTGCATTCTATGTCGAAAATGCCCCTGAATTAGAAAGAGGAGCACCTCGACTTGTCATCAATTATAAACCATTGAATAAAGTTCTCAAAACAATTCGTTATCCACTACCCAATAAATATGATCTTATCAAGGCCACTACGTCTGCCGTAGTATTCTCTAAATTTGATCTTAAATCTGGATTTTGGCAAATTCAGATTCATCCAGCTGATCGCTATAAAACTGCATTTAACACTCCATTTGGTCAATACCAATGGAATGTCATGCCTTTTGGCCTAAAAAATGCTCCATCTGAATTTCAAAAAATCATGAATGACATATTTAATCCGTATCATGAATTCATTCTTGTTTACATTGATGATATATTGGTTTTCTCTAAATCAATTGATCAACATTGGAAACATCTATATACCTTTCAATCCCTTATTCTTAAAAATGGTCTTGTGCTATCACAAAAGAAAATGTATCTATTTCAAACCTCTATAACCTTTTTAGGTTTTAAAATATCAAATCAAACCATTACTCCAGTAAATCGTGTAATCGATTTTGCTGATAAATTTCCAGATCAACTTGCTGATAAAAATCAATTGCAACGTTTTTTAGGTTGTCTCAATTATTTATTTGATTTCTATCAGAATGCGGCATTAGATCGCAAACCATTGCAAGATCTTCTTAAAAAAGAAGCAAAATTCATATGGACATCAAGCCATACCTCTGCCATTCAAAATTCTAAACAAAAAATAAAATCTCTGCCATGTCTTCATCTAGCTAATCCTAGCTACCCTAAAATCATTCAAACTGATGCCTCTGATGTAGGCTATGGTGGAATCCTTCTACAAAAGGATCTTTCTCATAAAGAACATTTAGTATGCTATACTTCTAAATTGTGGAATCCTACTCAACGAAATTATGCCACTGTCAAAAAAGAAGTTTTAGCAATTGTTCTTTGTGTTCAAAATTTTCAATCTGATGTTTTAAATCAAAAGTTCTTAATTCGTGTTGATTGCAAAGCAGCAAAAGAATTTCTTTTAAAAGATGTCAAAAATTTGGTTTCTAAACATATTTTTGCTCGCTGGCAAGCAATATTAAGTATTTTTGATTTTGATATTGAATATATTAAAGGCACTAATAACTCTCTTCCTGACTTTTTGTCTCGCGAGTTTCTTACTTCTCATACTTCTTGACAGATCTACATGTCTTTCAAAGGCAAACATCCTGTATCAAAATCCAATAAATTCGCTCCATTAGCCAATCTCCCTTCCACCAAATCTCAATATCGATTCAGCAATCGCCATTTAGTCTTTCTCCTGGAATCTAGTCATCTAGAAAAATCCCTAGAAGCACAAATTCAATTTATCTTTCCTCCTTGTCTCCATTTTATTCCAAATCGCCCCAACATCACTATCAAGTTTTATGAGACGCTTCTGACTTCCACTGATTCTGTCTCCATTGAGCATTTTAAAAATCAAAATTCGATGAAATTGCTTATTCCAAGCTCAAAATTCAAAAGGTTTTATCCATTCCTGAATGGGTTCAAAGAACAATCGGCAACAGAGTCCATTCATCTATCAGTCTATGACTCTCGTCAAAGACAAATCTCCTTTGCAAGTCAATTATAAAAACTACATTGATGCTTGGCGTCATATTTTGTTTTATAAAGATCATTCTTCAGGTCACTCATGGTATTTAACTTTCAAAAAATCATTGAAAGCTAATGTACCAAATTGGTTCATCACTGAATGGTGGACTAAGTTTGGACCTCCATTGGAAATTCTTCCATTTGAAATTTTTAAAAAATTCTCAGCTGAAAAATTAACCCTTTTTCAGTTTTTGCATAAACATTCTATACCATGGATTCTTAAATAGCATTATGGCACTCATACCATAACCACTGCTCAAAATCAATCTTTGACTTATCTCTCGCAAGAGATTCAATGCAAATGGTGGGATAAATTTAATGTCGATTCAGTTGACATTTCTATTCCCTCTGTCTCTACTATTAAAACCAAACAGCCTGCCATTAATCAATCCAAGTATCCTGGTGAATTTCCAGTTGATCTTAGCCCTCCGGCTGAGAAACATGAGGAATCTCCTCCGTTACCTAAAACATTCAAAGAAGTAGTTCTTCCTCAAGAAGCATCAAGTTCAGCCAATACCACTGATTTGGCCAAATCCATCATACAGCAAGTTAATGAAAGCATTCAACAAAACTTTCTAACCATGCATGAACAATTTGATAAAAGATTTCAACAGTTTGAAGAGAAATATTCAGCATCATCCAGAACTCATTCAGACAGTTGTTCGAATTATTCTGCTGATCCATTTGAGTTATAATGCAGACTTTAGCCCGTGCTCTCAATCATCCTGCAATCCGTGATCCTATGATTGATATCATCCATGCTGAATTAATCAGTAAGGGTGTTGAGATCTTGCTAAATAGCACCGATACCAGATATCAATTATACATTTTCACATGCAGCACTCTCCTTTGGACTTATGAAGATGCCAACATGCTTTTAACCTTATGACATTTATTAGAAACCAATCATTCATGTGGTTACCCATTATCCCGATTTTTATCGGTATCCAACTTACATGCATTTTAACCTATGGAGGATTCTCCGTATGGAACCCATCCGGTTCTATTGCCGTTATCTTAACAATTAAGGTTCAGGCCCTTGCCATCATTTTCTATCTAGCTCATGCTTCCTGGACTTGTCCAGCCATCAGGCTCAGGCCATCCATCTTATCAAGCACATGCTTCCTGGCATTATTTGCCAGCCATCATGATCTGCAATGAGATTCTTATCTCATCTTTCATCCATGTAGCTTTTGATAAAACAGCTTTGTAAAAGTGCTACAGTCATTAGCTTTTACTTTATTGAAGAGTCAACACTGTTCATAGCTTTTACTTTTGTGAAAGGTCAAGTATTGTTCATACTTTTGTGAAAGGTCAGTACTATTCCTACTTTAACCTTTACTTTTGCGAAAGGTCAGTCCTATTGTAATTTGTTGGTTTGTGAACTACTTGAGAGTAGTGCGTCTATAAATAGATGTTGTTTGCTCAGTTGTAAATCATCGAAGTTTATGTCTAGTTTAAAATCGAGTCTATGAAGTTTTTCTTCAATCAATAAAAATAGCTATCTTTTCAGTTTCTCTTTTTTAATTTTATCATCCTCATTCTTCTATCTCGCCATTATTTGTTGAACCTCGTTTCAATTATCTCCTCAAACCGAATTATCGGTATCATTTTGTGAAATGTATTTTTTTCCTTTTGCAGTTGGCGCTTAACACGCATATCATTGCAAATAGAAATACCACAAGATTGAATATATTAGAGAATATCTCCATAAGACAAAGCATACCAGTTCATAGATCCATCGTTTTGATCTTTGATATATTCTTTTACTTTGGCAGCAAAGAATGGGGGTAAACCAGCAATAAATCTTTCTTTCCAGAAAGAAGTATCATGTTCGGTTAATTGATAAAGCTTGGTAAAGAATGTATCTTTATACCATCGGTAATCATTTAAGGTTCTACACCTTAAATTTTGCAATTGATCAGAAAGCTTCTCATCGAGAGAAGATAGATTGCCAACAAAATACCAGATAATATTGGCGAGTAAAGTATCAACACCGCTAGGTTGTTGTTGTCCTAGTTCATTAAGAATAGGATTACCATTGGCATCTTTTTTGATAGCATTGATGATGGCGGTTCGGTTAGCGAGATTAAACATATGATACCACCAACCATACAATTGACCAGTAAAGCCAGATGAAATGGCTAATGCTATTGTGGAATCAGAATGACCATGAAGAGAACATGCCTTGGAATAGATTTGTATTTGTAAAATAACTTTCATTATTTGATATTCAGATAATCCATCTATATTCCAATCATAAATGGAATTACCATCAAATTTTTGATGACGCTTAACCTTTTCTTCAAGAATAAGGTCAGCAGGAGAAGGTCTGGAATAGAATTGTTTTTAAGGGGATAACGATTTGTATAGGATTGTTTTCGAAACTTCTTTCGAATAACTTTATTAATCGAAATAGTATCAGAATGTGAACGTGAGTCAGAAATAGACTCATTTGATGATGCTATTGCAGAGGTCATATGTGATGAAGCCATAGAGGGTGCAGACTCAGATAATTGATCTAAGTTTGCAATAATAGGGCCTTTATCCTTTTTGTTTGATGAGTCTTTAGAGGAACTTGAAGGTTGAGATTTAGCTAATGATAATTTAGCTAATTGAGATGTTAATTTGTCTAGAAAGTCATCTGAATATTTAGGAGCAGAAAAGGATTGAAGTGGTAGATCAGATGATGTTGATGGAAAAAAGGATTTTGTTATAATAGGAGATGCCACAAGAGAATCTTTTGATGTAGATACTAGATGTTTTGAAGTTTTCGAAACCTCAGATAATGTAGAAAGATAAAGATTAGTATAGTTATTTTGTTCAATTAAGTGATTGATATCCTTTTTGGAGGCATAGCCTTCATCTTCAAAATGAGTTTTGAAAAGAGAAGCTTTGATATTTCCTTTTATTTTTAAAGGTGCAAGAGGCGGGTGAGATTGCACATATTTTTCACCAGATGTGCTTTCCCAAACTGTATTAATTTGATGAGAAAGTTTTGGAAATTGATGAATAATTCAGTCAAAAAATGGAATATTTTGTTGAATATGTTTGACATAGTCAAAATATTTTTCACGATAAATCGCTTGAGTTTTGAAATTGACTAATTTGCAAAATATAGGTTTGAATGGATGATTTAAGAATTGGTGTTTTAATAAATCATAGTCTAAAACAAAATCTAGATGATGAATCATTTATTTGTGATTCTTCTTCCAAAGAAACAACAGATTGTGATTCTTCTTCTAAAGAAACAACATTTATGTGATATTCAGCAAAATCATTGATAGTTACATTATCATCAGAAGGAGCTGCATAAATCGGATAAGCAACGCCAGTTGCAGGAGGTGGATGCAATGGAGGTGACGAAGACTCATTGTTTGATGAAGTAGAGGATTTATCTTTTTGAGATTTAAAGATAGTGGAGGTAGATGTTGATGTAGATGCTCTGGGAGCAAATATAATATCAACATTACCATCATCATGAGTAATGATTTGATGAATTTCATTTGACACTTGTCGTTTTTGACATTCTTCTTTATTTGTATCCTTGATGGTCCACTGATGTGGTATTGAAATATCATTCCAATTAATTAATTGGGCACGATCAACGGTATTATTTTTAATATTGCTTAGGAAAAGGGTGGATGTTCAGGTATGCAAATTTGTATATGCAACATCAGGAACAATGGTTTGCATTAACTTATAATATATGCGATAAACAACCGCAACATTAGAAGTTATGCCTTTCATTTTGAAGCCTTGAGTATATATGCCTAATACTGCTGCTTCATGAGGTAAGTCATCATGTAGACTTATGGTGAAATTTGGAAAACAATTAAAATGAATAGGTCATTCAGCAAGACTACCTTCAATCATGCCTAAGAGCGAATCATTAAATTATTGATGGCGTTTATCTCGTACAAAGACTAACACTGATGTATTAAGACCTAAGGTGATTAAGGGCTTGATGGCGACTTGGATGAGTCCAATATGCAAATATTTATGAGTTGCTTTATATTTTTGAATTTTCTCAGGAGAGATGAGATGAATTTCTTTTCCTTATTCATCAATGGAAATTGTATCTTCTTCTAATTTGATAATAAAATCTTGTTTTTTAGAAAAAGATCCTTGATTGTAAACTAAGGATGGTTTTATTGTAGGAAGATTCCAATTACGAAGTGATTGATCGATTTGAGAATAAGAAATCTCATGAATATTTTTAAGATCGAGTTTAGTCATATGTTTAACAGTTTAGTAGAAACAGAATTGCCAGAAGGTTCGGATGACGATCCAGGTTCAAATTGAATCGATGAAGGTTTTCGAGATAGGGCTCTTGATAAAGTTTTGATTAGGTTACTCATGGGTTTGCTATTTGGTTAACATACACTTGGTCAACGATTTGCAAATTAATACAATATACCTCGGCCACGTGCCTCGGTCGGTGCACGTATCACGGTGTAGGTCCCACGTCAAGGGTCAGTGATCCTGATTAAGGAATTAAAACGGGGGTTAGAGATTTGGGCTGTGACATCGCCCCTTATCATCTCTATCTTTGTATGCATGTACAAAAAAAATGCAATATCAAGAATAAATACAATTTATACGTAATTATAATCATACAATGTAAAGGTTACTATGTGATTTACTTAACCTTACAAACGCGATATCGCAACTCTCTTGCGTTTCGAGTCGGTAAAGTAGTCCACACGGAGCTCCAATTACAGTCGTACAATTCATTTATAAGCTTAATAAGTTTCCATACCAATTCCACAATTTTTTTTTCAATTCGTTACAGTTTAATTGACCCAATCGCATCCCGAAACCCCTAAAACTTACAAAATAAATTCTTTGATGCCTGGATTTCATTTTTTGGCTCAAAATTATTGTTCGTCTTCGAAAATTACGTTGTGTAGGCTTAAATATAATATTTTTCCAATTTCTTTTTATATTTTATCGATCCAACTCGACTTGAAACCTCGGAATCCCTCCAAATCAACTCCTCGGATGTCCATATCTCAATTTTGAATCAAAATTGTGATTCGAAATAAAAAATTAACCTATACTACGCATTAAAATAAATTTCCAAATTTTTTCGAGTATCGTAACACGCCTTACGAGGAGAGATCTCGGTATAAATCCTCGAGAAAATCCCAAATTCCTTATTTTTCTTAAAAATCCACAATTTCAATTTATTTGGCTCAAATATATATTTTTTTTTTCTGAAATTTTCTCATTTTCTGAATTTTTTTTCAATTTCTAGCAAAGTTCTTTTTTTTTTTTTCAAATTAAAAAACGGTTTGGTTTGAACATACGAACCGGCCCGGTTCGATAGCCATCCCTTTCTTCAGTCTCATGTTCTCTGTTCTGCCAACAAACTCAAATTGAATTTTTTTTAATGGGTTTGGGTTTCCCTAAGGTACTCTTAGGGAGGGAAGACGGCTCCTATGCCGTCTCCTTCCTCTCGACACGACCACCCATCTCCTCTTTCAATCAACGACCCGTCAACAACAAACAACCCAACAACACGGCCACAATGACAACCAACACAACAACAATCCACACAACTCACTTTGGTCTTGATCTCTATCTCTCTCCTCTCTGTCTCCCCTTCCTCGTCTCCTCAATGGATTTTTTTCTTTCTTTCACAGTTTCGAAACGCAGAGGCGATGCGTTGAAAACATATATATTATATTTCCTCGAGATTCACTTCACGCGAATCTCGAGAAAAATCTAATGATTCTATTTCATAAAATAAATTTGATTTTCCTCGAGATATATATATCTCGGGTCAATCTTTATTTCAAAACAAAATTGATGAGGCGGTGTATGTTTTGAAGATATATATGTATATATATATATATTTGAATTTCCTCGAGATTCGCATCGCACGAATCTCAAGGCAAATTTAATGATAGGAGCAAAGACTTAATTTCATCGAGATACGTAACACATATCTCGAGGTAAATCTTATGGTTTAATAGCACCATACAAATCACTTAATTTCCTCGAGATTTGACAGCACACATCTCGAGATGCGTATATTCCTAACCAAAAGCAACATTCAACCATTTCAACTTCTCGACGATCACGCTACGCGTATCTCGAGGTGAATCCAATGTATATTTTTATTTAATTCAAACTATATGATTTGTTTCTATATATATATATATAAACTCTATATATAAATATATATACACCTATGTATTTTTGCGGCTATAAATTCGCCATACACGCCAACGATTACCCTTGGGTGTGCACACACAGACACACTTATACATCCCACGCGTGTCACCCTCGACCCCGCGTGTCATTAAGCGCTCACTAATTTATTAATTATTTTATTTAATCTCATGATTATCTATTCAATTTATGTCCAAATTAAATTCAGAAAAATACCCCAAAATTATCAAAATTGGAGAAAATTCCTCAATGCGCTCGATTCAAAACTCACGGACATCGCGTATACACTCCACTTGACCTTATTTCGCGTCGAAATAGTGTATAATACATCAAATATGCACACATCACACAAAAATTAATAATAAATTTATGATTTCCGATCCGAAACGCGTGGGTCCCACCTCGGATACTTAAATCCCAAATATAATCCGAAAATACTTAATTAGCATCCTTATTAAGTTTATAAAATTCTCAGATGTCACAAGTGCTACTAACCGCAAGCACGAATTGCTGGATCCGGACATTATTGTCTTAAGGAGATAGAGTGTTAAACTCTAGCCTCCATCTACAATTTCTTCAATTCATCAAGTTCGGACTATTTTCTACGTCAATTAAGCCATGACTCCACCAAGCGACGTAGTGGAGGTTCATGATTCCAATAAGTTTAAGACAATACTAATATGCTCTACATTTACGCATGATGTCGCAAGAGATTGAATAAGATGTGTCTATTTGAGAAACTTAATGGTTCTATCGTGACGTGATTCAGAAAAAAAGAGAGAAAAAAAGAAGGTACGCATTTATTTCTTTATTAATTACATCGCTGATGATGTTTACGAGCCCATGTAATTGGGTACAATGGCTTAATACATAGTTTGGTATGATTTTATGATTTTATCACGTGAATGTGTTATTTAATCATGTGTCATGTTCATGGATTTTTTTTTTTTTTTTTTTTTTTTTTTTTTTGTAGAACATTCATGAAATGATGAAATTATGTATTAACGGTCATATTTTGTTTGAATCGATAGTCCACTTGTATCGTGGGATATTAGTGCCTCTGTGGATAATGCCATATTTTTTGGCAGCATGCATTGATGAGATCCTTGGACTTAATTGGGAGGAGGCATATTATTAATCCAATGGGCATGTTAATTAATTCAATAATTAGTATAAGAAAATCAACTAAGTACTTGCAGAATCGCACAAGGCACGTCTCTGTTTATCTATATCATTGTATCCATGTACAAATGAAGTTTATACAAAGAAGCATGGTTGTGTAATCTATTAGATTATATCCTAAAGTTTGGATGATAATTATACATGCTTTATTAACTATTGACCTGTTGAGACACTCCCAATGCTTATGCTATATATTGTGCGTCTACGCGATATGAAGTGGTATGACAAAAAAATAACTAGTAATTATATAATTGTGCATATATTAGTATATATGTGCATATATGAGTGGTTAATCCATATGTTTGCTATATGGTTTGCGACTTCATTCATCTGATAGTTTTGGTGCAAATATTATGCTTTTGGTTACATTGATCTTTGTTATCCTTTAATATATCATGTTAATCATATGATAACTATCAATAATTTTGTTAGATAATTATACCTATATATGTTAACTAATAAGGAACTTGTGATATTCCTTAAAGAAGTCCAAAAGATATATTGTTGGGTGACTCCTCTTCTAAGGATATTATATGGATTAACATCGGATTATCAGAATTGTGGGGGGTAAGAAGCAATTAATTTAATTGCATGCAAGCCCTAATTTTGATAGTTATATATTCCGAAATGAAGATATGTTACTAATTAATTGTCCGCGAATACCAAATAAGTGTGGGGTTCTCTGGCTAAAAAGCTAATTAAAAAAAAGGTACAGTTAAAATTGAACCCAAAAACCATTGTTTGTATGATCGTTGGTTATGGTTATAGTAGTAATGCATATATATATATATATATATATATATATATATATATATATATATTCCTCGAAACCAAATTCTAACAAAAGAATTTGTGATGATGCGAGTAGTAGTAATCTTCTAAATAAAGAGGATGAACCTAAAAAAAGCAAGAGGACAAAAATTGCGAAATCTTTTGGTCATGATTTTCTAATTTATATGTTAAAAATGAACCTCAAACGTTTAAAGAGGCTACATCTACGTCCAAAGTTCCTTTATGGAAATAAGTGATTAATAACAAAATTGAATCAATTATGTACAATTGTATCTGGGAATTGGTGGATTTACCATATTGTATGAAGCCTTTGGGGTGTAAATGGATTTTTAAAAGAAAATTAAAGGCGGATGATTCAATTGATAAATACAAGGCTATGTTAGTAGCCGGGCTTTAAACAAAGAGAGGGATATGATTTCTTTGATACATATTCACCGGTAACGAGGATAACATCCATAAGAATGTTAATTGCAATTGGTGCAATAAACAATCTTGAAATTCATCAAATGGATGTTAAAACGACGTTTTTAAATGGTGAATTAAAAGAAAAAATATACATGTAACAACCGAAAGGATTTGTTGTACCGGGACAAAAGCAAAAAGTGTGTCAACTTGATAAATCTTTATATGGATTGAAACAAGCCCTGAAACAATGACATATTAAATTTGACAATGTCATGTTATCAAATGGTTTCAAAATCAATGAATGTGACAAGTGTGTATATGCCAAAGACACATCTTAAGGCTTTGTCATAGTTTGCCTATACGTGGATGATATGTTGATTATAAGCAATGATAAAGTTATAATCAAATATACAAAGAAAACGTTGACACAAAATTTTGAGAGGAAAGATATGAGAGTTGCCGATGTTATTTTATGAATTAAAATTTCTAAGATAGCGAATGGATTGATGTTCTCTAAATCTCATTATATTGAGAAGATATTGAATTGATTCAATAAATATGACACAAGTCGAATAAAGACACCAATGGATGTTAGTGAATCTAATTAAACATAAAGAGTAACCCATAGATCAAGTGGAGTATTCGCGTATACTTGACGGTATAATGTATGTCATGTCATGCACGAGACCTGACATAACATGTGTAGTAAATCGATTATGTCGATTTGCAAGCAATCCAGAGAGAGATCATTGGAAAGCAATGATAAGAGTACTTAGAAATCTAAAGTACACAAAGAATTATGCATTGCGCATTATACGAAATATCCTGTTGTTCTAGAAGGATATATTGATGATAACTGGATATCATATATTCATGATACTAAATCTACAAGTAGATATGTGTTGGAGATGTGTGAATCGGAGTCCTTCATTGGTTAATTAATTAAGTATTGTGACATCATATAATTAAGTACTTAAGTGTTAATCTTTTCCTAAAAAGTACTGAGATCTTTTTAAAGTAAAACTCCACACCCGTGAGCTCAAGGTTATTAAGTTGGGGATAATATCAGTGCTAGTGAGATCTACGGACCCACGTATAAAGGCGCGGGTGGACCCAACAATATGTTTTCACACTTATAGATGATGTCATATCTTGAAAATCTACTAAACAAACGTGCATAACTAGATTTACTATGAAATCTGAATTCATAGCTTAAGATAAAGCTAGTGAAGAAGCCGAATGGCTCAAGAATTTTTTAGAAGATATTCCTTGTTGATCGAAAACTGTGTCAACCATTTGTATCTACTGTGATAGTATGTCTGCTATAGAATCCATTGTGGATACCCAACCTAGCTGACTGGAGATCCCTAAGAAATAGGTTCAAAAGGGACAACTAAATGATGGAGTCTGGTATAGCACTAGGGAGTTTAATTCCAACCCATTCTTATGATATATGTTGTAGTGCCGCTTGCAAAATTATTGAGAGTAAACTTTGCTTTTAATGATTTCTATGACATAATTTTATGATGGGTATAGCAGGATACTCATAATAGAAATCACCTATATGAGTGCGAACTGAGCCAATTACATGAGAATGTTTAAGGTTTGAATTCTCTAAAGCGCTCATGAATCTGGGAGTTCTTCAGGGCCATATTAATGAACACAACCAAGGAACTCAAATTGCAGAAGTGGGTTGTTGTTTTGGTTTGCACAAACGGCTGAACAGTTCAAGACATCGTGTTCACTGATTAGTTAGCAACCCGATGGTGTTACACTAGGGAATGTTTAAAGCCACAAACTACCTATCATGATGCCGCTCATTTCCACCGTACTCACTCTAGAGTCTGCATTATTAAAAAAAAAAACAAAATCATGAAAAAATCCATTTATGTGGGGGGATAATAATAAATAACGTGAGATATTAGTCAATTTCCATTCATGTGGAGGTTTGTTGGAATAATGCACATAGTTAGTGACAATATATATTATTTAATATAGGAATGATAAATTGAGTAGGTGTAATGTGTCAATATATATACTAGGTTTGTGAACGTGCTTCACACGTTATGCTCGCGGAAAGACTTATATGAATATTGATTTATAAATAACTCAAAAGCGTGGACTCACATTATTATTTATTTTTTAAAGTGACATGTTGGAGCTCGCTTGCTGCACTCACGGAAATACTTATATGAATATTGATTTATAAATAACTTAAAAGCTTGAAACTCACATTATTATTTATTTTTAAAGTAAAAATTGATTTAGCAATAATCCAAAAAAATGTAGCAAAAATTTGGTTTATAAGTAAATAAAGTCTATATTCTCCATTCTTTTGGTCATCATGATCACTAATTTTTTGTAAGTTAGAAGACAAGATTATGGAAATCTCGAACTCATCTCATCTTAATGTGTTATGGATGTTATTGCTCTAACAACCAATTAGATATCATCAATGTTGAAAGAAGCTTCTTCAAACAATGAGACATTTAAATCAGATTCATAAAAAAACCTATGGTAGTATTGATTTAGCTGTGATTCTTTCATCATCAATGAGACCCTCTCCTCCAATCTTGAATATATTTTTTTGATGTTGCTAGATATTTATCTTGTTTGGATTTCATGTCATGTTACCATTTTTTTGAAGTAGTTCATGGAGAGGTGCGAATGAATTCTTCTCTCGATTTTAATCGGTAGACAATTATTGGGAAATATTTTTCCTAAATTGCATTATATAGTCGGTAATTTAAATACATATGTTGCATCAACTTATGTATGTACAAGTACAATGATATAAACTTAATGAAGCATCAAACACGCCTCTCCTTTCATCCAGGCTTATATGAGTCATATATGTAAATTGTACAACAATTGAATGGGAATGACACAAAAACTATAGTATTTATTTTTCTCTCTATAATTATATTAAAGGCCTAATGTGACATTTGGGGTGATTTTTAATTTTTTCTTTTTAGGAAACGAAGTTAGATGGATCTGCCCCAATTCTCGCTTTGATAATCCTATCGATTGTGAAACAAGGTCGATTCCTAATTCTCCGCGGTTGTCTTCTCTTCCGGTGATGTGATCGGAGTCGAAGGGGAGGAGCAAATGCCACGAGATCGGAGTCGGGAGAGCGAGCGAGAGCGAGAGCGGCGCGGCGATCAGATGGTGAAGTAAGATGTGCCAACGCTAAATAACTCGTCTTCATGGTCAGCTCTTTCACTCTCTCAATCGATCGATCGATCTTATGCCTTTTTTTCTTTGATTTGTTATTTTGGTTGGATTGATCTTGGATCTTCCTCCAATGTCTCCAATGTGATGTGTTTTGAACCTAGTTTGGTGAATAACGTTGGATCTTTGGTGTTGGTTGCGATTGTTGGTTGCGGTTGTTGATTTGTTGATATTTGATTTGGATCTGAGATCTGTTGGTCTTGATCAGATTTTTTTTTTTTTTTTTTTTTTTTTTAATTAATAAATAACGTTGGATCTGTTGTTGGTGGTTGCGATTGTTGGTTTCGGTTGTTGATTTGTTGATATGTGAGCTTGGATCTGAGATCTGTTGGTGCAGATCTGCTGGTTTTTTTTTTTTTTTTTTTTTTAAGTATGTCATGACCTCGGCCTAACGGATACAATGGTTCGAGAGGCATGGACGAGAGGTTATTCGAAAAGGAAACAAAAGGTGGGAGAAACAAATGGGTGGAACAATAAAGGGAATGAAATTCGGTGGTATTTTATGGGAGAGAAAAAACAATTCTCGGTGGATCTCTTGAAATCGGGGCCATAAGAATTACCGAATTTTCCGCTAAGCAATCCTACATAGTATTGATTGACTCGAGAAATTTGTACTGATGGATGGTTGGGGTAATTAATGGGATAGTCAAAAAGGGCGGAAGAGCTATCATCGAAGTTACGGCATGAAGGGCTTGTTACTATTTCCTTGCAAATTCTACACACAACAACGAGAGGGCGGTCTTGAAGATCTTGAAGCTATCGAGCGTGGGAGACAAATGGTGCTAATTCCGAAGGAGACAACAAACAAGCTTGGCGTAAATTTCTTGATGCTTTACGGGACAAGCGGGAAGGCCCGACCTTGAGGGTATCTCGTACGGACCTCAAGCTTCTACCTCAACAAATGGTGGTTTCGTTTGTGAACCACATCAAGGTACGAGGGCTGCCGAGGGAGGACACCCAATTCGTCTCCTCCAAAGAGGCAACAACGTCACGACGTGCGATTGGGAACCAGCACTTGTGATCTTCCGTTCGTCGCGATATGCTGCATGGGAAGAGATTGAAGAACGACTAACTTTGGCCCTTAACCGTCCCACCAGTCTGAAATCTATAGGGGAAGATCGGGCCATATTGTTTTGCTCCTCGGAGGCGGAAAGGATGCGGATAATTCATCAGCTAGATTTAATCGGAGGTGACCTTGTGGCCTCGGCGACGCCGTGGAAACCAGAGCTACATTGGGAGGATCGCAAGTGGGGAGGGGTAAATTGTTGGATATCTATTGCGGGACTCCCACTTAGCCTTTGGAACACGAGAGAGGCGGCGATGATTGGAGATAGATTCGGTGGGCTATTGGAGGTTGACGCGCAGACGAGGAGGCGACAGAACTTTGAGTCGGCGATAATCAAAGTCAAAGGGAGATTTAAAGGCTTCTACCCGTCGGAGTTGACTATACCATGCCGAATAGTGCTGCGAAATTGTTCATCTCTCGAACCCGGAAGTTGTTCATCGAAGGCTCCGGAGTGGTCAATCATTCGAGATCATCATAATTTGGGAGTTGGGCGGGTGGACGGGTCGCCGAGCTACCGCGATGCTCCCACACTGAGATGTTTACTCTTTGTGGTGGATCTCACACTAGGACGGATTTGCGGCCCCGCACTTTTGATGATGAGAACGACCTCGCTAGTTGGGCTAATGGAGAACATGACCCTTGCGAGCCCAAATGTGCGGCCAAACGAGCGTTGACTCAACATCGGCCACATCAGGGTGGATCGAGTGCGACAATACGAACGGAGAGCACGGTTCCTACGAGGCCATATACGGCTGCCGATGGAGGCAATGAAGCAACATCGTCGACGTCGGAGCCGAGACGGGAGCCACGGTGTTCGATGACTATTCGATTTCGCCGTGACGACGGGATGGTCGGAGATCGGGGGCTGCCGCACCTAGGTGTACGGCCTCATACCATACATGATGATGACACTACGTGTCATCTCAATGCTCCCCTACGAGTCATTCAAACGACTAGTCCGGTAAAAAGTAAGGGAATGCATTGATGGGAGAGGGGACAAATGCCCGATTGGAGATGTCCAATATTGATGCGGGATTATGGCATGTTTTTGATCGGGCGACGGTTGAGATGTCGAGGCATGGCCCATGGAGATTAATGTTTGAATCCCGATTGAACGTGATCAACATGAGTTCGGAATCCCAAATTGAGGAGGAGACTCGGTCATACAATCACACATGGGTCGCACGGGAGACTTCTCGGTAGGAATGATCGGGTCGGCTGCGGGGGTTGAGCAAGCAAACCAAAAGGGGGACGGATGCGGTTTGTTTAATGAAAGTGAAGGAGAGGCGGTCTTGATGATTTTGGAATAGAAGTCAATGCGACTCTCAAGGATTACAAGAGGAAGGACGGAGACACGATTGGACGCGGAGTCCCGTCGATGACTCGGGTGAATCTAGGGAGATAGAGGTGGGGGTGGACATGGACGAAATTATTGCGGAATCCTCGAGGAACGGATTTTGAAAGCCCATTTGGTGGATACGTCGCAGACGGAACCACTTACGGGGAATTTGATTGAAAGGGAAGTGGAGGCAATCCACCTTACGCGATCGAGGCGGCGTGGGATTATCTCCCCGGGATACACGAGATATTGACGAAGGTGGGTGTGAGGCGACACTGAAATAGATTCATCGAGTTTGAGGTCCTACATAGGGGGAAGGTCAAAGGAACATTGACGAGGAGAGCTACGACGTGGTAGTGCCCCCGGTAGACTTTCTCTCTCGATGTGGCATTGAGATCATTAGGCAACCCGGGGTTGCCACCCGAGGGAGTCGAATATTTTGCGTCTAGCGAGAGAACAACGCCGAATAACATCTAGCATAGACTATAGTAAACCGGATAGGAGGGAGTTGGTGCACCTAGATGAAGATTTTAACATGGAATGTTAGGGGTCTAGGGATGCAACGAAGAAAAGACTTATTAAGGAGGAGGTTAAAAGGCGGAACCCAGATTTCTTGATCTGCACTGAGAGACAAAAGGGAATCATTTAGCCGTGGTGAGGTGTGTATTTGTATGGAGTGGGCGATTCAAGGAATGGGCGGTGATGGATTACGTGGGCGCTAGTGGGGGAATTGTAATCATACGGGACACTAGGAGAGTTAAGGTTATCTCTAGTTTAATAGGACTCTTCTCGGTCTCGGTGCACGTTGAAGGCGAGAATGATTCCACGTGGTGGTTGACGGGGGTATATGGGCGGCAACCGGTAGGGGTAGCGAGGAGTTTTGGGAGGAATTAGGGGCTTTATTTGGATTATGTGGACCAAGGTGGTGCATAGCGGAGACTTTAATGTTATTCGGTTTTGGCGAGAAAAATCGAATAGTACTGGCGACGCCTAGTATGCGGGAGTTCGATAATCTCATCAGGGAAATGGAACTTACAGATCTACCTTTGATTAACGGAGGATTTACATGGTCTAATCTTCGCACAAACCCTACATGTGCAAGATTAGATCGATTTCTCTTTACGAGTGAATGGGGGGCACGGTTCCCCGAATGGGAGACAATCACAGGAACTCGCTTAACTTCGACCACACTCCGGTGATCTTTGGAGACGAGGTTTGATTCGGTGGGGTCTGCACCTTTCGTTTCGAAAATGTATGGCTAGATCATGCTCCTTCCAAACCCAGCATAGAAGGTGGTGGCCGGGGAAGTAAGACATGGAGGGCGGGTTTCAAATTGATGCGGAAACTTTGGAAAGTCATGAGGAATTAAAGACACTGGAACAAAGAGGTCTTTGGCTCGACTCAAACTAGGAAGGACGTGCTAAGTGCTCGAATTAAACATGACTAGATGATATTGAGGCGGTCTAATTGGAATGACATATTTTTGGCGAGAGCGAAAGAGGGCAAAGGATGAATATGCGAATGTCTTACTTATTGAAAATCGAGTGGCGAGCCGAAATTGCGAGTTAAGTGGGTGAAAGAGGGGGATGCGAACACAAAGTTCTTCCATCGCATTTTGGGAGCAAGGAAGTCTAAGAATGTTATCGACGGGATACGGCCGGGGCGGGAGTTTGCGAGGAAACGGTAGAATCAAGCGGGAGATTGTTGATTACTACGAGACATTTATACACGAACGAAATGGATAGCACATGGGAGATCAACGGTATTAATTGGGGTGCCATTATGGGAGAGGAGGCGAGTCATATGGAGAGATCATTCTCGAAGACGAGGTATGGGGGCGGCGGCTACTTCTCTGCGAAATGGATAAAAAGCAGGGCCCAGATGGATTCACCTCGCATTTATCGAGACGATCTTGGGAGTTATCAAAGGTGACATTATGAAATTCTTTGAAGATTTTCATAGCAACGGAGTGATTAGTCGAAACATGAACGAGACATTCATATGTTTGATTCCCAAAGGCTCCCATGTTGGGAGGATCGAGGATTTTCGGCCCATCGGTTTGGTTACATCTATGTACAAGCTGTTGGCAAATGTCTCGCTCATCGTCTAAAGGTAGTTCTCCAACATACAATTGCAATGGAACAAGCGCATTTGTCACGATAGACGAGATGATGGATTCGGTTCTTATAGCCGGCGAAGTGGTTGAATATGCCGAGAAAAAGGGGCTACAAGGCTTTGTTTTGAAATTGGATTTTGCAAAGCTTACGGCCAGAGTGGAATTTGGACTTTTTGGATTATGTGCTTCAAAGGAAAGGCTTTGGCGAGCGATGGCGATTATGGATGAAAGGATGTGTTTCATCGGCTCATTTATTCGGTTCTCATTAATGGGCGACTGAAGGCGGTTTTAAAGGACAAAGGGGTTTGAGACAAGGGGACCCATTATCTCCTTTTCTTTTCATCTTGGTGGTGATGTCATGGGAAGAATTATGGACACGCCAAGAACAATGAAATGGTAGAAGGCTTTAAGGTAGGCGAGAGAAGGGGTTCACGTCACACACACTGCAATCTGTAGATGATTCACTTCTATTCGTCAAAAACTCGGAGGAGGCGGTTCACGAGGTGATGCGGCTCGTTCGGGCCTTACTGCGAGATCTCGGGTCTAAAACTAAACTTGTCCAAATGCGGCTTGTTGGGGATCAACTTGTCGGCGATATCGTACTACGGGCGGTAGGGTGTCAATTGTCGGAGTCGGGACTGGCCCATGAAATACCTTGGTATGCCTTTAGGGGTTCCCCAGCTTGAGGCCGATTTTGGGAGCCGGTTCTTCGAAAAATCGCACGCGGGTTAGATGGGTGGAAGCGAGGCTTCTTATCAAAGGAGGTAGAGTCACATTAATCGCTTCGGTTCTCGACTCCATTCCCACATATTTCATGTCACTATTTCGACTCCGGTAGGTATTGCCAAAAGAGTGAAAAGATGATGCGGGATTTCCTATGGAAACGATGGGATGGCCAATCTTCGTGGCCGCTCGTGGCTTGGAATCAAGTAAAGCTCCCCAAACGGCTTGGAGGTCTTGGAATTGGAAACCTCTTAATCGTGATACGGCTCTTGCTTGCAAATGGCTATGGCGTTTCCAGCGAGGAGCGGAGGCTCTTTGGGCGAATGTCATAGGAAGTATTTATGGTAAGGAGACTAATGGTTGGGATACGTCATTAAGATTTAGACCCTCATTTAGATCTCCATGGCGCTTTATTGCTAGCTGTAGGCAGGATTTCATCAAAGGTGTGGAGTTCACGTTAGGGAATGGTATGAAGCTGCGATTTTGGCGGGATGCATGGAGCGGGACGCGCTCTTTTCTTTGAGGACTTCCGGGTTTTGTCTCTCTCGCGCAATCCGAAGCAAGTGTGGCGGAGGTGGCCTCTTTTGTCGGGGGAGCGAGTGGGATCACTCGTGGCATTATGATTTTCGGCGGAGGTTAGGAGAAACAGAAGCTTGAGATTCGCGGACCTTGGCCTTGCCGTCTCCGGGAAGTTTCCCTCACCCCGCACATGGAGGATAAACGTGGGTGGGGGTGGGACCATTCTCATCTCTTCTCTGTTAAATCTTTTTTCTATGGTCTTTGTCTTGAAAATTCGTTGGCATCTTTTCGGTTTATAATCTAATATGGAAATCATTACTTCTATGAAGGTTAGAGTTTTTGCTTGGATGGCGTGGCTAGGAAAAATTAATACGACGAGATGTGCTCCAAAGACGACTCCCTCATATCACCCTCTTGCCGTCAAGATGTTGTTTGTGTTTTGCTCATATGGAATCAATTGATCACCTTTTTTTGGCATGTTCTTTTTCGTGTAGGTTATGGGAGGAGTTGTCGAGGGAGATAGGCTTCGAGTGGCAGAACCCCCAATCTTTAAGAACATGGATGGAACAAGCGGCGGCTTTTTCGTGTGGCAATAAAAGGAATTTCTTTGTTTAAAGCGGACTTACGGCACTCCTTTGGGCCTTATGGGGGAGAGAAACCAACGGATTTTTAAAGAGATTGACAACACTTGGCAAGATATATGGGAATCTACGAAGAGGAATGTAGGTTTAGCCTTGCATGGTCATAAAGAGTTCGCAGGATGGTCTTGGCAACAATGGCAAGGAAATTGGTCTGCTTTTTGTTGACGATTTGATGGATTGATTTTGCAGGCTTATGTTTGTTTTGTGGAGGCAAAAAGGTCGGGGGGGCCAATCGGGCATTACTTTGTTTTGAAGTACCAACAAGATAGTGCGCCCGGCCATTTGTCCTTTACAGTCGCTGCCCTTTCTATGTGATATTGAGTGGGGAGTATAGTGGACCCTGCAGGGAAAGACTCTACTTTTGAGTTGGTGGTTTTGTTGGGTTTGGAGGCTTCCAATTGCAATGCTTTCACTACGGCGTTTGTGGTGGAGGCAATATATATGGGCGCTAGTTCCATGGGATTGACATACATTTTGGGGGTTCCTACATTTTTTAGGGGGCTTGTTGATCGCGCTATGTTGTCTTTTGGACTTTTTGGAATTCTGCAATGTTGGCTCGAATACGCACTGAGGGGTCTCTCCTAGCGATGTGGTTAGAGAAGCGGGGATACTAGGCCAATATTCTTTTGTCCTTATTATATTTGTAATTTGTGTTTATTTTTCTTTTGTGCATAACTTTATTTAGCTATATAAATACATACATGGAGTATCGCCTCCTTTTATATCAAAAAAATAAATAAATCATATAATGAAAATCAAGAATGCAACATAGTTAATTAATTATCATCATTACTCCTTTTGGTTGGTCACTTTAAAAGCGAGAGAAGGGAGGGAACTAATCTAGAACACTGATGCATGATTAAAATATAACTTCAACCAAGATCAATTATAACTTCTTGTCTTTCTAATGTGAGGAAATGTAACTTCAAACCTGGGAAAGTATGTAGCCAGTGGATGCGATGAGAGGAAGGAGAACTGAGCATGCCATTAGGACCGACGTTAGACCAGTCACAATACCTTCAACAGTTTTCTCTGGCAGACTTACTTCAGTGTATTATGGGAATTATGTGAGTTTGAGAACTCAACTCGAATGATGAATTAGTTTGAATTAAATTAAGAATGAATATTCATTGCCTATAATCGACAACTCATTTCGGTCTATCATATGAAACCAGTTGTTCTCAAGAATTAGTTGAGATCTGGTTGTCAATTATTGAAGATCAGTGTGGCGGCCTTGCCGCCCCGGGGTGACGTGTCTCCGTGCACTCCTCGCCCAGTGGGCCCAGCTACACGTGTCCGGCACCTGCCCGTCCTTCTCATATCTCGAAATTCGTGTCCACGTGTATTTTATTAAATTAGTTAGTGAATTTTCATATTTTCTTAACCTATTCTCTTTAAGTAGTTAAATATTTAATAGGTTCACTAATTTGTAGTTTATTATAATCCTAACCATACTAGTGGGTTATATCTTACAAGGTAACTTAAATCAGCGGAAGCTTTAATTGATACAATTAGGTAAAGTAATTTAGCATGATAAACATTATCTATACGAGCATGTCCTAATGTGGAAAACTCGGAAAAGTACTCTGTATATAAGCGACAGTACCATAACATATGGTATATACGTCATCTCAAGTCCCCCAATAACCAAAATAAAAACCAAAATATAAAAATAATATAAACACCTACGAGTATGTCCAAGACCGTCAGCAAAGTGAGATAGTCGCCCAAGATTTTCTTTTGTCGCTACTCGTAGAAAGGTCTGCGCTCAGTCACCCAACAAATACAGTGTCGAGTCCAGTGAGTAAATTCTCAAGAGAAGTCCACACAATATTCAGCAAGAAATCAAATAGAAGTATAAGTCATGCATGTATGCTATCTGGCAACAGAAATACATACTTACATGAATATAGGGCAATACAAAAGATTCAGGCAACATACCATGACAGTTAACACAGCGCAACAGACAATAATCAAACAAGCAGTGATTAACAACTAGTACATACCAATAAAACATGCTAAAAATAAGGCATAATAGCAGTGAATGATATAAACGAGAATGTAAACACACCACAATTAAGTCAATATACACGTAAATATCCTTGATGAAAACCCAAGGATGCGTCGCGTGTAGGAGACTATACCATACTTCGGAGCTAAGGATCTTTCTAGGGGTTTCTCCCACCACCTCCACTTTCCCGTTCTAGTCCTCGCAGCGTTGGCCAAATCCGCTGAGACGCCGACACGTGTGCATTGGTGCAATTTGGGTCAAAATTCACCGAGGGCATGATCACACGTACTATGGTATAGTGTACCCAAGTTCGTCCTCACATCCCGGTGTAAAAACCCCGATAAACTGATTAATCAATTAGACAAACTGGTAAGGAAAACAGTTCGGCACCCATCACACGCATAAGAAAAACGAACTAAATTATGTGAAGCATTCTCAAGGGTTTTACGCACATGAACCCACGTACCGACTTCCTTGGACTCCCGAATCCGACCCGACTAGCTCCCAATACCCGATATCCCTGAGTTCGGTGTCTTCTCAATTCAAATATAGTGGGTTTAAGATTAATTTAGTGTATGTTAACTCTTAAAACTAATATTTATTTCAAAACCTAAAAATTATTAAATAGTCTTTTATTAGGTTAATTCCTTCAAAGTAAGTGAAAAATAGTAAATCTAAGAATCGGTGTGTCAAAAGTGGGTTTCAACTAGCTACATTATTAAAACACATTTTTATCGAATTTTTGGTGTCGAGTTAGCACGCTAATAGGGCTTATTAGCGCGTTAATCGCGAAACTAAATTCGAGTTTCTGCCTAGAATCATTAGCGCGTTAATTGCCCTCTGTGACATAATTCTCAACTCGAAAATTATGTCCCAAAGTCCCCCATTAGCTAACTAAACCCCATTCAACACCCTCTTCATGTCAATTAGATCAAATTAATTAATTTCATAAAATTCCACTAATTTTTCCAAATTGTTCAAAAAGCTTAATTCTTCAAAACCAGTTGCAAATCTTCCATTTATATGCTCATAAAATATGTAATTCATCAAGCTAACATCAAAACCAGGGATCTAACCCTCTAACTTGCATTTCATCGAATTTTCACAAAAATGGGTTCAAATGAAAGTGTAGGAGATGAAAAAGAAGATTACCTAAGTTTTATACACCAATTTGACCTCCAAATTCCTGAAATCCAGCTCCAAATCTCTCTTTTCTCTTTGATTTCCCAACAATGTAGTTGGTTAAATTTGTATGTGTTGATCAATCATCTTATATATATATATATATATCAAAATGAGATGTATTTTAACCCTTGATCCTCATGTATTTATGTATTCCGAGGTTTATCTAGTGGTCCATCTCTTGCCACTTAACCCACTAATCAAACTCAAATGACACCAATTTGTTACTCATATGGTTCCTAGATGTGTTTAGGTGCATCTCAAGGACAATCCTACAATTTACAATTAATTACTCAAACTATAGGCCTTGATTTATTGAATTTATTCACCCTAGCTTAGGCCCACATAATATCTATGGTTAATGGTTTTATTCACCAAAAATTATCAACTTGCGATCCCACTAACCCTCGACTACCCGGTACTCAGTGCCTCGCGTTCCGACACGAAATATAAGGTACACCATAGCCAATCATTTTAATTGAATTAACTTAGCCTATGGTCATATTACCTATTTTAATTCATCAACTAATCATCTTAATGTGAATTAGTGGATTTTCCTAGTGTACTCGTAGTTTGCCTACTCGACACCTGCGTCGACACGCCTTTCGATGCGAACACCCATCACACAACCTCCCCGATATCAACATATACACATGCAGTGCAATATAATAATAAATTTAAACACCACATATATACAACCACCATCCATATATAACATATTTCCTCAGTTCTTGTGTCCGAGTCAACCGAGTGGTCTACGTAACGCCCGAATTTTGATTGTTAATTCCCGAGATTAACGCTCATCCTAGTTTAATTAATTTGGGCCATTACAATTCTTCCCAACTAGGAGAATTTCGTCCTCGAAATTTAAATCTTGAGTACATTCTGGTTTATCTAACCTATCCCCGTGTGACCTCGCCTCACACCTTGATAGTCCCACTCTATAGTCCTTTGAACACCTCTACTAATCCATCACATGGATTGTACTGTTACCCTGAGATAGGCGCATTTTACCTAGGTGGTCAAAATCAGTCACTCTTTTCCCAACATCCCCGCAACCTATTCTGAGTTCGATTTCTGTGTTCAAGTTTCTCTAATCCAGTTACCTTACTCCCGTACCATGACAATCCCATGTCATACCACGACCTATCCTTATTCACCATTCTTCAATACATTAGGTACCCATCAGTGGGCGTATCTGACCCGCTCCACTGGCCCATCACCCAATAGCCCTTCACATAACTGTATCCTTAGCGCTGCCCCGCATGCAATGTGCCCAGCAAGACCTTTCTTACAACCCTTCAAACCTTCGCATAACTGTATCCTCAGGCGTTGCCCCGCACACAATGTGCCCAACTAGGCCTTTAATACAACCTTTCATCCCTTCATCTTCATGGGGAGGAAGGCCAGTAGAAAACATTCACAATGGCGTTAGTCCTGGTCTTCTGTTCTTCTTTTCGTGGGGGGTAAACTGTGGCAAGAAACATTAGCAATTTCTAAACTCACTCCCAAACTCGACTAGACCATACTTCGAATTTCCTCTCAGGTTCCCACCAGTGAGTGCACCCAACTGGCCCAATCACTGGTCTTCTCGGTGGTCGGTGTAGACCTATGACGCACTAACATAGGTACCAGTACAATAGCTCGGGTCGTTATCCACCGAGGACTTCGATACACATGTTATGGTCTAGTTGTTACTCGTCCTTATCTGAAGGCGAGTCATGACCACGAACATAGTTAACAATGTTCATTCTCATTATCAAGCGTCGAATACCGATTGTTTCGGTCGTACTTTGATTAACTTTGTCTGTGTCCATACCATCACAACCATGGTATTTTTCTACTGTTTCCCAGAGCACAAGACTCTAACTTAGGCAGTGAAATATGATCTGATGACACTGTGACTATAGCCATCATGAATAACGCTTGTTCATGTATAAGTCACGTATTGTCTCCTTCTGCCTTTTACATTGTATACCTAATAAGGTTATACACCTTGTATACAATACCTAATGAAGAGTACCACTCATTCATTAGTGAAAATTTTCACTCTTTTTATTCTCATGTCTTCAAAAGCTTTATATCTTCACATTCTTAGATCTGCAAGTCATATTGCGCTTCAATCTCTCTATCATGATGCCTATCCATTTCACTTACACTGAGTACAACTATTAAATTTCTCCCAACAATCTCATGTGTTCCACTTTGTCCTACTAACCTATATCGCCCCTGGTCCTAGTTGTCCATCTTCGTTGAGCTTGATTTAAATCCAGATGTCAATGATTTGTTCGATGTCTTCTCGCACAATTGTAAGCTTTCTTTTGGCTTGCACTTATTGAATTGTCCTTTTTGAGATGAGGTGGCAGTGTGTGCCCCCATCGACCTCACTGTTTATGGCCATCATAAACTTATGTGGAGTTACTCGAATTATAATGATTGCGGGACTAACTCCAGTGCTCTGTCTGGAACTAAAGGTGTCTGTCTTCACTCCCCTGTTTCGCATCTTCTACCTATCCTAGTACGACTCTACCTACCATATCTCTATCACTTCCCCTACTTGTACACTTCTGAAACTCTTTATTTTAAGTCTTGTCATTATTGTCTTTTTGTAGATCTTCAATCAAAAGCACCCTCGACCTACAACTCATGGCTTGTATGACCTTGCCATCATACCCCCCATGTCCTGTCGAGATCTAAGCTACGTATCCCAAGTCAACTAGGTTGGAAACTATCATGTCTCGACAGCTGTGTCATGCCCCGAAATGTGCATAGACAGCATAGCCTCTAACTTAACCATTATTTTCTCCTTTAGCATGAAATAACCACATATAATCACTTGCATTCACCATTATCTTCTTTAACCAGAAGTTTACACATATAATGTAGCAAAAACATCAGGTTCTCACTAACTATACAAAATGACCTGGCATTCAAAATTTTTACCTCTACATACTACATATCAACTTTCCTGAACTGGAGCTCTAACCCGTAATGGTATCGCTGATATAGGCAGATAAAGATCAATGGGTAGTTGAAAAGATGATTCCTCTATACTTCGCAATGAGAACACACTAGAGGGCATTCCTGTCCTAATGATGCAGGCTCGTCAGTATGCAAATCTAACTCTGGCGTAGGTGGCGCTATGGTAACTGACACTTGTCTCTAAGGACAATCTTTTTATCATATCTACACTGGCCACGTCGAAAACACCTACGTCGTCGTTTCGCTTTTCCCCGCCGTCTCCTTGAACTCTGGCTCGAATTTCCTACGTACTGTGCTCGAAATGGGGACACTGGATCACGCTCCCTACCTGCATGAGGACCTTCAAATGTCAACATGTACTCCTCTTGCATCCTCTGTCTGATTCTCCTATCTTCATTACTAGTGCTACACTCGACGGACTCTGGCTCTAGTTGGGTTGCAGTGACTACTACTGGGTTTCGAGATGCCGTAGTCATAACTGTAGCGAGTGCCATAAGTGCGGCGGCTTGATCCCATAATAGTCGGAGTACCTCGGTCATCTGAGTTTCCTGGGTTGGGAGTCGATCCTCCACACTCCCGATAACAGGGGTATCCCTAATTGTAACACTAGTATTTCTGATCTCATGAGGCGTAGTCAACTGTCTGTCCATGATCTGCATCGAGAAATGTGCTTCGTATCAGCCTCAATATTTATATACGTGTACAACGTATAACATACAGTAAAAACATAACACGTGTATAACCCTAACTCTACCCGCCCACATCACTTCTCAACTAAAGTTCTAAGGCCATAACATCTGGTTTCCACATCTAAGATTTGTATGTTTAAATTTTATTCAATTCCATTAAACTATCCCAAGGCTTCCTCGAAACCTCGCTTTGATACCAACCGTGGTGGCCCTGCCGCCCCGGGGTGGCGTGTCTCCATGCACTCCTCGCCCGGTGGGCCCAGATACACGTGTCCGACACCTGCCCGTCCTTCTCATATCTCGAAATTCGTGTCCACGTGTGTTTTATTAAATTAGTTAGTGGATTTTCGTATTTTCTTAACCTATTTTCTTTAAGTAGTTAAATATTTAATAGGTTCACTAATTTGTAGTTTATTATAATCCTAACCATACTAGTAAGTTCTATCTTACAAGTTAACTTAAATCAGCGGAAGCTTTAATTGATACAATTAGGTAAAGTAATTTAGCATGATAAACATTATCTATACGAGCATGTCCTAATGTGGAAAACTCGGAAAAGTACTCTGTATATAAGCGACAGTACCATAACATATGGTATATACGTCATCTCAAGTCCCCCAATAACCAAAATAAAAACCAAAATATCAAAATAATATAAACACCTACGAGTATGTCCAAGACCGTCAGCAAAGAAAGATAGTCGCCTAAAATTTTATTTTGTCGCTACTCGTAGAAAGGTCTGCACTCAGTCACCCAACAAATATAGTGACGAGTCCAGTGAGTAAATTCCCAAGAGAAGTCCACACAATATTCAGCAAGAAATCAAATAGAAGTATAAATCATGCATGTATGCTATCTGGCAATAGAAATACATACTTACATGAATATAGGGCAATACAAAAGATTCAGGCAACATACCATGACAGTTAACACAACGCAACATACAATAATCAAACAAGCACTGATTAACAACTAGTACATACCAACCAAACAGGCTCGAAAATAAGGCATAATAGCAGTGAATGATATAATCGAGAATGTAAACATACCACAGTTAAGTCAATATACACCTAATTATCCTTGATGAAAACCCAATAATGTGTCGCGTGTAGCAGGCTATACCATATTTCTGAGCTAAGGATCTTTCCAAGGGCTTCTCCCACCACCTCCACTGTCCCGTCCTTACTCCTCGCGGCGCTGGCCAAATCCGTGGAGACACCGACACGTGTGCATTGTTGCAACTCGACTCGCAATTCACCGAGGGCATGATCACAAGTATTATGGTATAGTGTACCCAAGTCCGTCCACACATCCCGGTGTAAAAACCCCGATAAACTGATTAATCAGATAAACCGGTAAGGAAAACAGTTTGGCACCCATCACACGCATAAGAAAAACGAACTGAATTCTATGAAACATTCTCAAGGGTTTTATACACCTCAACCCACTCTCCGATTTCCTCGGACTCCTGAATCCAATCCGACTAGCTCCCAATACCCGATATCCTTGAGTTCGGTGTATTCTCAATTCAAATATAATGGGTTTAAGATTAATTTAGTGTCTATTAACTCTTAAAAACAATATTTATTTCAAAACTTAAAAATTATTAAGTATGTTATGAAATGGATGGACACTTGTGCATGTATGTGACCACATTGTGAAGCATGGTTCTCACATTGAATTGTAACATCAAGCATGACTCTCACACTTCATGTAACTTGTAATCATCTTCAATGTACACCAACTCTTCCATGTATTGCCTATGTTGCTTGTGATGTATTGTATGACTTGTGGTGTATGTATAACTTGTACACATTGTATAAGTACAATTATCATCATCACCTAATGGCCTATATAAAGGGTGCCAACCCCATTGTAATTCACACACCAATGTATGAATGATCTCTACATTCTCATCTCTAGCTCTCTTCTCTCTTGTCTCCTCTTCTCTACTTGTTATAGTAGTTCTTAGTTTATGCCTTCTATACTTAAGTCTCTAGCAAGTCCAACTTAAGTTCTAGTTGGCTTACGAATTAGTTTACAACACGTTATCAACACGAAGTTGCTCTACAAGAGGAGGTCTTGAAGATCAAGAAGCTTTTCAAAGATATAAAGCTAAGAATGTATAATTTTTATTAATTTAAATAAGTTCAATTTATTTCCATGTTGTCATGGTTAATTTCTTTTTTGTTACATGCATATTTAATTATGTAAATGTACTTTATTCATACATTATGCATTGTAACCTCACCGACTACGAAAGTATGCTCTGTAGCTGCGTCTTGTACGATCTTCTACATCAAAATTCAAAATTCAATGTGTGACATATAATTTTTCTCTTAAAAATACAAACGATTAGTCATTGTTTTATTCTTGATTTTATAATACAAATAATGCTATAAGTTTGAGTTGATAGTGGGTAAGCCTTGTCCCCGGTAAAGCTAAACATTGAAAGGGAGAGGGGTTATCCCGTTCGAGGAGGCATGGTATTAAGTAGACTATGTCTCACCACCCAACCTGGAGGTTGTCCCACCAACTCATATGAATAGTACATTTTGTTTATTAATGAATCAAGTTGTGAACATGTATTTAATCATATGTTATGCTTTTACATAAAAAAGGGAAAACTACTTTATATTAAATTTATTTTCAAAATATTATTCAACCATAGTTGAACTTGTTGCCTTATTATATTACCGACAAGAATTACTTGTCATGACAATTAGATACTATATTTTGTGAATAAAACATCTATGCAAGATTGTGTTGTGTTATACAAAATTTAAATCATTTGCCAATATCTCTTTAGAGACTTGAAAAGTGAATATTTCACTTTATATATCTTTTCACCCTATGAAGTTATAAATATATCAATACCAAAAAAGGTAATGCTCCAAAAGCTCAAAATGAGTGGTTGAGTCTCAATTTACAAAATTTAATCAGTCAAATATTAATTATAATTCCTCAATTTTAATTACCTATATGTTGAGGCTTTGTGAAAATATGACTGATGAGACAATAAAAATATGGTCACGTGACCCGCCTCGATTTATTGTTGCAACAAATATCGAGTGCGCACGTCAATCCAATAAATATTAAGGATTGATTTCTTGTCTCATGGTAACTGAGTAAAATAATGAGATATTATAAATATAATATCGCTCCTGTCCAATTAGTTCAACTTCAAATTAAGAAGCATATGTTGCATATAATGATCATGATTACAATAATAAATTTATGGATGTGGAAAATGTGAAAATATCAGGTAAATGTCGTATTGACAATTCCACCAAAAATTGAAACAAAAGTGGTGCACCACTACAAAGGGCAAATAATTATTGACAATGAGCGCTCATAATTGAGACATTTTTTGTCATATATGAAAGACTATTTTGTCTAAATATTGTCATATATATACCCAAATATTTGTGTGACCTTTACTATGCCTTTAAAATCAAAGGCAAAATATTATGAATTTTATCATTGAAAATTGCTCGATAAAACAAGCACATCGAGATGTGTTTAAATCGTGACCTAAATATGGGCGATGAGTTTATGTCTTGCGTATCGTGCTACATGCATGTACATTATAATAAAAAAGTGAATATTTCTCGAATTCGAACTTAGAGGAGGCTAATGTTCATGCAATATCTGGTACAACAATTTTATTGTTAATGTCTTGTTCAGAAGAAGTCTACTCAGAATAATAGAAAGTTTATCATATGAATATGATTTAATCTGAGTATAATATTCCCAACTTTAACTTTTGGAATATATAAGACACATTAAAACGAATGTCGTCATAAATCAAATGACATTCATAATGTGGAAAGATCTATTTGATTTTCCATAATCATCAATAATGCGAAAATATCGTAAATCCTCACGGACATCCTTTATCGAACTGGACTTTTTTTTTATCAGTTGGAGATTATCTCAAGACAAATCAATAGGAGACTTATATTGATTTAACTCTCCATTAATCATATTATAAGATGCCTCGGATCCCTAATAGGGAATTTATTTATAGCAAGTTTTGCTAATTGTCACTTTGATGAAACAATTTTTCCACCATTAGGGGGATATATAAGCCAATTCAAAAGGAGTGACGTAAAATTGCTTGAAACACATCAAATTGCATTGAATCTTTTGTATTATGATCCATGTATAAATTAATATGAACTCGAAGTTCAAAGGATCATTCAGTAGCAACAAGTTATGAATCAATTACTTGATGCAAGTACTATATACAAAAGAGTGGCAATCAAATGCTTCAACATTAAATGGTTCATATAGAAAACGATGTCCATGTACAACAAAATGCACAAGATATCTCACCCATGTGAACATGAGGGGGATAATCAAAATGAGTTATTGGTTAACGTATTGCACTTACTTTCCCTTTGCTATGGCTTTATCCCACTGGGTTTTCCTTGCAAAGGTTTTTAATGAGGCAATTCTAACAATATTAAAACTCTGTATCTAGATTGATTAGTGTATTGCACACTTTTCCTTTCGCTATGATTTTATCCCATTGAGTTTTCCTAGCAAGGTTTTTAATGAAGCAATCCTAACATTATTATACTTCATATAAAAATAAATAAATAAATTATGAGAGCAATTAATGTACTTTTTTTCATATACTAGAATTTTCCCACGAGTTTTTTCTAGTAGAGGTTTTAATGAGACATTTATATTATCTCTAAGTGTATCAATGTGTTGCACTCTTTTCCTTAGCTATGGTTTTGTCCTACTGGGTTTTCCTAGCAAGGTTTTTAATGAGGCAATTAACAAATATTATACTACAAAGCAATATAGTGACGACCCAATTCCTCACTATACTGGGCCCCGCCCGGCCTAAACCCACATGGACCACATGACACGTAGCACGTATACTTTACGGGTCGTGATAAATATTATACTATTTTTCCTGTACTAGATTTTTCCCCACATGGTTTTTTCTAGTAGAAGTTTAACGAGACACATTCTTTCAACAAGTGTCATCCAAGGGGGAGTGTTATGAAATGGATGGACACTTGTGCATGTATGTAACCACATTGTGAAACATGATTCTCACATTGAATTGTAACATCAAGCATGGCTCTCACACTTCATGTAACTTGTAATCCTCTCCAATGTACACTAACTCTTCCATGTATTGTCTATGTTGCTTATGATGTGTTGTATGACTTGTAGTGTATGTATAACTTGTACACATTGTATAAGTACAATTATCATCATCACCAAATGGCCTATATGAATGAAATCTCTACATTCTCATATCTAGCACTCTTCTTTCTTGTCTCCTCTTCTCTACTTGTTCTAGTAGTTCTTAGTTTATGCCTTCTATACTTAAGTCTCTAGCAAGTCCAACTTAAGTTCTAGTTGGCTTACGACTTAGTTTACAACAAAAAGTCTTTTATTAGGTTAATTCCTTCAAAATAAGTGAAAAATAGTAAATCTAAGAATCGGTGTGTCAAAAGTGGGTTTCAACTAGCTACGTTATTAAAACACATTTTTATCGAATTTCTGGTGTCGAGTTAGCGCGCTAATAGGGCTTATTAGTGCGCTAATCGAGAAACTAAATTCGAGTTTCTGCCCAGAATCATTAGCGCGCTAATTTTCTTCATTAGCGCGCTAATTGCCCTTTGTGACAGAATTTTCAACTCAAAAATTATGTCCCAAAGTCCCCAATTAGCTAACTAAACCCCATTCAACACCCTCTCCATGTCAAATTGACCCCAAAACATCATTTACATCTACCTCAGAACATCAATTAGATCAAATTAATTAATTTCATAAAATTCCACTAATTTCCCAAATTGTTCAAAAAGCTTAATTCTTCGAAACCAGTTGTAAATCTTCCATTTATATGCTCATAAAATATGTAATTCATCAAGTTAACATAAAAAAGGGATCTAACCCTTTAACTTGCATTTCATCAGATTTTCACAAAAATGGGTTCAAATGAAAGAGTACGAGATGAAAAAGAAGATTACCTAAGTTTTATACACCAATTTGACCTCCAAATTCTTGAAATCCAGCTCCAAATCTCTCTTTTCTCTTTGATTTCCCAGCAATGTAGTTGGTTAAATTTGCATGTGTTGATCAATCATCTTATATATATATATATCAAAATGAGATGTATTTTTAACCTTTGATCCTCATGTATTTATGTATTCCGAGGTTTATCTAGTGATCCATCTCTTGCCACTTAGCCCACTAATCAAACTCAAATGACACCAATTTGTTACTCACATGGTTCCTAGATGTGTTTAGGTGTATCTCAAGGACAATCCTATAGTTTACAATTAATTACTCAAACTATAAGCCTTGATTTATTGAATTTATTCACCTTAGCTTAGGCCCACATAATATCTACGGTTAATAGTTTTATTCACCAAAAATTATCAACTTACGGTCCCACTAACCCTTGATTACCCGAGACTCAGTGCCTCGCGTCCTGACACAAAATTCAAGGTACACCATAGCTTATCATTTTAATTGAATTAACTTAGCCTATGGTCATATTACCTATTTTAATTCATCAGCTAATCATCTTAATGTGAATTAGTTGAGTTTCCTAGTGTACCTGTAGTTCACCTACTCGACACTTGCATCGACACGCCTTTCGATGCGAACATCTATCACACAACCTCGCCCGATATCAACATATATACATGCATTGCAATATAATAATAAATTTAAACACCACATATATACAACCACCACCATATATAACATATTTAAGCGTTTCTTGTGTTCGAGTCCACCGAGTGGTCCACATAACGCCCGAATTTCGACCGTTAATTCCCGAGATTAACTCTCATCCTAGTTTAATTAATTTGGGCCATTACAATTAGAATTAGGAATATATGAAAATGAAGTCAGGCAATGGCTTGATAATGATAGAAGTCATAGTGGAAACCATGAAAACTCACTAGTGCTCATGCTATGTTCGTAAATGGAAAACATAAAGTTGTTGAACTCTATTGGAATAAGATTATCATTGTGTTATCAATGATAATATAAAAATGGTTTAAAGACTTAGAAAAAGGCACAAGCATCATCGCAAAGTCATGGGAAATCTGACGATAAATTGGTTTATACCAAGGATTGCAAGTGCAAATATTAAGCTTCAAATGTAAGTCACTCAGACATGTGTTGAACATGAATTGTGAGTCAATGGACTTGATTAAGCTTGAGACAGTCAGAGGATTGTCTTATATTCAACACATAATAAAAAGGTAGTGATATCTTGGAATGATTGAATGATATAAATAACATATACAAAGATTTATAATACTATTGTGTTGTAGGTTCAATTAACCTAACATTGAAATTGAGTTGAGTCGTAAGTGACACAAGGATGCCTTATGAGGAAATTGAAATATGCTTGACTACAATAATTGCTTGGTTATACCTGGAATATGGAAAAAGTTAAAGGTTTAGCCTAATACTTTATTTCAGATAGCTATGCGTTGACACGACGAAGCAAGGGATTGTAGTTTATACTATTATATAATTCAAGGAAGGTTGAGAAGAACTATAGTGAAATAACTATTTTGGTAGTTGTACCAAATAGTTTAAGGCATCGCTTGTAGAGTAAGAACTTATGATGTATTTCAAATAATGAATGGAATAAATTTTAAAGATAAATCCTAGAGCTGAGATTTAGGGTTATAAGATATGGGTGTAAATCCTAACTTATATGTGAATATATTCAATTGAATAGGTTATGCAAGTTCATTCATTCATCGTAGGGTTTGAAATATTGATATGTCCAAGTGGAAGGAATTTGTAAAGACTTTTAGTGATCCGTAAGAGTAGAGAATCTTAGAGGAAACACTAGAAGACAAATGAGAACTATGAATACCAAAGAGTTGGTGCAATGTGATTTAGAGATCTTCAAGCTATGAGAGTTGGAAGAGTACAATTATCAGAGTGGAAGGAACTAGAGGTGAGGTGAGTAACCTAAATTCATTATTATAATAAATTCATTCTGATAAAATCACCCACAAAAAGTGATTGATGTGATCAATACTTTAAGTAGAGAAAAGAACACAAAATGTAATTATAATAGGAACTTCTCAGTACTATCTCATGAGAGAGATGTGTAATAATGATGATAAAATAAAGTCCTGTGCAGGCACATTATCAATTGAGTTGTTGAAATTTGTAATTACAGATGTGTTCTTTGAAGCTTAGATTGGAGTTTGAGCAAGAGTTTGATTAACTGGGTGATAAGGTGATTAAGAAGTCTAATTAGACTCACTTGATATGCTAGGATCTGGCTATTAAGAGTTAATATTCTGATTAGACTATCTATTGGAATTGTACTGGGCGTATTATATTATGACAAAAAAATCTCAATTTGAAAAGGATTTTATGCAAGAATTACTTTAATGACCTCATAGATCTCTTTATATGGGTTATACAGGCAATGCCATATTGTATTGAGGTATACGAGAACGTTATGGATTGTCTGAGACGATGAATATTGTTAAGTTCATAAAAAGATAGTTATTTAGTAGGTTGAGTCTGGATAATAAAAACCTAAAGGGTTAAGTAAATTTTTGTCTATATCTGATGGTAGATAGATAACATAACTAGTGATTATTTAATGAAATTAACTAGATTTTGGCGTCAGCACAATGATGTATGAGTTGTAGTTAATAGCTTGACCGAAGTCTGTAAATTCTTGTCAGTGAGGTTATGTTGTTCTTTTGACGGATTGAGCAAGATATATGTATATGGAGATGTGAGATGATATGGTTTCAGTGTTTGATTCCCTGGACGGAGATCCGAGACTTGCTTCCAGCGGTGGAAGAAGTTATTGATATAGTAGAAAACTACTCTCAATCTCAGTACATGATATTTTCTTTGTGTTGATGAAGAAATCGAGCTGCTAATCCTGGTTCTTAAGAATAAATATTTTGAGCTTGTGTCTTTTAATGTTTAACCATTGAAAAAAATAGATTCCTTTGTGTGAGCTCTCTGATAATAAAGGTAATCATGTGGATTACATCGTCAAATGATAAAGTGAATATACTCAATATTATTGTATGTTGATGTACATAACTAAAATTGGAGTATAGCTTTTGCAGAAAATGAAATAATAAAGAGCTACACAAAGATTGTATGGCATACTAGGTGATTTATAACTACAACTTGGTTAAAATAAAAATATTGAGGAGTCAAGCATCATAGATTATTGGAGAGTTCAAAAGACAATTTTGTTGTACTTTTGAAAGTCTCATCCATGAAAGGGCTTTGTAGGTTCGCATTAAGAGAAAATAGTTATTTCATGAAAATGAAAAGATAACTTGGAAACATGAGTTATATGTGAAAGAGCAATTTTCATTTCTCTTCGGAACTACTGGTAACTTGTACGTTTCCATTAATTTCGAGGATGAAATCATCTTAAATCGGGGAGACTATAACAACCCGTTAGCTCAAGTAGGTGATTAGCATTAGTCCGAATTCTAATTAACCTGATTTAAGCTCGTGGTTAAGCCCGACTTGTCTTGATTAGCGTGTACGTGGATTTACGTGTCGTTTGGTGTTTGTATGGTTTGTATTATTAATTAGGGAATAATTGACAAATTATGGGACGCCTAATACCGTGTGTAGGTCAAGGGTGACACACATGGGTTGTGGGGTAGCGTGCATGCCTGAGTGAACTCGTTGGCACAACGAAGTTATAGGTGTGTTAATATAGGCCTATATATTTATATATAAATTATATATATAAATATATATTTATTGGAAATAAATAAATAATTAATAATTAGTGGGCGCCTAGTGATACGTGGAGTCGAGGGGACACACGTTAGACGTACATTAGTGTGCATGCCTAAGAGTAGTCGTTGACGTGTGTGATGAATTTAAAGACGCGAAATATAAGTTATTTAAATATGTATTATTATGTATATAAATATATATAAATGAATCATAAAGTTTAAATCATATACATTGTACTCGCCTTGAGATACGTGTTATGCTTGAGTCGAGGAGGTGAATATGCGGAACGTTTGATGTTGGAGGAAATATCAACGCCTCGAGATGCGTATGACCACATCACTAGGAAAATCAAGTGGTGAATGGATTGATTACGGTTAGCCATAAGATCTACCTCGAGACACGCATTACATATCTCGAGGAGATCAATGTATTTGATCAAAGTAAGTCAATCAAGAGGTTATATTGATTTTGGTCAATGGCCAAAAGATTTGCCTCGAGATATGTAACACGTACCCTAAGGAAGATCAAAATATAAATGAAATGAAATGAGTCTTTATATCTCCCTCAAGATTTGTGCGTACTAATATTGAGGAAATCTAATATATATTCTAACACACACATACACACACAGCGCCACACCTATTTTCATTTCGAAATAGAGGGATTGGATGGGAGAGATCGAAATTAAGAGACCGAGGGTGAGAGATTGTTGGAGATAAAGAGATATAGCTCCAAAACCATGGTAAGTGAGTTATTGTTGATCATTCTCATTGTTGTTGGGTGGTCGTTGTTGACGTTGATGGCGTTGATGTTTTTGGTGTTGTTGTTGATGAAGGAGGTCGTCTCCCCTCCTTAATTGAGATTAAAAAATGCTGATTTAGAGTTGGAATAAAAATGTTGGAGGAAGAAGAAATGGGGTTTGACGGCCGGTTCAGTCAAACCATCCAATTAAAAAAAAAGGAGAAATGCTAGAAAATAGAGAAAAAATCCAAAAAAATAAAGAAAAATCCCAAAAAATAATATTTTAACCTAATAAATTGAAATTGATGAATTTCTATAAAATAACACAAAATTCGGGATTCATGCGAGACTTTATACTAGGTTTTTACCTCGAAAAACATGAATGGTCATATTGACCTAAAATTTGATAAATTGATTCCGAATTCGATTAGGATTGGTTTAGGGGTTCTAATTAACGAATATTGGACCCAAGTTAATGATAATTGGTTTAATTTTAGGTTCTTGGTCGACGAGGAAAGGTTTACAAATCTCAGAAGTCGTGTAAATCAATAAAAAATTAGGAAAGCTCGGAAAAGGTAAGTGAGACTCGTATTCTTATCAACTATGCAACGTAATTAGTATATTTAGTGCACATAGTTCATGGATTGAGGAAATGGGGCAATGTACTGTGACTTGAACGTGTTTACTAAACTATTTTATGAGAAATTATTCAGAAAGAGGTACAACGGGCGAATCGGACTGGAGTGACGATGAAGGTGATTGACTAGCTACCTACACCTTCCCTTCAGCAACCTTGAGGTACCCGATTGTTGCTTTCCTATTTGTGTTGGTAGCTACGCTACGCCTGAATACACCACAAAAATCACACGTCGGCTAAAGTGTGAGGTTCTGGGACCGTAATTCAGGGTAACGCGAGTTTACAACTCAATTTTGAAATGAAAATACAAGTCACGAGTATAGTTGCTATTGACCTGCGAACTTGCATTCCGTTATCTATTGTTATATCATTTTAATGCTTGAATAGATATGTTTTGAATTCATATTGCTATTCATTAATTTATTGATATTAGTTGATAATTCATACGTCTACGAGCATCACTTACTGAGCAAGTTGGAACGTTCATCTCCCAATTAACATTTCAGGTTGTCGACATGCACTTCAACTCAGGAACAGAGAAGATTATGAGTTTATAGTCTTCTCTATGGTAAATTGAATTCCCTCATGTTTATATATTGTATTGAATTAATATTTTGTAATAAACCGAGTTGAGATATGATTTTACGATCAAGGTTTATGCTAGTTTTTGTTTATCTTATATTATATCAATTTTTTTTTTAATATGTTTTCAATTATTTATTAGATATAAGATATACCGTAATTGTGATTATCAAGTATGAAGGACGAATGTACTATTACTCTAATTGAGTCCGACAGGTGTACCGGGGTTTAATTAGGATTTCAGGTTGGGTGTCGCCCTAGGATAGGGGATGCTACATTACGATTGTGCTTTTAATGCACCTACCCCGTGTCTCATGTAGATCAGTACGAGGTGGGCCATGATTCCATGACTCTGGCCATCTATCCTTCATTGTCTTCATCGCTCTCTAATGTTCCCAGTGAATCTTAAGTTGATTCATCGCCGCGAATGGAATCAATACAAAGGTGACAGGAAGAATCAGAGATGATTTCTCTATTATTAACGCTAGTTTATATGGAGGTGAACCCTAACGATGAAAAATTGAATCTTGTTGATACCACTTCATTGTTAAATCTGATCTCCGCCTCCCATGATCATGTTTCAAGGGCTGTTTCGAACACGACAATTGAAAATTGTGTAATGGTAATTTCATTTGTCGATTTGGTTGCTCATATACCGAAATTACCGTGTGGGTTGCTCATGTTTTGAGAATTCTCTTTGGTTGAATATGCAATTATTATTGGGTTGATTAGCACAAATTTATTCCACGTTGAGTTTAAAGTTCCCTCGGGTGAATGGTCCAACAAATTAGAACCCAAACCACCTGATAACTTAGTTCCTGAAAAGATATTTGATTTTCCTTTTCTTAATTGGGTAGTCAATGACACGTGTCGAGCGTGCACAATAATTTTTCGTATTTTACTTTTATTTTGTAGTAGTGGTAAATGAGATATCATCCTCACATGGACTTTTCAAATCTCTTAAGAATTAAGGCTACCCTAAAGTTTTACCGGATTTAACTTGTTTTAATTTAATTAATTTAATCAAACGAGAATTAAACACTAACAATATGCAAACAAAATAACTAATTGATTAAAATAACTAAACCATAAACAATTCAAATTTTAATAAACTAATAATTCAAACTAATATTCAAATAATCAATAAATTAATATAAATGAAATATTTAAACAAACATCTAAACAAACCCCCACTAAACATTGTAATATACTTGGATTGCTTTCAAAAACTAGAACATAACATTACTTCAAAGCATAGTTATAATTATATCATATGGAATCTTGGAATCATTAAATCCTAATTCATAATAGGTTGATAGCCTTTAACCAACCACTGATTTTCCTAAATTCAATGGAAAAGCCACATTCTCATCGTTGTATATCTACACATTGGATAAAACGCAACACCGTAGAAATACGATAGCATTACATTCTATGAAAATCATACATAATCTAAGCCAATATTAACCAAATTTGCATAATAAAAAACTTAGAACACAATTACCTAGAACATCCACTCAGGAAAAACCCTATAGATTAATCCTAGTTACTACTTCTATAATTGTTGTCAATAACTATAGACATAGATTTTGACACTCTATATTAAGGAACATATTGACCACTTTGCACTCAATATAAAGAACCACTAGTTGTAATACACAAAAACAACTTGTTTAATCCGTGATTGACGTGTATGAATTGATCTAAAGCATTAAGTACGTCATTCCATAATTATAACTACATAACAATCCAAAGTATATTACATGTCTAGGATTTTTTTAGATTAACTAACTATTCACTCATGCTAGAATAAACAATGCAATATGTAATAAATAAATACATCTTGATCAAAACTCCAATTTTGCTTCACATATAAGACTAAACTTAAAAGACAAAAGAAAAGTAATGGAAAGTTAAAAAGATAATAAGAGAGAAAAGAGAGAGAGAGTTATTTCGAAGCTCTCTGGTCCTATATATAGTTTCCCTAATAGTATAAATTCCTTATTCTTATCTAAAGAATCCTTCACCGACCTCAGCGATTCTTAAGTCGTACACAAATCGCTGAGTTTAGCTCTCAGTGCTTCATCGATTCAAATTGACGATTTCTCGTATTCTCCAATTTGCTATGGGTTTTTGGCTTTTTTATCTTTGCTCGATTAAGATGACGATGTTCAGTGTAAACTCAAATCATTTGGCTAATCACTAGACTTCTTTTCCAGTTGATTGTTTTGCTATTTTTGCCATTTTCTTTCATCCCTTCATTTTCCTATCTAAATCCTGAAATTACAAAAATAAGAGAATACCTGGTGTAATATCGTAATTTATGTATAAAATCAACCTAAATTACACTATAAAACATGTCTAATTATTGACTTGTCAAATACCCCAAACTCAGCACTTTGTTGTCCCGAGCAAATGAATACTCTCAATCATATTCTCTTTTCATTTTTTATAAACGGATTTCAATCTCATTCATCCTAACTTTAAATAATATAAATTTTGAAATAGAAGTGATTTCCAAATGAGAACATAATACCCGCAAGTAAATGAAAGTTGTTATAAAATAGAATGATTAGACAAAACAAAACATCCCTTCATTATAACTCAACCACCTAATGTAATACTCTTCAGAACTTAAAGTTCATTACCAAGGCCAGCATAAAATATAGGTTTTCTCAATTTCCACCGACAAGCATTAAACTTACGATAACTAGAATAGAATATCAAGACACGAAAATCACTAAATTAGCTTTAGTTGCAGAAAATACTTTATAATAGTACCACAATCAAAATCAATAGGAATTTTGCTAAGATACCAATGAATATGTCATTTTAAATATGTTAGATCAAGAGATACTTCATTCAACTCTAGTTTCAAGCACTCGAGTTAAATCTTTTCTTCGAAGAGTTTATGAACATCTATCTTTTTCATCTCTCATTTTCTTTTCTACTCCATTTTAATTAGTTTTTTTTATTATATTTCTTTTGCTTTTGTTTTTGAGTCCCTGCTCCATTTCCTTTGGACATTCTCACATTTTTTCCATTATAGATTCTCTGCTTCATTTCCTTTGGAATCAATAGGACTCTCTATAAATTTGTAAGCTCTTGTTAACACTTCTCACTTTCCACTAAAGTTGAAGAAAATATTCTTTCTAACTTATATAATTTCATCGATTTCTAACCCATTTCTTCTTTCAATTGTGGCATAATAACTTTCTATATATACACTATAAAAATACTTAATTGATAGATTTTGTATAACAAGATTCTTAAAAATCATTCTTCTTAATCTTGCACTATTGTTTCGATCTTCTACCTATTCTCATGACTAACACAAGGTATTTAATTTAGTATACACATCAAGTAGTTGAGTTAATAAAAATGATATGAAAATTGATTCCTTCTATCATTAAATTCACTTGGGTAGTAAAAATACCACTTCCGTTCAAAAATCTATTCTATGTTCAATATCATTCTAACTAAAAATAAAGTAAAACGAAATTCATTACTTAAACTCGGAAGAAATTTGAAAAACTTTGTCAACTTACTTAAATATCGGATAAAAAAACTTTGAACTTATCTTCTACCTTTCTTTCATTTCTTTGCTATTATTGTCATATTTCACCTAAAATACCCACAAACTCATTTCAAATCTTGTCCTCAAGGTTTTAAAATTAAGTTAGATTTCCAACATAACAAATACCACGTGAAACATAAATGAATTGATATTTGTAATAAAAATGTAAGTAAATATGCAAATATTGAATTCAACAATTTTTAAATAAATGGAATGCAAAAGGGAACATATTATATTCATTAGCAAAAATATCACCAAGAACATCATTCATTCATTGCATACAAGAGAAAATAAGAAATTACATACGGCAGATGTCCAGATGTAGGTTCATCGTTAGCTTCATTATCTTCATCCATTCCTGTAAAAGATTAGGAAACATAACTATCAGCTGGAATGTAAGTCCCAGTTGGAAATTGCAACTCGAGAGATGATATGTCGACGCTTCTCCTCGAGTCGTGCAAACAACTATCATGTCTTCACTCATACATAGAATGATAGTGTTGTAAAGTCCTCTCGTTTGCTGCTATCATTTCTTCATTGCGATGAATATTCGTTTGGCTACACATACGTGAAGAAAATATGGTCTGAAAAAATTCTCTCTTCCTTGGCTATGAAGAAGATGGTGTCAAACTCATAGCAACATTCGATACGTTAATTTTAGCCATTAATCTTGCCACTCTCTGTGCGTCTTCTCTTATCTTCCTTCTATTTTCAGTTGTGCTTCACCCTCTTGCTTCTCTCGCATTTATTGCATTGAATGATTCTCTTTCATTCTCCAAGTTATTGTATCCTACCACCTTTTCATTGATTGTACTCACACATCATTTATGGTCATATCAGGCAATACATCGAATTCAGTATCGAATCTCACCCTAGCTTTCTTACTCAATTTAGCGATCAAAATTGAGAATGGTAGTCTTTCATTCTTCGTAGCCTACACGGTAAGCTTTATAGAATTATATAGAATCTTTCCAACATCAATATAACTCTTCTTCATAACTATATGATAAAGTAGAGCAGCTCTAGGGTTCTTTACTTCAAAGTGTTGCTTTGTTGGATAAAAATATGCTTCAATAATGTAACTCAAACTCTTCGTAATCTTCTTAAAATAGGTGGTTTTAATAATTTAGGATGTCCTTCATTATAGAGTGCAAATCCCCTCTCCGAAAGTATCTCTAACACGTCTTAATCTCACCAGCAATTAATCAACAAAATCTATCACAATAATTATCAAATATAAAACTTTATCAAACATAAAGGATTTTAAAGTAAATTTCAAACCTCAAAGTTCCGTAAGATTGATTAAATAATTCGTAAAATTTCGTAAAATTTTTTCGACAGCACCTCCTCTGTTTCTATGCTTACACTGGAAAACTCAGCCTTCAAAAATCTTCAACAAAACCTGCTTAGCTTGGTGGAAATGCCGAATAACTCACAATCCACCCATAACAATAAATATTGCAATAACAAAAATAATTTATTCATTCTAACCTAATTTAAGTTTTAAAAATCCTTAAACCATCATTACCTTAGCTCTACAGTATTCCAACCTATCCCAAAACTGTTATAACCATTCCAAAAAAATTCTAACCACATACGAACCTAATAACCCCTTTATACAATATGTTATAATAAAAAATAATACATACATAGAGAAAAGGAAACTGATAAAATCACTGACAGTAAAAAAGCTTTCCATTTCCCTTGTTGCCGCTAGAACCCGTCATTACCCAATTATAAATGTAACGACCCAAATTAATTAAACTAGGATTAGCGTTAATATCAGGGATTAACGGTTATAATTCATGCATTACATGGACAACTCAGTTGGCTCGGACATGAGAATCGAGGAAATATGTTATTTGTGGAATGGTGGTTGTGTAAATATGGTGTTTAAATTTATTATGATTATATTGCACTGTATGTGTGTATGTTGATATCGGGCAAGGTTGTGTGACGGGTGTTCGCATCGAAAGGCGTGTCGAGACGCGGGGCACCGGGTATGGGTAGCCAAGGGTTAGTGTAACCATGGGTTGGTTTAATTTGATGAATAAAACACTAACCATATGGTTGAATAAAGGTTAATGTAATATGACATTAATAAAATAAAAGGAAGCCTATAGTTTACATTGAATAATAGAGGCCATGAGATGGATATCTAGATTAGCATAGTGTGTGTTACTAGATGATGAGTGTGCTATTGGAGTCACCAGGAGGAATAGGACAACATGCTTGTGAACCACAAGATATGCCTCGGGATACGTACGCACAATTGATTCCATAAAAACATATATATATATATATATATATATATATATATATATATATATATATATATATGAGAGTTAGTGGAGTGTTTTGATCACAACTCTCACTCATTTTTTTCATGCAAACCAGTTAATCAGAGGAAGAAGAGAGGGTTTGGAGCTGGGAATTCAACAACCTAGACATCAAACCAAGTGATCTAACCTAGGTAATCACCTTCTCCACCTTCTAAGCTTGCAAATGAACCCATTTTTGGGTGTGTTTGGTGAAATTCGAGTTGATGGTTTAGCTTCTGGTTTGCTGTGTAAATATGATGCATTTCATGTTATTAGATCATATATAAGGAGAATTTATCACTGGTTTAGTTAGTTTTGATGAAATTGGTGGTTAATGGACATGGTGGTAAATGCATGAAATTGATGTACATTGATGTTTGGAGTGTTCTGATTCATGGATTGAGGTTATTTTGATGAGGAGAGGGTAATAGACCATTTAAAATAGCTAATTGAGAGGTCTAGGACAGAATTCTCGAATTGAGAATTTTGTCCCAAAAGGCAATTAGTGCGCTAATTGGAAATATTAGCGCGCTAACTGTCCTGAGTGTGCCGCTGTTCTTCGCAATGAAGAACAATAGCGCGCTAGTTAAAATTTCTAGCGCGCTAATTCCATCTAGCGGGCTAGGTACAACCCCTTAGCGCGCTAACTCAAAAAGTAGCGCTAGGTAGAAATATTAGCGCGCTAATGACAGATGAAAATGAGAATTTAGGACTGTTTTAGAGATTTATCACCTAACACATATCTACACCTTTATAAACAAACTAAACTGATAAAAATGGACTTCAGGAACTTAGTGGACCGAAGCTCAGTGTCAGGGAGCTTGATGGGTCGGGTACGGGAGTCCGGGGAAGTCGGAGCGAGGATTGAGGTGCGTAAACCCAATGATAATGCTTCATAGGCTTCATGGTTTGGTTCATTGATATCACATTTCATGTGTGACTGCTGGTGAGCACACATGGGTTTTCACTCCTATTCTATTTGCGTATATATTGGTTGTGACTAAATCGCTTGCACGAGTTACTTGTGTTTAGTGCTTGTGTCGATGGTAGTAGAATATATCTACGACCGTCGGGAGGGATTTATGATGTTCCGTTGACTTGAAATAGCGTCTGGAGGGGTTCATCCGGTAACTGAAGTTGGGGTTTAGTCACTGTAAACCTATAAGTATATACGTGGTTCCTATTTGATTTATCGATTACTGGCTGGTGTAGGTCAGGGTTTTCTCATGATTAGACGGATGTTTACTGATCATTGCTTCATTTATAAGCTTATTTAATTGGTACATGCTGTTTATTCATCTCACGCTATTGCTTTTGTTTGTCGTATGTTGCCTACATTCATGGGAATATAACGTACTGTTGCCGGAAGTTATATTTGCATGACTTATAGTTTATCAATTTTATTTCATGAATATTGTGTAGACTTCTCTTGGGATTTTACTCACTGGACTCGTCACTGTAATTGTTGGGTGACTGAGTGCAGATCCTTCTACGAGCAAGGGCAAGGGTAAGGAAGTACTAGGGGACTACCTCTGAGATAGTGGAGCCAACTTGTATGTGACTACAATATGTGTATATTTATTTATTTTTGTTGGGTTTTTGGGAGTGTAGAACATTGATTACATGTATACGAAACATTTGTTATACCAATCTCGCCTTAATATATACATGGTATCTTTTGCCGGGTTTTCCACCACTTAGGATTGTTAAATACTGCATAAGTTACTCATTAAAAGACTTCCGCTGTAAAATTATCATATAACCTGATAAATTGAGTAACTGGCTAACTAAATTATTAATACTTGTGTAAAGGTTAGTTAGCATAACTAGGGTTAGCTAGAAGAATGTAAGCAACAAGTTAGGTCGCGAGGCATCAAGGATAAGCGGGCCATGACGTGGCACGGTTTGGTGACGTGGGATGCGACATAGAGAGATCTCAAGGCGGCCTGGAATTTGGGGCCGCCACAATAAAAATTCGATGATGTTAGATAAGTAAATCCCACACTATCCAGTACACCTGTAATAATCAAATCCATAATAATCCAAGAGATTAAACGAAAAATAAATAATCAAAGGAATTTAAATATAACCGCGAATCCATCCTGTTTCTGTTATCCGACCACAACCGGTTGATATCCTCTGAAACTGGTAAGTAAACAGTAATAAGGACTCATGCCCAGAGAGGATAACCAAATGAGTCTCGTTCCTCTAGTCTATCGAGTATGATCTAGTTCAACGTGAACTCTCGATAACCACGTGATGCAAAGTATCAGTGACTCTAACCCCTAAAGCATAATATAGTGTTCTACCCTGTACTCACAGTCTAGTAAACACTATAAGGAGACTCGAATCGACCTTATCCTCCCCACCCGTGTATGCATGTACAACAAATAATGCAATATCAAGGATCAATGCAGTTTATACAAAATTATAATCCCACAATGTAAAGGTTACTATGAGATTTACTTAACCTTACAAACAACCAACTTCGAGCTTAATTTTTAGGGTCCCACAACATAGAATCACCCTCAAAGTGGTTCCAATAGCTTCTCTACATACCCAATTATGCTAAGGGTCAAACTTCACTAAAACCAAATAGTTAAACCACACAAAACATCGACCAAAGTATGCTCGATAACTGTTTCTAAAAATAATAATTTATAACAACTTCAACTAGTTTTCAACTAGCTAACTTGGAGTAACTTTTTAACCTTGGAAACCTTAATATTTGTCATGATTACCTAAAAGGAACTTGTAGTACTCATGTCCTACTTTTCATAGATTCCAAAGACAATCAAATCGGATCACCGACGGAGAAGTTATGAATTTTCCAATATGGTATGTCAACTAAGCAAACTTTATTTATTTCGAATTGAAAAACTTCTTAAAATCAATATTTTTGGCAATTAAATCCTCAAAACTTGATAACGAACACCATGAAACCACTCGATACCAACACCAAAATATTTCTACATTTCGTGGATTCAAATTAGGTCAAAACCAATAATCAATTCATCAGGAAACCCAATGTAAATCAAGATCAACTATAAAACATCTTCAAAATAGTTATCAACTAAATTTTATCAATTTAATTCACCAAAACTCTGACCATCATCGGTGAAATTTATCCGAAATTGATGCATATCAATCCAATATACTAATTAATAACAATTCCTACCAATTTCCATAGAAACCTTGCGAACGAAATTGAAAACTCGTGAGAATTCTAATTGAATTGTGAAAAATGCTATGCATTGAGAATTTACTAAATTGCGAGCCAAATATATTATTTCCAAGATAAAAACTTAGCTCGAACTGACCGTCTCATGATGCTCTACAGTGTTGCAGAAAGAAATCGAGCGAAAATCGGACGTACGGAGATTGCGGAGAAAAAACCCGAGTTGAGAGGTTTAAGGAACGAACCTTTAGAATGTTATATTGAAATGAAATAAAAAATGTTTTGATTTTAATTTTTGTTATATATATATTTATATATAAACCTTCAGCCGCTTGTCAGCAGCTTAATTTCTTTTTATTTATTAACTCCCGAAATCCCTATGTTAACGTGTTTAGACTTCTATTGTGTGACATCCGAGAATTTTATAAACTTGATTAGGTAACTAATTAAGTATTTTCATATTTAATTGGGATTTAGGTATCCGAGGTGGGACCCATGTGTTACGGATCGGAGATCATTGATTTTAATATTTTTTTTGTGTGTCGTGTGCCTATTTGATGCATTATATACTATTTTAACGCGAAATAAAGTCAAGTAGAGTGTATACGCAGTGTTCGCGAGTTCCGGAGCACGTTGGAGAATTTTTTTTTAATTTTTAGGTATTTTTTGGAATTTCATTAAAATATAAATTGAAGAGATAATCATGAAATTAAATAAAATAATTAATAAATTGGTGCGCACCTAGTGACACGCGGGTCGAGGGTGACACACATGAGATATACAATAGTGCGCACGCCCGAGAATGGTTGTTGGTGCGCGTGACGAATTTATAGCCGCAAAAATGCATAAGTGTATATATATTTATATATATAAATATATATAAATGGATCCTATAGTTTGAATTAAATAAAAATATAAATTGGATGTGCCTCGAGATTCGCGTAGCATGAGTGTCGAGGATGAGAAATGGTTGAACGTTGCAGTTGGTAAGATGATTTGTCTACGGCTCGAGATGCGTGACGTCCAATCTCAATGAAAATTAAGGGTGTTTGGTTTTATATATAAAACCATTCGATTTACCTCGAGATACGCAATACATATCTCAAGGAGATCACAATAATTCATTTCACAGTGAGTCGGTCAAGAGGTGGTGCTTATCTAGTTGATAGCCACTTAATTGACCTCGCGATACACAATACATATCTCAAGGAAGATCAATACATATATATAATAAGTGAATCATTAGATATGCCTCGAGATTCATGCGATGCGAATCTCGAGGAGATCCATATATATCCTCAGATTAACCAACCGCCTCATTTAATGTTGTTTTGAAATAAAGATTGACCTCGAGATACGTAGTACGTATTGCTAGGAAAATCAAATTTATATTATAAAAAATGAATCATTAGATTTTTCTCTAGATTTGCGTAATGCAAATCTCGAATAAATCTAATATATATGGTTTCAAAACAGAATCTTTTCCTCTGTGTCTCAATTTTGATTTCGAAATCGAAATTTGGAGATGGGAGACTAAGAGAATGATGGAGAGAGGAGATCAGCGATGGAGGCGGGGATAAGGTGAGTTGTGTTGTTGAAGTTTGTTGGCTGTTGATCCTTGCTGTATATTGTGTTGTTGGTTTGTTATTGGAGGTTAGAGGAGATGGAGTCGTGGAGGTTCGATCCAAGGAAAGAGACGGCTTCCTAGCCTTCCCCTTGCCCAAACACCTTTAGGGTTGGGGCCAAACCCAACCCCAATGAAAAATCAAATTAAAAAAAAAAACAAATGCTATTTTCATGAGGAAGAAGAATATGGGGTTTGACCCATACCAAACTGAATCGAGCCCGATTCAGGGGCCAAACCCCAATTAAAAAGAAAAGAGGAGAAAAATGCTAGAGATTCATAAAAAATTCAGAAAAAATATATTTGAGCTAAATAAATTGAAATTGTGGATTTTTGTGAAAAATAAAGAATTCGAGATTTTCTCGAGGATTTATACTAGGGTTTTCCTCGTAGTGCGTGTTACGATACCCGAAAATGTCCAAAATTTTAAAAATATTTTAAACCCTAGTCTAAGGTAATTTTTGATTTCGAATCACAATTTGGAGTCAAAGTTAAGATTTGGACATCCGAGAAGTTGTTTGAAGGGATTCCGGGGTTTTCGGGTCGAGTACGATCGATAAATATATAAAAAAATTAAAAAAATTATATTGAAGCCTGGATAACATAATTCTCGATGTGGAAAAATAACTTTGAGTCAAAAATGAAACCCGAGCATCGTATAATTTATTTTGGAAGTATTTTAGGGGTTTCGGACGCGATTGGGTCAATTAAATTGTAAATAATTGAAAAAATGGTAAAGTTGTTGTGGAAGCTTAATGGACATATTAATGAATTGTAGGACCGCGATTGGAGCCCCATGTATATTAGTTTACCGACTCGGAGCGCAAGGGAGTTGTGATATCGCGTTTGTAAGGTTAAGTAAATCTCATAGTAACCTTTACATTGTATGATTATAATTTCGTATAAATTGCATTGATCATTGATATTGCATTTTTGTTGTACATGCATACACGAGTTAGGAGGATAACGCGATTTGAGTCTCCTTATAGTGTCTGCCTGACTGTATTATCGGGTAGAACTATTTAGTGTCTACCTGAATGTGTGCACAGTGGTACATTATGCTACCTGATTGTGTATACAGGGTAGAACTATATTATGCTTGAGGGGTTAGAGTCACTGATACTTTGCATGACGTGATTATCATGATATCACGTTGAACCAGATCATACTTTGATAGACTCGAGAAATGAGACTCGTTTGGTTATTCTCCCCGATCATGAGCCCTTATTATTGTTTATTTACCACTTTCGGTGAACATTATATGATTGTGGTCTGATAATAAAAATGGGATGAATTCACTGTTTTATTTAAATTTCTTGGATTATATTATTTGTTTAATCTCTTGGATTATTATGTGTTTGATTATTACAGTTGGATAGTGTGAGATTTACTTATTTGACATTATCAAATTTTTATAATTGGATAATGATAGGTCTTAGCGGCGACAAGGGAAAAGAAAAGCTTTCCGACTGCATGTGACTTGCTTAGTTCTTTGTTCTATGTATGTATTGGTTTTTGAATATATTATATTGTATAAATGGGTTTATGGGTTCGAGTGTGATTAGGATCTCCTTTGGAATGGCTGGAACGATTTTAGGATGAATTGAAATAATTTTGGAATTAAGGTAATGCTAGTTTATAAATTTTAATACTTTAAATCAAGTTAGAATGAATATATAATTTAGTTGATGCAATATATATTGTTATGGGGTGGGTTGTGAGTCCTTCGACATTTCCACCAAAGCTGAGCAGGTTTTGTTGAAGATTTTTGAAGGCCGAGATTTCTGGTGTATGCTTAGAAATAAAGGTGATGTTGTCAAGATTTTTTTACAAAATTTTGAGGATAATGTAATCAATCTAAATGAACTTTGAGGATTATATAATTAATTTTTACGAAACTTTAAGGTTTAAGATTCACTTTAGAATCATTTGTGGTTAATAAAGTTTTATAACTGAAGATTACAAGATCTTATTCTTAATTGTTTATTGATGTAGAGGTTAAGACTATTAGATTATCAAGGGATTAAGGTAATCTAGTCAGATGCCCTAATTAGAAGGGGTCTGACATAATGCTTTTATCAATCCGATTTTTTTACCTAATCGAGCTAAGTTCTAAACATAATAGTCTAATTCTATAAAACTTTCATAACACTGATTTTGGTCACACCGAAACCGCAAAAATCTTAACTTTGTCCATGACATACTAAAACCTTCTAGACGAATCCTCTTGCCATACTTAACCAAAACTTGCACTAATTTAGACCAAATCTCAACCTCGACCACCATCTATCGACACAAAACTCAAAAACAATATCTTGCATCAACTTCGTTCTCATTTCACACTATTTGCGATCCCGACTTGCACACAAATTGAGGCAAAATCTCCACTTCGGCTCATTAATTCAATTTAAATGTAAAAATTTAGATTTTTAAACCTAAATACACTTATTTTTCATTTAATTCTAAACGATAGTTCTGTTCATCATTTAATTTTTTTGACAATCATTTTGACACGTATCTCAAGACAAAACCTCGTGAAATTTTGAATTTATTTGATTAGCTTGAATTTCATAAAATAACATAAGATATAGTACATAACACTAGGCACACATCACACAAAAATAAAATTACATGTAAATCTCTGTTTCACCGATCCTCAGCTCTTGACTCGCGGCTTAAACCATAATTAAGATTCGTTAATCCCGGATTAATCATAATTATCGATTTAGAATTTTGAGAATTTGACAATCCTCTTTCTCCTCTTCCCGCAAAGTCTCGCAAAAGTCGCTCCAATACTTTATCTCTGACGATGCTCACAATTTTTTCCTCATACTTACTCACATTTTGAATATTGAGCCATTTCTTAGGAATTATGATTATCTTCCTATCACTATAATATCTCCTTTGAGCTCTAGGTCTTACAAACAAAGAAGGGTCATAAGACACTAAGTCACTAGGGTTCGGATTCTCGAAATATTCTTTCTCATCAAATGACAATGGAGATTGTTCTCTAAGTTCAGCCCTCCAAGGTCTAGGTTCTCTAATACTAGCCCCAGTTCATATAATATTCATTAGGTGGTCCGTATATTTTGCTTTTGTTGTGCTTGCAGAATCTCCTTCCCCTTGTCTTGTTTACTATTCCTACCTCTTCCTCTACCTCCTCCCATCATAGAGTAACTCAACTATGATGAAACAAGTAAATCGAGATCCTGTAGTTGAAAATCCAACTAACAAGGTAAGGAAAACAAGTTTTTGAAAAGGTTTTAGCATATAGTCTCGAAAGAGTTGAAAGTAATACGTATAAAATATTTGTATCGATATATCTATCATAAGTATTTATATATTGGAAAAATTTGTAGAAACCCCCACACTTATTTGAAAACCCATATTTGAATTGAAAATTTGTATAAAAACCCTTTTTCATAAACAATTTGCAATAAAAACTCAAAAATTACATTCGTTTGAAAATATCATCAAAAATCGATTTTCGTTCAAGATGTCTAAATCAAAAGGATGTTAGAGTATTGATTCGTTACCTTCTTGAGAGTGAATTTCTCAAGTAATATGCTCTATTAGGTCCTTAGACCCCCTATCCAAGCCTCAATTTGAAAAAAAACACTAACAAAGCCCTAATCAAGGTGGGGTGCACTTAAATAAGCTTTAATTTATGCTTTGAGGGGTTGAATCTAGGACAAAATCGATTAATTAATCGAATGGATGCAAGGGTTTAGGTGTGAAAGG